>CM077345.1:87319802-87673157 GCA_039655645.1 Ammopiptanthus mongolicus
AGAAAGACCCAAAAGGGAGTGACAAATCAGAGAAAGCAAAAAAATTTCCTTATTGATACGATATTAAGATTGAGAATTATATGAATGAATTTTATTGATTGAACTCACATACAAGAGGTGCTATATATAGCTGATACAAAGTGATAATAACTAATCACTAACTAATCGAGAAAGGGTACAACTACCAATTAACTAATTAACTAACTTAATAGTTGTGATCCATAATAGGATGAAGTTTTTATATATATTATATGTGTACAAAAAGCTCTTTTCAAAATCATTATTTTGGCAACTAGCCTGACGGCAGCAGGGGCTCGTCTCCTAAAGTACGTATAAAATCGTCGCTCATCATAGATTTTTAAATAGGATATCATACGTCTATGCCAAACGAACAAACCAAGTCGAAAATGAAAATTAAATCGAAGATCGCATTTCTTTCTCGTGTACGAATGGAAAGACCAACGTTTAAGACAGGGAAAGAAAGCAAAGCAAGCATGTGTCATTAGTTGAGACATATTCATGGTAGCAACTGGCAAGTAAGAAAATGTGGAAAAGGAGGAAAGAAAATGATAAAAACAAAGAAAATGGGAGAGAAGGGAAATGTAAGGGATAAAATTATATGGTAATCTTAGAACACTTAAAGTAGAGGTAACAAGTTAATTATATTTTTAATTAATTAATAATTAATTTTTGTAACTTATTTTAATTAATAATGTGAATTGCTTATTATTATATATATATTTGATAAAAAAAATTGTTTTGTTAATATATATTATACAAAAAGTTCTTTAGACAATGTCAACTTTTTTAAAGAACTAAATTGATATCAAGCCCTATCCTTTAATAACTAAATTAATATCGTTTATCTCTTAAAAAAATTAGGTTAAACTAATTATTTGGTCCCTGTATGTGACACTGTAGAAACTTTTCAAATCAGTCCTTGTATGTACAATTATTTTTAATTTGGTCATTGCCATTTATTAGTTTTATAACATTGTTTATTGAAGTTAAAGTATAAGGACCAAATTGAAAATGATTGTCACGTGTAAGAATTGAATTTAACAAAAAAAAATTTGAATTCAGTCCCTATATATATGTGACAATTATTTTCAATTTGGTCCTTACATGTGAATTATTTTCAATTTGGTTCTTGTCATGTGACGGCGTTATAACGTCAATAAACAATGATGACCAAATTAAAAATAATTGTATATATAAGGACTGATTTGAAATTTTTTTACGTATAGAAACTAAATTGAAAATCAATCTCACGTATAGAAACCAAAATATTAGTTTATTATCGTTTATCTTCGAAGGACTAAATTTAGGAGCAAAAATTATAGTTCAGCCTCTAATGTATAGAGGATTTTATATATATAATATTATACCAATAACTAGTGGGAGTTAGCTACATTTTAGCTAGCTAGGAAGAAAATAGGAAAAATGCTTCATCCTAAAATCCTTATACATAAGCACCAAATAGAATATCCTAAGGATTTTTTTTAACAAAGAATATCCTAAGGATAAACTTAAAAAATAACTCTTTCTTTGTTACACTTTTTTTATAAAAAGGTTTAGGAATAGGAAAAAATATTATATTTTCATGGAAGATTTTATGGTACCCCTTTGATACCATACCCTTGTCTATGTGGATCAATCATATGGTGAAAACTTAACCTCATATGGCATTGATATGACCTAATTAATTGAGGTGGCGCATTCTGATTGGATATAGGATACCCAAACCCTTTATTTTTTAAGGATATCATAACAACACCCTATTTTCATGCCAAAACATAAAAACATACGGTTTTTGTGGGAATTGATTTGGCTTTTATGTAAATTATGTGGATTATTATTAGTTAAACCAACTGCGCTAGCTAGCTAATTTCATTTGAACCAAGCTTTTGTGTCTGGTTTTTAAATCCTGTTGATATCCTTCATTCTTAAGTTTTTTTTTGTAGATTACAAAATGTTATTGCTTAATGTTGTAGCATGCTTTTATATTGGAATAACACAAACTTCATTTCAAATTTTTTTCATAAACCAGTGGCTCTTGTGACCTTTTAAAGAAAACGAATAGCTTGTGATAGTTAGTATTTCTATGGTTTTAGCAAATTCTAATTTAAACAGACAATAACATCTCATATAATAATTTTTTCAAAAAAAAACATTTCATATAATTAACAATGATTTGAATATAAACATTTCTTCTACAGCATGTATAGTTAAGAACAATAATATCAAATACATATATTTACATATATTATCGTTTTTTTTTCCTCCGTCGATTTTTTTTTTTATTTTTTATGATTTCATTATAATGAATCTAATATTATCTTTTTACACATACAGATATATTTTACAATTTACCTCTTACATGGAAAAGAAGCAATTATTCATGGAACAAAAATGAGGCGTTTGTTCTATCAGTAAATTGTTAATCATTAAAATACAGAACAGTACGAGAGGGAGGAAAGTAACATTTGTTTATGTGACGCAATATTTTTTTTTTAACGGTAGGTATAAATACTTACGAGTTTAGTTTTGGTACATCTGTGTAAAGTTTTTATTCTATTAATTACTGATTGTGTTATTTTTAATATAGTTATTATAGTTTTATTATGGGAGACGAATATTTTTAATTATGTATCAATTTATAATTAATTAATAGTGTAACTTTTTTTTATATTGAGACAATATATATCAATTAAATCATCATCTATATGAAATTTGAGTGTAATACATACACTATATTTTTGAATAATATAAAGATTTTAATTTTGATACATTGTCAGTATAAAGTTTTTTTTTTTCATTATCAATCAATCATAAATCATCTTATATAGTTTAAAAAAAAATCGTATTATTGATTCAAAAAAAAAATTGTCTTATATATGTTTGGCTTTTAAGGGAAGTAAGATAAGGGATACTTTTTGAATTTAATTGTTATTCACTGATAGTGTAAAGTTTTTTACACTATCAATCAATAAAAAGTTTTTACACCAATAAAAATGATTGACTCTTATCCTAACTATCTTAAAAGTCGTTCAAAGCATGTTTTCTGATTGGTTGACAGTGTAAATAACTTTACACTGAAAGTGTGTAGCAATTAAACCCATATTTTTTTAATCATGTGACAATTTATTATTGATTGATATTGTAAAAAATCTTTATACTAATCGTGCATATTAATTAAGTCTTAAAATAAATGTATCATATAATAACATTTTTTTTAAGGGACTGTGCTTGAAGAGGAGAAAAGTATTGGGTTCTGAAGTTTCTGTAAAGCCAAGTAGTGGAATTTAGTGTAGTGTGGTCAAAGAAAAATGGAGAGGTGATTCAAGAATTTCTAGATTTGAGTTTGATAGAAATTGAATTAAGGGAGGTGTGTTAAGAGTTTGTTAATTCAATTCTTATAGTTAATTGAATTAGTGCTGTAAATGAGTGTGAACTGTGTAACTTAGTCTATGTGGGACTAAGCCTGAATGTGTATAAATACTTAAAGTGAATCAATAAAGTGTGTGAAAAATATTCACCGCAATATACTTCTCAATAGAGAACGTCTTCCTTCCTCTCATAAATATTTGGAGGAAAGGTCCTCTACCTTTTTTAGACCATAGATTTACTATTTCAAAAATCGGACGATCCAAATCTATTCAGATATTTTACATGCAACTTGTTTGGCTATTTTTTTATTTGGAATTGGCTCCGTCGTTGAGGAGGTGCCAATGTCTTATATCACATGTAATCTTTCATCGCTGCCAGCGTTTTATCGTTTTGGAACATTTCGATTTCATGAACGCTTCCCTCAAAAGAGTAATACTTGGAATGAAGCTCGGCTCAGCCGCAGAGCAAATATAATGGCTAATGGGTTCACCATTTCATACAATCATATGAAATGAACAGCATCTACAAGTACTAAGGGACATCATAATATCCAAACAATATTTAACAATGTTAAAATCACCAGCATTCCGACAAGAAAATGGCGCATTCCATTGGGTCCGGGTGGGTCTTGGGGGAGAAGTCAAAGATGGGGAGCGAGGTGATCACGGAGGCTTTGAGACTGCGGGAGGCCACCGAGAGGGCGTGGTCCACATAGAAAACAAGGTGGGCGCGACAGTTGTAGCGGTTGCGGCGGAGGTGTTCTTTGCGATGAGGGAATAGAAGGTACTAGAAGGTACCAGACGACATACACATGGAGGCAAAGCATTATGATGATAACACGATGAGCATCATCTTGCTTGAGGGCATGTTTAGTTTCCATGGCCTTGCCATTGGGGTGAAGCAGTGATGGCGGCGAAAGAGGTATGATATCGGAGAGGGGTTGGGGGAGCAAATAGTAATCGAGTATAATTTTAATTAAATTTTAAATCAAAACCAAATATTAATCGGGAGATCGATAATAGCAAGTAAAACATAAAGGAGGACCCAACCTCAATGTTGAGGTTGGAGGACTACAGACTCCCCCTTCTCAATATTCTCTTCTCCTTTCCCTTATTCTGCTTTGTTAAGTGTGAATGCATAACACTATTATAAATAGTATGTGCATATGTGCAAGTGTGTAGAGTGATTCAAAGTGAATATAGTGAAAGTGTGATCAATAAAATATAGAGTATTTTATTCTTCCTCTCAATATTTCTCTCTAGTGTGTGTTTGTGTTTCAACATGATATCAAAGCTACACGATTAGGGACCTGTGAGGGTGTGTCTATGGCTGTCACGATTTTGAGTGAGGATTTTCCAGTCTCTTTGTCGGTTCTTGATAGTAAGAACTTCAACCATTGGATTGTAAAGATGCGAGTGATCTTCGATTTCCAGGATGTGCTGGAAATTATGCTCGAAGGAATTCAAGATGTGAAAGATAGTGATTCCAAGGAGAGAGATTGTGAGGCTCTCTTCATCCTTCATTAATGTGTGGATGACATGAATTTTGATTTGATTTCTTTGGCTGAGAGTGCTAAAGAAGCTTGGGAAATCTTAAACGAAGCCTATGGAAGTGCTGATAAATTGAAGAAGGTATAGAAGCCTTATGATCAGCAAGTGAGTTTGCAAGAGTTGGAGAAAGAGGGAACATCTGTCGACCCAATCGCCTGAAATGGTAGTGATGCCTCCGAGTTAGAACCCGCGTGCAACAACAATGTTACTGATCCGTGAAATTGAACGGAATATCCGTGAGTTCTTTCAAGCTAGACACTCATATCAGTAATTTCTTCATAATTATTAAGAATTTGAGACATCTAATCAAGTAATCGATCAAAATTTTTGATACATATACACAAGTATGATTTCAAACGCACCGATAATTTTCTAGTTGATTACTTGAATAGAAATTCAAAGGAATTAACAGATATTTCGTTCATTATGACGGTTCAATACTGAATTGCTATCTAAAAATCCAATTAAAATTTTTATGTCCAATTAATTTTTTTTAATTATGAATCAATTTAAAAATTCCCAATGATGGGTTGGTTTGTTTCACCGCTTTCCCTTAATACTGCGTCCGTTAGAGCGGGTTCGCGTTTGACTCTCTCTCTCATACATCTAACTTTATCCTATTTTATTTTATTTATTATTTATTATCTGTATTCTTTGAACTTTATTGCTTCTTTTTTATTTTTTAATATTTTTGTTTTTCAGTAAACTTTTTTTTGGTTATAATTGCTTCTTTTATTTTATTATTAAGTTTAATTGTTTTTTACTGAAATTAAGTTTAATTGTCATATACTAATAAATTATGTAAAACTTTTTACATAAATATTTAACAAAAACTTATCATATTATTATTATTTTTTATTCTTATTTTAATTATCTTAAAAATCATTTATATAATAATTGATAGTTGATTGAAAGTGTAATTTTTTTTAATTCATAACAATTAAACTCTTTTATATTTATTTATTTATTTGTCCAAATTATTATTTTTAAATCATTTTTTAATTTCTTTATAATAAAAAAGCAATTATAATAATAGTAGCGGAAGAATTCAAGTTTACCTACACGCCTTTCAACGTAGAATCTTAGCCTCAGTTTTGTCACACTTTTCTTCTTTTATTTTGGGCCCTTATAATATTTTCCTCAAAGTTAACTAAATGAGTTTAATTGTTGTGTATTGTTAATGTAAAAAATTTTATATTGATAATCAATTAAAAATTATGGTGTGTGTGAATTTTGAGATAATTAAGATAAAAGTCAAATACTTTA
Organism: Ammopiptanthus mongolicus; assembly: GCA_039655645.1. Classification (NCBI taxonomy): domain Eukaryota; kingdom Viridiplantae; phylum Streptophyta; class Magnoliopsida; order Fabales; family Fabaceae; genus Ammopiptanthus; species Ammopiptanthus mongolicus. The sequence continues at coordinate 87,326,009 of CM077345.1, forward strand.
ATTTATGTGATAATTTTTAATTAATTGTCAGTATAAAATATCTTTACACGGATCATATATACCAATGAAATCCAAATAAAATTGTTTTCTTTTACGTTACCAATGAAAATTGTTTTCTTTTATTCTCGTCGTTTTGGGAAAAATATTAACTATTAAATGAAATTGAATTAAAATCTTTTAAAATTCATTGGATTTCACCTGGAACTGTTATCCTTCCCATTAATTTTCCATTTATATTCACCTGTCAAAATAAATTAAATATATTTTTACCAAGTCAACTCGTGTTTCTATTTTTTTTTTAATTCTAGAACTATTTGATTTTTGAGCATTGATTCCAAGATTCATAGGATTTTACACTTTTTTACAATTGGTGAGTAATTATCATTAGGGGCTTCACAGAATTTTGCATAGACATGCAAATTGAATTTGCATTTTAGGTTTTCTTCACTGTGTTGATTTCTATTGGAATTTTCTTGGTTAATTCGTTTGCACGCAATCAGAACGTGGGAACAACCGAACTATCTTTTGCTGCATTGGGTGTGTACCATGATATTCTGCATTTTTTTTATTTTTTTATTTTTTCTTGTTTTGTTTTAGTTTCTTTTTCATTTTGCAGTTTTCAAGTTTTCTTCTATGGTCAGTTAGTTTTAGAGAAAGTTGAAAACTGTTTCTGGGTTGTTTTCTTGATCATTTGTGGACTCTAATGATGTTATTATTTTAAAAGGGTCTGTGGTTTTTGTTTCAGGGGTAATTATTGAATAAGAGCTTTTTTCCCCATAAATTTGTTTTGAATGGAACAGTTGAAATTTGCTGCAGAATCTGAGGCCAAAGAGGTTAGATTTTCAAACCCTAGTAATGTATGATATGCCTTTGTTTCTGGAGCCCATTATACATGTCTGAAATATATATATATATATCTTGCTTCTCTGTTCAAATCTTCTGCCCTCTGTTTTTGCGGATCACAATTGTTGATCTTATTATCCTTGTTCATGGAATTTGAAAAAAATGTTGCTGTTCTTGTTTATCTTTCTTTACCCTTTCTTTCTCTTCTCATGTTCTGCTTTTAGCATTGTATTTTCTCTTTTAAGAGCTGTTGTTGTTCAACTATTTCTACTTTAGTTTCTGAGCTAATTCCTGCTGTCAAGAAGGATGATGTTAAATTGTTATTTATCATATACTGGACACCCTTAATCTTTTGCTGTAGCCTGGCCTTTGAGATGTATGTGTAAGGTGTATGGGTTATTTCTTTCATGGGGTTTGGAAAGATTAGAAGCTTTTCATCCGCCTTTGTTTAGCTTTTTGGGAATAACCTACATCTGGCATTAGTATCTCCCAATCATTTGGTCATCATTTTTTTTTTTTTTTTAAAGTATCATTATTTGGTTTTATGTTTTAGTTACTATAGGATTCTGGTTAGCCTAGATTTGGTGAATGTTATGTTTGACATCATTCACTGTTTCCTCTTCTGGATTGGGGTAGCAACTAGCAACTGTTAGATATTTAGATTAATTTGACAGTTAACAAAATTTTCATTAGATGCCTCCCAGATGGAGGAAAATAGTAGGTAATACCTGTTATTTCAATGTTTGTTGAATTTTCTGATTCTTGATTTTTCAAACAATAGGGACGTAATGGTATCCTTTTTAAGTGTTTTCCACTGTCGGGAGGTAGTACTAATTAGAATTGTAAATTATTTGCTTAAATTTAGTGAATCCTTCAGTTAACATTGCAATTGTTGTGAAGCTAGAAATAGTAATCTGAATGAAAATAGAGTGTGAAATGTGGCCAGTGTTTGTTTTTGCATTTTATACAGAACTTTTGCTTCAAAATTATGGCTTCCAGTAATCTTTTGATTCTGGACCATCTCCAATCTTGCTGCTCTGATGAATCTACACTAATACTATTCCCATCCTTTTATATCTAACTTTGGTAATTTATTTGAGGAAGCTTATGTGGTTAGAGAGGTCTTCCTTCCTTGCAACTTCTGTCAAATTTCAGACTTGTATCACGGTATCAATTCAGCCCAACCAGTATAAGCAATAAAGCAAATAAGCCCTCAAAGTCTTGTAACATTTTAGAACATTAAATTGGACTAGTCTATGATTGAGCTGCTATACTGTCATACTAGAAACTTTGCAATTTAACTCAGTTTTTAGTCTTTGTAATATGAATGCATGACTATCTATATTGTAATTTTCCCCGTTAGTTTATTTTAATGTTCAACCTTGTATATAATTTGCTGTTGAATGTACTTTCAGTGCATTCGTATGTTCTATTATTTACAGCTCAATCTCTGACATCAAGCTGTTACACATGGTTGTACCAAATCCTTTGGCAATGTTTGGGTTGAAATAACATTAATTATAATTTGATTGAATTGATTGAATTCATTATTTTTCCAGGACTACTTTCAGTGAGGCTTCTAGTTTTAACAAATTTAGCCTTCTTACATATTTTTCAGGATTGTCCTTCTAGGCACAAGCCAAAAAATAACAATGCACTTGAGTCTTCTGGCAGTCCAAGAAGTAGAAAGGTAATGGAATGTCTGAGCATGCATAATGCTTTGATGGTATACTTTGTATTTTTTTTCTTTTTGCTCTTCTTTGGAGCAAATACAATGATATGGATCTTCTTTGGAACAAATAGGAACCACTTGTTTGAAATTTGAATGGCATTAAACTTTTCAATGCTCTGTGCTTTAAATTTTCCATTACTGTCTTCCCCCCTTGTTTCTTGAATTAGAATGTGAGGGTTCAAAACTGCGAGCAAGATATATGGTTTTGTTATTCTTTTTATATAGGTTGGATTTTTGTTGTCATGTTGCAGGTATCAGCTAGGTGGGATCCAGTTGAAGCATGTCGGCCTATAATTGATGAAGCGCCTGTCTTTTATCCAACCATTGAGGTACTTATTATTATTATTATTATTATTATTACCATCTTCATGTTGTTGCTTTTGTTGGTAGTAATATTGTATTTTCAATAATTTTTATTTCTTACTTTTACTTTTCTTATTTAGGAGTTTGAAGACACACTCGGTTACATAGCAAAGATACGACCCCAAGCTGAGCCCCATGGCATATGTAGGATTGTCCCTCCAGCTTGCTGGGCTCCACCCTGCCCTCTTAAGGAGAAAGATCTATGGGAAAATGCTAAATTTCCTACCCGAATTCAGCAAATTGATTTGCTTCAAAATAGGGAGCCCATGAGAAAGAAAAGTAGGGGAAGGAAACGAAAACATAGAAAGCATTCCAAAATGGGCACATGTAGGAGACTTGCCAATTCAGGTTCTGAAGCTAATAATGCTTCTGAACCTGATGAGAAGTTTGGATTCCAATCAGGGTCGGACTTCACACTTCAAGACTTTCAGCAATATGCTAATTTTTTTAAGGAATGCTACTTCAGGTTGAAAGACACTAATGAAGATGGAAAAATTAGTGATAACCATCACCAGAAGAGATGGGAACCCTCCGAGGAGGAAATTGAAGGTGAATACTGGCGAATAATCGAGCAACCAACTGACGAGGTTGAGGTATTAATCATCGTTTGTTGACAACAATATTGCTTTACTGTCACATCGTGCAGCAGTAAAAATGTTACTCTGTTATATTGTAGGTGTACTATGGTGCTGACTTGGAAACGGGATCACTTGGAAGTGGTTTTCCAAAGGCATCATCCTTAAATAAGAGCGATTCAGATCAGTATGCTCTGTCTGGCTGGAATCTGAATAACTTTCCCCGACTCCCAGGTTCTGTACTGAGTTTTGAAGGAAGTGACATCTCAGGAGTTCTAGTGCCATGGTTGTATGTTGGCATGTGCTTTTCATCATTTTGCTGGGTAAGTGGTGACAATTACTTTTTTCCCAAGTTTAAATTTATAAATGAGTCAAAGTTTAAGTCATAACAAAGAATAATACCAATTTTCATTTTCACATCTCTCTCTGTACGTATCTGTTCGTGGAGTTATATAGGTTTGTGAACAATGGGTTGAAACTTTTAATGTGTTGTTTAGTTTTGAATAGTTCTAATTTGGTTAAAGGTTTACTGGACAAAATAAATGACTAGAAGTAATAGAGATTATAGCGGTGCGCTGCCTACTGTGTTATCATTAAATCACGCCTAAAATATAGTCCTCAATAGGTTGGCACTTAAGATATTTTAGGTTCCACTTCTTTATGTTGACATGGAGGATATGTTGAGCTGTAAAACTAGTAACAGATGTCTTGAATTTTGCTTTTCTTTTGGTTCAAATCCTAACAGTATCCTAGAAAGACTAACATGTCATCATTTCCTGCTTCTTGGAACAGCATGTTGAGGATCATCACCTCTATTCGCTTAATTATCTGCACTGGGGTGACCCAAAAGTATGGTATGGGGTACCTGGAAGCCATGCTTCAGCTTTTGAAGATGCAATGAGGAAGCACTTGCCTGATTTATTTGAGGAACATCCAAATCTACTCAATGAACTGGTAGAGTGCTACAACTTGTACTTTCCTTATTGCTTTCAGTTGTTGGCAACTATTTTGAGTTATTGGTTGCTTTAGTGCTATTTTATTGTTTCCATGTAGAGATTCCATGAATGCAATGATATTTTAGTTTATCCAAATATATATTTTTATGGGTGCAGTTTGCTAGGAGTGCTCAAGCCTCAATGGGGTTATGGAAGTTTAGAAAACTATATTCATGATGATTTTTTTGAACTGTTTAAAGTGTAAATTCAGGTTTATTATCATTTAAAGGTGTGGCATGCTGATCAATCTAGTATAAGATCCCTATATATGTAGAAATATAAAGTGGAATGGAAGCAATAATAATTAGGTATTAAATTATTAGCAAGAGAGATAAGATATCAGTTAATCTCACTAAGAACTGAAGTTCACTTTATATTCTACCCAAGTACGCTGCTAGTGGTTTGGGAAAAAGTGGTGAGTTTTGGCATCATCTTAACTTAGTGACTTAATGATTCCTCTTGAAAAATATCCTTCATGTTGTATTCTGTATGACACATAACTGACACAAGCTTTCAGCTCTATCATTGCTGCAATAATGCTCATATCCATGTGTTTGTAACCCTTCCCTCCTTACAGAGGGGGCTGAATTTTGACAAACATATTCTACTGATAATGATAACACTGGTTTATCTCCAGAACTCTCCAGTGCATTTGTTCATTTAGAAGTGTTAGATATTTTAGTATTCTATGTACAGTGCTTAGCTTCTAAGTTACTGTATTGTGATTATAATGGTGATGATTTTCACTTTTGAGTAGGTTACCCAGTTATCTCCTTCAATTCTTAAATCTGGGGGAGTGCCTGTATATCGTACTGTTCAGCATTCTGGGGAATTTGTTATTACATTTCCAAGGGCATACCACTCTGGCTTCAATTGTGGATTCAACTGTGCAGAGGCAGTGAATGTGGCTCCTGTCGATTGGTTAATGCATGGCCAGAATGCCGTTGAGCTTTACAGTCTGCAGCGCCGTAAGACATCATTGTCACATGACAAGCTGTTATTTGGGTCATCACAAGAAGCTGTACGAGCCCTTTCAGAGCTAGCTCATCTTGGAAAGGAAACTCCAAAAAATTTGAAATGGAGAAGTGTCTGTGGGAAAGATGGAGTTCTTACCAAGGCAGTTAAGGTAATGGTTTTCCTATCCTCTCCTCTTTGATCATACCCACTTCTACACATTTTAGATCGCCTCCATTATATGGTTTAGTTACTGTTTAGATATCTGATTCTTTACTCAATTTTTTTGTTACCCTATTTTTTTGACAGACAAGGGTGACAATGGAAGAAGAGAGGCTAGGCTGTCTTCAAAATCATTTAAAGTTGCTGAAGATGGACAATGACTTTGATTTGTACAAGGAAAGAGAATGCTTCTCTTGCTTCTATGACTTGCACCTATCTGCTGTAGGTTGTGAGTGCTCTCCTGAAAGATATTCTTGTCTTGAGCATTCAAACTTGTTTTGCTCCTGCGGAATGGAAAGAAGATTTGTTCTGCTTCGTTATACTATAAATGAACTAAATAAATTGGTTGAAGCATTAGGAGGACAATCACCTGCTATTGAAGTTTGGGCGAATAAAAACTTTGAAATGATTTTCTCTGATGCCAATAAGGTTTGCACATATAAACCAGATGTGGAGAACGACACATACACAACCAAGAGTCGTGAAGAAGGGGAAAGCTCAACTGGTTGTGCAGGAACCAAGGATAAGTCAAATTTAAATTTAGCTAGCAGTGGTTATAGTCATGTTACTTCAGAAATTGTGCAGTCTGAGTCTCACCATGTAACTTTTAGTGCATCATATGGCACTATAGATAGTCATAATGACAATATGAATTATAAAAAGTTGGTCATAGACAATGAAGATAAGGTGGATCAGGCAGGTTGTCTGGATTTGAATCTTGAGGTTATATTTGGTGAAAATGAAAATTCTTTGCTGCTTATTGCCGATAACCATCATAATAAGGGTGTTTCAATGGAGGGAAAAGTATACTGTTCAGAGTCTGGAAAGGAACAAGACAACATGGAACTTGATGGTGAGGGTAACCTATCACATTTGTTTTCAGTTTCAAAGACAGATTTTTCATCGTGTTCAAGGGATGTTCGCAATTCTTGTACATTTGATTGTGGAAAATCTGGTGTGGATCTGCAAATGGTTTCAAATTCAGGAAAGCAACCCAACCATGTATTTAATATGGAAGTCATAGACACCACAAATACAAGTATATCTTTGTCAGACAAAAGCTACCTGATGCAAATGTTTGGTACTTCTGTCAAGCCTATAAGTTTGGGAACTGTTGTTTATGGAAAGCTGTGGTGTAGTAAGCACACAATATATCCAAAAGGTATGCCGCAGTTTGGTATTTTCTGGTTTACCTTTGATTAGTTTTTTGAGAGTTTAACTTTTCTATGATTTCGGTAAACTTGTGAAGGGTTCAAGAGTCGAGTTAATTTCTTTAGCATACTTGACCCAGCAAGAATCTGTGCCTACATTTCTGAAGTCGTTGATGCTGGGTTTCTTGGACCTATTTTCAAGGTATCATTCCTGACCTTGTTTTTCAAGTTTGAAATCATATTGAGTTATTGACAAGTTACTGTTTCTTGATCTCTGTTATTTGTAGTTTAATGCCACTTAGTGGGAGTAAGTCTTTTTTGTTGTTGATGTTTTCAGTTGGGGATTTCTATTTCTATTGGGAAAAACCCAAGTCCCACATTGACTAGAGATAGAGCCTCATAAAAGCTTATAAAGCTTGGACAATCCTCACCTCTTGAGCTAGCTTTTTGAGCTAGCTTTTGGGGTTGAGTTAGGCCCAAATCTAATATGGTATCAAAGCCTATCCTAGATCCATTAAAGGGCCGCCCACCATATTATCCACGCACCAAGCCCAATAGTGCTGGGCGTGAGGGGGTGTATTGGGAAAAACCCAAGTCCCACATTAATTAGAGATAGAGCCTCATAAAAGCTTATAAAGCTTGGACAATTCTCACCTCTTGAGCTAGCTTTTGGGGTCGAGTTAGACCCAAATATAATATCTAGAAATTTAGGGAAGAAGGAATTGATTTTCTACTATATTATTGAGATTGAGAGTACATCAGTCATATATACATGGCTTGTAAGCTAATTTAGGAAATAAAATGACAGCCTATTCTAAAATCAGATCCCTGAAATTATGGGATATTTCCTAATTTTACTAAACCTGTAATAATAGGAAATAAATACAAGATTCCCCTAAATATTCATTCTATATATACACGGTTTCTGACACTCCCCCTCAAGCTGGTGAATAGGTGTTTTCCATTCCCAACTTGGATACAATCCTCTCAAAGTTGTTGCTATTCAGTCCCTTGGTAAGAATGTCTGCGAGTTGGCCTTGAGAGGTCACATATGGAGTGCAGATCAGGCCACTGTCTAATTTCTCTTTGATGAAGTGCGTATATACTTCAATGTGCTTGGTTCTATCATGCTGCACTGGATTATGGGCTATGCTAATTGCAGATTTATTATCACAATAAAGTGTCATTGGTTCATCCCATTTTATCTTCAAATCTTCCAAGATGATCTTCAGCCAAAGAAGTTCACATATCCCTTGTGCCATTGCCCGGAACTCTGCTTCAGCAATGGATCTAGCTACCATACTTTGTTTTTTACTTTTCCAAGTCACAAGATTTCCCCTAAGAAAGGTGCAGTACCCTGTAGTTGACCTCCTATCCACAACTGACCCTGCATAGTCAGCATCCGTATATGCTTCAAGGTTCACACTTCCATTTCGTTTGAACAAAATTCCCCTTCCTGGAGTCCCCTTTAAGTACTGCACAATTCTAAGTGCAGCTTGCAAGTGAATATCCTTTGGTTGGTGCATGAACTGACTGATTAAACTCACAGCAAAGGCAATATCTGGCCTAGTGTGAGATAAGTATATAAGTCTGCCCACTAGTCTTTGATACATCTCCTTGTCAACTGCAACATCTTCCTCTGCATTCCCCAGTTTAATACTTGTATCAACTGGTGTACTGGCAGGTTTGCAAGCTGTCTTGCCGGTTTCTCTAAGTAGATCAATAATAAATTTTTGTTGGGATATGAAAATCCCTTTCTTGGAATGAGCCACTTCGATCCCCAAAAAATACATCAATTTTCCCAAGGTCTTGATCTCAAATTCCTTGGCTAGGCATTGGCTTAACATTTGCTGCTCCTCCTTATCATCCCCTGTCACTATAATATCATCCACATAAACCAATAGCACTGTTACTCCCCCTGACTTGGAGTGTTTAATGAATACAGTATGGTCCCCTTGGCTTTGTTTGAAGCCTAAACCTGTCATAACTTTAGTAAACCTGCCAAACCATGCCCGCGGTGATTGTTTCAGCCCATACAACGCTCTTTTTAGCTTGCAAACAGTGTTGGCAGCAACCTCCCCACCATATCTAGGGGGTAATTCCATGTAAATTTCCTCTTCAAGTTCTCCATGTAGGAAGGCATTTTTTACATCGAATTGTTGCAAGTCCCAACCATAATTAGCGGCTAGGGATAGTATCACCCTAACTGTGTTCATCTTAGCAACTGGGGCAAATGTCTCCAAGTAATCCACTCCATAGGTTTGAGTGAATCCCTTGGCCACCAACCTCGCCTTGTATCTCTCAATAAACCCATCAGCCTTGCATTTTACAGCATATACCCACTTGCACCCTACTGGTTTTTTTCCATTTGGTAGGGTTACCAACTCCCAAGTACTATTTTTTTTCCAATGCCTCCATTTCCAAGTCCATGGCTTGTTTCCATCTTCTGTCAGATAATGCCTCAGATAGGGACGTAGGTGTGGTTATAGTGTTTAGGCTTGTGAGGAAGGTTTTATGGGTAGGTGAGAAATTTTTAAATGATAGGTAATTTGATAGAGGGTAGAGTGGCTGTTTGGTACATTTACTGGTTCCTTTTCTAAGGGCAATTGGTAGGTTTAGGTCCTGTTGTATTTCAGTTTCCACCTGTGCGGCTAGGAATTCACTAGAAATTGAATCACTAGAATTTAAAGGATATGTTACCTCATGTAATGGTGTCGGGTTGGATTCTTGGACATGAGCAGGTTTTGGAATGGCCTTTAATCTTTTTGAGTATACCTTATTCTTCCCAAATCTGACATCAGGTCCGGGTTCAGCTGCAACTTCAATTGCCTGTTCCGGTCCAGCTTCATTTTGTTCAACAGCAGTTCCATCTTCACTTTCAGATTTGGCTCCAGCTTCTGGTCCAAGTGTCAAGTTTGGAAACATGAGGGGCTCATCTTCCTCTTTTAAACTCTCCCCCTGAAGATGAGGTTGGCTGAAATAGCTTTCCTGCTCATGGAAAGTGACATCCCTTGACACAAAGAATTTTTGGGACGGTGGGTGATAGCATTTATATCCCTTTTGTGTGGATGAGTACCCTACAAAGACACATCTTAAGGCCCTAGGATCAAGTTTTCCCCGATCAGTACTATGGACATGAACAAAGGACACACACCCAAATATTCTAGGTATAAGGTTATTTGTAATGGCCACATTTGGGTAGAAGGAGGATAGGACTTCCATAGGACTTCTTGAAGCTAGGACCCTAGAGGGCAATCTATTAATCAGGTGAGTGGCAGTGAGTATGGCTTCCCCCCAAAATTTTTTAGGAACATTATTTTGAAAAAGAAGAGCTCAAGTTTGATCTAATAAGTGCCCATTTTTCCTCTCTGCAATCCCGTTTTGTTGGGGTGTTTTGACACAAGAAGACTCATGAAATATACCCTCCTTTTGACAAAAGGAATTAAGTACATGATTGAAGTAATCTTTAGCATTGTCCGACCTAAGCCTCTTAATATTAACCCCAAACTGATTTTTTATCATTGAGAAAAACTGTAGGAAAACAGAGCTGACTTTAGATTTTTGTTTAAGTAAGAAAACCCAAGTAACCCGGGTACAGTCATCTATAAAGGTTACAAACCATCGAGCACCTGATACATTTGGAACATTAGAGGGACCCCACACATCAGTATGAATCAAGCAAAAAGGAGAAGTGCTCATTTTATTGCTAATGGGAAAAGGTACACGCTTGTGCTTAGCAAGCTCACACACATCACAATGAAGACTCTCCACATCTAATTTTTTTAAAAAAGGAAGGAAACAACATTTTTATAACCCGCAAGGAAGGATGCCCAAGCAGCAATGATATAGCAGAACTTTTTCCTTGTTGGTCATCACTGATTCAGATATGAAGGAGTGGCTCTTGCTGGGCAAATTTGGGTTTTCCATGTAATAAAGGGCATTCCATTCTCTAGCATATCCAATGTCCTCCCCGAATTCTTGTCCTGCAACATACAAGCATTGCTATGAAAAACAACATAACATGATAGATCCTTTGTAAGTTTTTGTATAGATATCAAGTTGGTGGATAGTTTGGGGACATGAAGGACATTTTTTAGGGTTATTGATGGGCTTATTTGGACATCTCCTTGACCAGCTGCAGTTATGAGGGTTCCATCGGCTATGGAAATTTTCTTATTGCTAGGACATGGGGAATATGTAGAGAAGTGTTTAGGTAGGGGTGTCATGTGGTCAATGGCTCCAGAATCTAGTATCCAATATGGGTTAAAGGGTGTATCTGAGACATTGAGTCCAAAAGAAAATGGAAACTTACCTGAGTAGGCTAAAGAACAAGTACCTGTTGGTTTCTCCAGTTTACTGAGGAAGGATCTTACTCTTTCTATCTCTTCCTGGTTGAGTTGGATAGATTCTCCTTTGCTTTGTTCACTAGTCCCAGCAGCTATATGTGCCTGTCCCCCTCTTTTAGAGAAACCTCCTTTTTGCCCCCACTCCTATCTCCTTTCTGCCCCCATTCTCTGTCTCGGTTCTGAGGTTTCCCATGCAACTTCCAGCATTTTTCTCTAGTGTGGCGAGGCTTGTTGCAATAGGTATAGCAGGCCCCATCACTTTTCTTCTCCACATCGATCATTCCTCCTTTTTTCTGTTCAGCAACCATGGCCAAGGTCCGATCAGCTATCATAGCTGAATTTTCAACGGTTGGGGTCTCCAACATCAGGTACCTCCTACTTTCCTCACTCCGGATAATTGCCACTACTTCATTAAACCCTGGGACTTTTTCCTTTCCCAAGATTTGAACTCTGACCTGATCAAACTCGGAGTTCAGACCCACCAGGAAATCGTAGACTCTGTCTTGCTCAATATATTCCTTGAGTATTGCTGAATCTTCTGAACATTTAGCTTTTATGACCCTGTAATGGTCCAGCTCCATCCACAATGACTTGAGTTGATTAGCATACTCTGTAACAGGTTTGTTTCCCTGTTTTGCCACCAAAGTCTTCACTTTTACGTCATATATTTGAGCAACGTCCTTGGCTTTAGAGTATGTCTGTTCTACCGCATCCCAAATCTCCTTTGCCGAGTCGAGAAACATACATGTATCACTGATTTCCGGGATCATTGAGTTCCATAGCCATGCCATGATCATCGAGTCTTCTTCATCCCATGTTTTAAATTTGGGATCCTTCTTATCAGGAGCAGCATCGGTCAAGTGACTCACCTTCCCTTTTCCTTTCAAAATGGTGCGAATAAGTGGACCATTTTAAGTAGTTCTTCCCATTCAATCGATAGGCAGAGTGGATGTTCTGCAGCTCTCCAGAAGTTTGGGATTTACTATCCCCTGTTTCTGTCGCTGGGTCAACAATCTCGGCCATGGCAGATTTTGCGATGAAGGCACAAGATAGAGAAAAGAAGAAAACTGTGTAGCAGCAGCACAATGCTTGTGCGATGAAGGCACAAGGATTTGCGACAACAATGAAGGCTGCCGTCTAGGGTTTGAGTTGCGCAGTCAGAGCCTCCCAGATTTCGGGAGCTCTGATACCATCTAGAAATTTAGGGAAGATGGAATTGATTTTCTACTATATTATTGAGATTGAGAGTACATCAGTCATATATACATGGCTTGTAAGCTAATTTAGGAAATAAAATGACAGCCTATTCTAAAATCAGATCCCTGAAATTATGGGATATTTCCTAATTTTACTAAACCTGTAATAATAGGAAATAAATACAAGATTCCCCTAAATATTCATTCTAAGCTATATACACGGTTTCCGACAATTTCCAAATGCATTTTAGTTTAAATATTAAAACACAAAGTTTCTAGGTCTCCAATGTATACTCAACCTGAAGAATAATTTGTTTAAAATATTGGCAGGCATTTTTCTCTATATCTTTATATTCCCTACTCTCCAGTAGTTGTTTGCCTTGGCATGAAGGCATGTGTAGAAAGAAAGGTTTATTTATTCTGTGTATAATTGTTTCAAGCCCGGGTCATCCTTATATACAGGAGGTGACTACCCTATATAAGGAAGGCATAATTAATTACAATAAATCACCATAAAACCGTTGACTAAATAATTCCCAATTAGCTGTCCTAAATTCCTAATTATACAATTAACAGCTGACTGATTATTTCCTAAATTATAGTAATTAATTCTGCTAATTACATAAATAATACTCCCCCTCAAGCTTAAGCATAAATGTCCATCATGTGAAGCTTGTCACTAAGTCTCTCAAAGTCATTCTTCTTCTAAATCCGGCTGCAATGACTATTTGGCTGAATTTATAAAACCAAGCGTGAGGACTCGGTTTCAAGCCAAATCGCCATAAAGGAATGCGTTCTTCACATCTAATTGAGACAATGACCAGCCTTGATTAACAGCCACAGAGATTAGAACACACACTGAACTAAGCCGAGCAACCAGAGAAAAGGTCTCAAAACAATCAACACCTAGTATTTGGGTGTATCCTTTGGCAGCCAAGCGTGCTTTAAAACCTTCCAATAGAACCACCAGGTTGACATTTGACAGTGAAAACCCATCTACATGCAACCGGGTGGACTCCTTCGGGTAAAGGAACCAGATCCCACGTTCTCCAGTAAGAAGAGCTGACATCTCCTCCTCCCTAGCCTTGTTCCGATCAGGACTCGATAATGCTTCTTGGTAATCCCTAGGAATTGATATAGAAGACCAAGACAAAGCAAAGGATGAAAAGAGGGACCAAGGAGGTCAAAGGAGACATAATTAGCAATAGGATATTGAGTGCAAGAACGTGTACCTTTACGAAGTGCAATGGGTAGATCATCAGGGTCACCAGCAGAATGGAGTATTGTAGGAGAAGGCTGTGGGGCATCAGGGTCTACCTTCTTGTGCTTAGTGTATATCTGCAAGTGTTTAGAAGGAATAGAAGGATGCACAGGAGTAGGAAGGGGTAGAAGGTTTGTCAATAGAATTCTTAAAAAAAAGGTTCAAACTCAAAGAAAGTGACATCAACGGAAATAAAACTCTTTTTAGATATGGGATCATAACACTATGTTTGTTGGCGTATGGTGTATTTGGCTAAAATACAATGCTAGTGATTTCAGCAAAAAAATTTATAGACACAATGTTTATGAGGCAGACTACTTTCTCAAGGTTTTTGTGGGTTTAAGTTGATGTTTTCTTTACAGGGGGAGGGGGTTCTTTTCCTAGCTTGCAGAGGTATTAGGGAATTAAGCTATTGTATTCTTCATTTTCTTTGTATTTTTTTAATTATTTTTATTTGATCTAGCTAGATTCCGTTTTTCCTGCTGTACTGTTCTCCATGTTGGTAAACTTTTCTATCATCTTAAAATACCTGGTTATAGTTGTTTCATTATGTGCTGGTGGGATAAATGTTTTCCCTGTCTTCTATATGTTTCTTTCTCATCAGAAATTTTTTGGAGAAACTTGGTCGGTGGCTTCTAATTTTTCATTGATCAGAAGTTTATGTAGTGCTTTCATTGTCTGAAATTAATGAATCTGACAAAATGGTGTGTGTTTGTGTGTAGAAACTGAATGATGTTCCTCTATCACCCCTAGATTTAGTTATCACCAAAAAATAGGGTCATTAACAAGTGGTCAACAGACTCAACATCCAAGTAACACTTCTCATTACCTGCATTCCACATGTATTGGTACACAGAAAATGCATTTACCCAACAAAAGAATGAAAGTTTTTCTCTACAAAAAACTGTATATACTGATCAGTTCAGTTCATTCATCAAATTGAACTGAGGTTCTTCATCTCTCCGTTATGTAGACACAGATAGAAAATCACCATAGAAGTTAAGTCAGGTCATTTTTGTGTTGGTGGGATAAATTTTTTGCCTGTCTTCTATTTGTTGCTTTCTTATTGTAGATTTTCTGGAGAAACTCAGGCTGCTGATTTTTCATTGTTCGGTGTTAGGACCCAAGTTGAGCCAATAGGCCCAATGGGTCAATTACTGCAAACCCGACCTCATGGTCCCAGAATTTGGAGAGTATATTCTAGAAGGAAAGAGGCAACCAATTTGTAGAGGGTGAGCTGGCAAGTTTGAGAGAAAGTAGGCATAACCGTTTCTAGGCTACACAGTTATTAAGTAGGGTGTGTGAAGGGAGAGAGGTATCTTTTTGTCATCATTGGAATATTTATGGAAAGAGAGCAATAGCTCTGTTGCAGGAGGGATTTTTCCATTGTAAAACCTTTTCCCATTCCCTGAAATAATACAAATCTACCTTCTTCTCTTTTCTCTTCTTAATTCTACTACTATATCTCTGATCTTCTTTACTAGTTTGTATCAAACTGGTCCGACCTGCCGGATTCGTGGGGAGCATCTTCTGTTGGGGATCAGTGCAAGGGGAGTGTGACGAAGGTGGATGCCACCAAAGAAAAAAAACTACTAAGCCCAGAGGAATGGAGGGGAGACTGGGAAACTTGGAGAACGAAGTCGCAAGCATCAAAACCACTTTGGCGGAGGTGCAAGCGAAGGACGAAGACAGCCAAGCCACCATGGCAACTATGATGGCGATGCTTAAGAAATGCCTGGTTGAGAAGGGTGAGAGTCTGGATGATGAACAGGAGGGTGACGGTGAAGGGGAGAAGCGTCACACAGAAACACTGAGAGGGCACTCAGAGAAGGGGTCGGCGTCAAAAAGACACCCGTCGACGTCGGGATTGAAGAAGTTGCAGGGGGAGGCCCTTGAGGAGTTTCATCAGTCAGTAAAGAAGATCGAACTCCCAATGTTCGACGGAGACGATCCCGCCAGATGGATTACGCGCGCAGAAATATACTTCAGGGTACAGGAAACAAGCCCAGAGGTTCGAGTCAATCTGGCTCAGTTGTGCATGGAAGGAGCAACGATTCACTTCTTCAATTCGTTGCTCGATGACGAAGTGGAACTTACATGGGAGCAACTCAAAATAGGTTGCTGGAACGGTACGAAGGATTGGGGGAAGGAGATATCTTCGAGCAGCTGGCCGCTCTCCGACAGAGGAGTAGCATCGAGGAGTATATCCAAGATTTTGAAAGGCTAACAGCACAAGTGAGAAGGTTGCCCGATGACCAATATTTTGGGTATTTCCTTTATGGATTGCGAGAAGAAATTCGAGGAAGAGGCGTAGCCTCATTGCTCTGGGACCTTCATCCCGTGCGCGCCTGATGAATGTCACTCGGGCGGTGGAGGAGTTGAAGGGAAGAGAGGGTGGATCTACCCTCACCAGTAAATCGGGCTTCAGAGGTGGTTATGGGTCAGGTACTCAGTTCCGGGCCAACACAAATAATATGGGCCACAATACTGGGTCCGACTGGGTCTATGTCAAAGGGAACAAAGAGGGACCAATAGGGAGTAACCTGGTCAGAGGAGGATCTTATGGGCAAAAGGGGAATGTAGAGCCCAACTATGAGAAAAAGAAGCCACAACCCAGAGACAGGGCAGTGACCCATTTACCTTATCACGAGCTGATGGATAGGAGACAAAAGGGCCTATGTTACAAATGTGGAGGGCCATATCACCCTATGCTCCAATGCCCAGACAACAGCTGAAGTTAATGATAATTGATGATGAGGACGAAGGAGACAAGGAGGAGAATATATTGGCCATCGAGGTAGAAGAAGGAAAGGACATCGATGGGGAATGTAGTGTCATGAGTTTGGGCAATTTGTCAGCAGGAAGGGAAGGTAATCCCCGAACTGTGAAGCTGAGAGGGACTATCAAGGAGGTGCCAATACTCATTCTGGTAGATAGTGGAGCCACTCACAATTTTATTTCAAAGCAATTAGTGTCAACAATGGGCTGGGCAATTGAGGAAACCAAAGACATGAAGATAAAACTTGGTGATGGCTACCAAGCTGTGGCAAAGGGACAATGCAGAGGGTTAAAGCTGGAGGTAGGGGAGCTTCGAATCACTGTAGATACCTTCCT
This sequence comes from Ammopiptanthus mongolicus, assembly GCA_039655645.1. NCBI lineage: Eukaryota > Viridiplantae > Streptophyta > Magnoliopsida > Fabales > Fabaceae > Ammopiptanthus > Ammopiptanthus mongolicus. The sequence continues at coordinate 87,342,761 of CM077345.1, forward strand.
CTTTGATTTGGAAGAGATAGATGTGGTGTTGGGCATATCATGGTTAGCAACTTCGGGGGAAATGAGAGTGGATTGGAAGAAACAGGTGGTGAAGTTCCAATTTGGAGGAAAATGGGTGGAGTTATGGGGTGAAGGATGCAATCACAGTACCCAAACAACATTACAAAGTTTACTAGGGAGGCCTATGAAGAAGATAGGGCCTTTGTTCCTTTCCACAGAAGTTCAAGTCTTTCAGAGTGAAATAAAAGGAGCTAGGTGTGGGAGCATTGACTCCAAACAGCAAGCTGAATTACAGGAAGTTCTGGTCCACTTTGCAGAGGTTTTCCAGGAACCTAAAGCGTTGCCCCCTAGTAGAGGAAAAGAACATGCCATCACATTGTTGGAAGGACAGGGACCTATTAGTGTGAGGCCCTATAGATATCCACACCACCATAAAAATGAGATAGAGAAGTAGGTCAGAGAAATGCTGGAATCTGGGATAATACAGGCCAGTCACAGTGCTTTCTTGAGTCCGGTAATATTGGTGAAGAAGAAGGATGAGTCATGGAGGATGTGCGTGGACTACCGTGCTTTGAACAAGGTAACCATCCCGGATAAATTTCCTATTCCAGTTATTGATGAGTTGTTAGATGAGCTCCATGATGCCTGGTTTTTTTTCTAAGCTGGATCTCAAGTCCGGGTATCACCAAGTACGGGTGAAAAACGAGGATGTGCATAAAACGGCTTTTAGGACTCATGAAGGCTGTATGGGTACCTAGTAATGCCGTTTGGATTTATGAATGCACCCTCAACCTTTCAAGCCCTCATGAATGAGATTTTTAGGCCTATGTTAAGGAAGTTTGTGTTGGTGTTTTTTGATGACATACTCATCTATAGCCAACAGTGGGAAGCACATTTGCTCCATTTACAAGAGGTGTTAGGAATTTTGAAGATACAACAGTTAGTGGCAAACCAGAAAAAGTGTCAATTTGATCAAACCACAATTGAATACTTGGGACACTTAATTTCCCGAGAGGGAGTGACCATGGATAAGGGCAAAATTCAAAGCATCACGCAGTGGCCTATACCTAAGAATGTAAAAGGGGTGAGAGGGTTCTTAGGGTTAACCGGCTACTACAGAAAATTCATCCAAGGTTATGGGAAGTTGGCAAGGCCTCTTACAGAATTAACAAAGAAGGATGGCTTTATGTGGAGTGAAAAAGCACAGGAAGCATTCGAACTTTTAAAAAAAAGGATGATCACGGCCCCAGTTCTTGCACTTCCTGATTTTTCTAAAGAATTTACCATTGAGTGTGATGCTTCAAGAGTAGGGATTGGATCCATTCTCATGCAGTAGGGTAGACCTATTGCTTATTTTAGCAAGGCTTTGAGTCCAAGGAATCTCTCTAAATCTGCCTATGAGAAGGAGTTAATGGCTGTAGCTCTTGCAATTCAACATTGGAGACCATACTTGTTCGAGAGGCATTTACAGTCTACACTGACCAGAAAAGTCTCAAACAACTGCTGCATCAGAAAATTTCCACCACAGACCAGCAAAATTGGGCAGCTAAGTTGTTGGGCTATCGCTTTGATATAGTGTATAAGCCGGGTTCTGAAAATAAGGGGGCAGATGATCTTTCTCGGGTGAATGAGGGAGTGGAGCTGAATTCTATCCTATCTTTTCCTGTGTGGGCTGACAGTAGGCAGGTTATAGAGGAAGTGCATGCTGATGTGGTGTTGCAAAAAGTGAGTGAAGAAGTAAAACGAGACATAAATGCAAGAAAAGGGTTTGCCTACATAAATGGAGTTTTGTTCTATGAGAATAGGTTAGTCCTCTCGGCATCATCATCTTGGATTCCCCAACTCTTGAAAGAGTTCCATGCCACACCACTTCGGTTTCTACAGAACTTACAGGAGATTGGCAGCAAATGTGTATTGGCTTGGGATGAAAAAAAGGATTCTGGATTATGTCAAGGAGTGTGACATTTGCCAACGACAAAAATATTTGGCATCTTCTCCGGGAGGTTTATTGCAGCCCCTAGGCATTCCAGATTTGATATGGGAAGAAGTGTCCATGGACTTCGTTACGCGACTTCCAAAATCAAGAGGGTACGAGGCAATCTTGCTGGTGGTGGATAGGCTATCCAAGTATAGCCATTTTATACCCCTCTAACATCCTTATACAGCTAGGATGGTGGCCGAGAGCTTCACTAAGGAGGTGATCAGGTTGCATGGCATTCCCAAGACTATTATAAGTATCGTGACTCAATCTTTGTGAGTAATTTCTGGAAAGAACTTTTCAAGCTGCAGGGCACTCAGTTAAAAATGAGTTCTGCATACCATCCGGAGACCGATGGGCAAACGGAAGTGGTGAACAGGACACTGGAGACTTTTCTTAGGTGCTTTGTGGGTGATCAGCCTAAGACTTGGTCACAATGGGTGCATTGGGCCGAGTATTGGTATAACACCAATTTTCATGAATCAACTGGTACTTCACCCTTCGAGGTGGTCTATGGGAGGAAGCCCCCGATGCTTACTAGGTTCCTCCAAGGGGAAATAAAGGTAGAGGCGGTGCATCGGGATCTCCAAGATAGAGATGAAGCACTCAAGCAGTTAAAGCATCATCTTTTGCGGGCACAAGGAAGGATGAAGAGTCAGGCAGACAAGCATAGGAAAGAAAGAAGTTTTGAGGTAGGAGAAATGGTTTTTCTGAAACTCAGACCACACAAACAGCAATCAGTGGCCTCCAGGATCAATGCCAAGCTAGCAGAAAGGTACTATGGACCCTTTCAAGTGTTGGAAAGGTTCGGGACAGTGGCATATAAATTAAAATTACCTGCAGGCTCGAAGATACACCCATTTTTTCATGTGTCCCTACTTAAGAAAGCTGTGGGCAATTATAAGGTAGAAGATATGTTACCACAAGGAATGGAAGGTGATTCCTCAGAGATGCTGGAACTTGAGACAGTGTTGGCAAACAGGACTGTGCACAAGAGAGGAGAAGATATTGACCAGCTGTTGGTTCAATGGAAAGGAAAATCCACTGATGAAGCAACTTGGGAGGACAAGTTCCCCATTCAAAGCCATTTTCCTCAATTCAGCCTTGAGGACAAGGCTGCAGCTGAAGAAGGAGGCATTGTTAGGACCTAAGTTGAGCCAATAGGCCCAATGGGTCAATTACTGCAAACCCGACCTCATGGTCCCAGAATTTGGAGAGTATATTCTAGAAGGAAAGGGGGTACCAATTTGTAGAGGGTGAGCTGGCAAGTATGAGAGAAGGTAGGCATAACCGTTTCTAGGCTACACGGTTATTAATTAGGGTGTGTGAAGGGAGAGAGGTATCTTTTTGTAATCATTGGAATAATTATGGAAAGAGAGCAATAGCTCTCTTAGGAGCACAGCTCTGTGGCAGGAGGGATTTTCTCACTGTAAAACCTTTTCCCATTCACTGAAATAATACAAATCTACCTTCTTCTCTTTTCTCTTCTTAATTCTACTGCTATATTCATTAGGAGTTTATGAATTGTATCATTGTCTGAAATTATTGAATCTCTCTCTCTCTCTCTGTGTGCGCGTGGGTGTGTAGGGACCATATCAGGTGATAACACCTTGCTATTGTGAGAAATGAGAGGAATGAATCTTGATCCGTGGATGTTATTTGAATGGTCAAATTAGAAGATAAATGCATGTGCCTTTGTAAGTTGTCATGTGTCATGTAGCCATTAAGCAACTTTTAATTTTGATCATCCATGTATGGTTGTATTGTTAAGATTTGCACCCCTTGCCTTCTTAAATGTATAGTCCTCTCACTAGAATCCACCTCTCTGTATGTGGGTGTGTTAAGAAACTGAATATGTTAAATAAAATACTATTTAATTGTTTAACTATATCTAAATTTTTATGGCTCATAGTTGGTACTTCTTAGTGTTGACATGTTTTTCATCTTTCAATTGAAGTATATTTCTTTCTCATCCCATAAAAATATATTTCAGGTTACCATGGAAGAACGTCCAAGTGAGGCTTTCACAGATACCTCAGCAGATAAGTGCTGGGAATCAGTTCTAAAGAGACTACATAATGAAATCATGAGGCGAAGGAGTCTAGGTGAACTAGAACTCCCTCCCTTAGAGCTTCTGAAAAACATTAACGGTCTTAGAATGTTTGGCTTCCTTTTACCATCCATTATTCAGGTAATGTAAACGCACGAATCTTACATATACTTTTGCCTGACTTGAGCTATAATACTAATATCACCGGTTATAGTTTTTTTTTTTCTAATGTAGAATTAAGTCACAGAGTTCCTTGTAATGAATTTCATTGAACTAGATTCACATAGCTTATTGTGGTCACTTTGTTAGATTACTGCTGAATTAAGTTGGATGTAATTTGGTAAAAGCCTAAATGACTCTTCTAGAATGTTTCCCTGGAATTATATTCTCACCTCTAATGTTCTATTACATTCTGACAAACTTTTTCAGGCTATCGAAGCTCAAGATCCCAGTCATCAGTTTGTAGAGTACTGGAATCACAAAGTTGTCCATAAATCTTCAGGCAGTGATATTGATAACGATAGGGCACATGGTTCAAGTAACTCTTTAGGTAATGCCAATACCAAAGTTTTTGGTATCAATTTGATTAAGCAGGAAGAGGATAACATAGGAGGAAGTTGTCATTCGCTTAAAGAGATGAAATCAATATTTCAAGGATTTCTAAAAGAAGGCAAATCCTGAGTTAAACACAGTGCATAAGTTATTCAATTCTGATGCACAGTGCTCTCAGTGGAGAATGGCATTCATAGCACTGATGGAGGAGATCCAGAAAGCTTGTAGATAAATTAAGAATAAGATCTAAATTCTTTCTGATTCTGGACAGTCAATTTTCAGTTTAGTTATTAGTTAGGTCCATTCTTTCATACATCAATTAAACTGAAGAAGTTGCTAGGTGAAGCCAAGATAAAATTTTGCTACTTGCCCACAATGAATGACGTGATTACAGATGGATAATGCCATTGACCCATTCAAACTTTCCCTTTCGAAAGTATATTTGCTTTGTAAGGTCTGGCCTTTAATTGTTGCTGGATTTAGGTTTTACATTTATTTCCTTTCTCTCTAAATTCATGTATATACAGAGAAAAACAAATGCTGCTCTTTTAACAGATGATAAAAGTAGGAAATAATACATGGTGAAGCCTGATATTCAGAACACATGCTCCTGCTCAGAATTTTGAATATCTGGATGTTACCTAGTGTTTGGTTGGAGGGGAATAGAAGGGTGGGGAGAGATTTTTTAAAATATTTCTTGTTTGATTCATTTTTTAGGAGGGGAGTGTAGGAGAATGGAGGGGAGTAAAACCCCCCTACCCAATTTTGTCTCTCTCCAATATTGAGGGATTTGAAGGGGAGGAGAGAGGATTTAAAACAGTTTAAATGCATTGACTAAAAGTGTGTTTGTTAAAGATTATTTGATGATAAAAATCATTTTTTTAAGTTAAAAATCATTTTTAATGGTTTTAATTGTGTTTGTTTAAGATTTTTTAGGAAATCATGTTAAAAAAAAATCATTTTTATGGCTAAAATGAGAAATTATTCTCATTAGCTTCTCACTAAAATCCGATTCTATAGAGGGGAGAGTAGATATGTTTGTTACAGATTATGAAAAAATGATTTTTATATAATCTCTAAAGGTGAATTCTCTGGTATCCCAAGGGTAACTTTACCCTGTCCAGGTGGCCCAATTAAATGGTGAGAATCATTTGACTTGACTCATTAACAAGACCTATTTAATTGAGGTGACGCATTCTGATTGGACATGTAACTTTTATCCAAAATTATTGTGGGTATCGGAGAAAACACCATCTATAAATTATTTTTAGGTTAAAGTAATAATTTGGACTCTATACATGACACGAATTCTTTATTTAATCCCTATACATAAAAAATTAGGAAATGAGTCCCTATTTGTGTAAATGTTAGCAAATTTGGTCCCTATATGTGCAAACGTTAGCAAATTCGTCCCTGTCGTCAGCAAATTGGTCCTTATAAGTGACATAAATTTTTTATTTGGTCCCTAAATCTGAAAAATAAATAAATTAAATCGGTCCTTATATGTGCAATCGATAATAATTTTGTCTCTGTAGTCTATCCAGGAGCTTGGACCCAACTAAAGATTCTTTTTGTATTGAATATTTTCTATATATTATATCAATCTATTTCTTCTATTGAGAGTAAAAGTTGTATAATTTGGTTTGTAAATGGTTTATATTATGAAATTATCCAAGTTGACTCTCAATAGAAGAAATAGATTGATATAATATATGAAAAATAGTCAATACGAAAAGAATTTTTAGTTGAGTCCGAGCTCATTGGCAGATGATAGGGACAAAATTATTATCGATTGCACTTACAGGAACCAATTTTTTTTTTTTCAAGTTTAGGAATCAAATCAAATATTTGTGTCATGTATAAGGACTAATTTGCTGACGGTAGGGACGAATTTGCCAACGTTTGCACATGTAGGGATCAAAAGTAAGTTAGTTTTAAAATCTCTCCCTTCCCCTTGTGAAACAAACATGAATGGTGTTATTCCCCTTCCGTTACAATTCCTTCCCTCCCTTCCTCTTAACCAAACTTAATATATTTAATTAAAATCGCTCCCCTTCTTTCCCCTCCCCTCGTTTCCTTTGAACCAAAGATAGCTTTAGTCTCAAGCAAACAACAATGCATAATTCCCCGCCTCCTGCATTATTTGTATATAATTTGAGTAATCTAGCTCTATGGCTCCCTTACAACTTGGGTAATCAACTTAGGGTGGATTTGACTAGGCTTAGCAACGAGGAGGGTAGGGATAGGCTTTTGCCGAACCCGATCCCGTCCCACACCGTCAAGATTAAAATTCGAACATTCTCCACAAGAAAATATTAAAATTTGCACTCACCCCGTCTTACCTTGCACTTATCAATATTCTAAATTAAACTTATATAATACCTGATCACAATTTTAAAATTAGTTCATTATTCCATATAGATTATAAATTTTTCCAATAAGAAAAACTCATAGTAGGCTTTACAAGAGGGAGGGGGAGAGGGAGGAGTAGGAAATGAGAAAGGGGTGACGAGCATTGCAGATGTTTAAACCCACACACTCACAATCATTATATCCTGAGACTTAACCAACTAAACTGATTCAAAGGGACTTAAATCAAATATTTTCACCCATTGTAGGTTTGCGTGCAAGTTGTGCTTAATTGTAGTCAAAAAAATTTATATTAAAAACTCAAAAAATTAGTAACCGAATTTTAGGACATTTGAATACATATAAGTTTATTCAAATTTTTTAAAACCAAAACTTATAAAATTAACAATGAAGGCCAAAATATTTGTAAAAACACATGTTGTATGAAATTAGCTTTTACAGAAATTGATTATAACTTATGAGACAATGCATATAATTTAAAGTTGTAAAATGAATTGATTATAACTTTGTTGAGAGAAAAATCATCGGCCACCCAAGAGTAACTATATCAAAAAGGAAAAATTAAGTGGTGATGTATTGTGATGCAAAACTCATGGTTTTTTTGTTCATTGAACTTTTTTTAGTGACGTCAAAAGATGTTAGACGCGACCAATCTGGTACTGGGAGAGTTGGTAACATGACTCTCCCTCAAGGAAAAGGACGCAAGTTTGATTACTGGAATCACCCAGTTGGGAGGCAGCTTAACCCCATATGTAAAAAATCGGACATTCGTCGCTGTCAAATCGAGGATTAGTCCCATAATCGGTCCAAAGAGCTGTGAGGATATCCCGGTGAACCCACTGGGAAGCCAAAAGTCCTAATTACGGTGGATTTTGAACAAAAAAAAATTGTTAGAGTCGACTTGGTGTTACCATCAAAATATAAATATCTAAACATTTTAGATTATGTTTAGGAGACCCAATTTTGTCGCTTCTCCATATGTTTTCTCATCATTATAAATTAGCATATTCACTTGTATGATGCAAGATATAATATTAAAAAATAAAAACAATATAAATATTAAAAATAAAGGTTATTCAAACTTAAATATTATAAATAAAGTTTAATTAATTTTAAATATTTTTTTAATAATTTTATATCAAAATAAGATTGCTAACTAATTTTTAAGCAAGAGTAAAATTTCTTATATTATCATCTAATCATAAATTATCATATATTTTTTTTTGACAGCATAAATTATCATATCATTAAAGAGTGTAACTTTTAACATAATAATAATTATTAATATGGTGGCTATTGAATTGGTCTAGCATAAGAATTGCAAAACTAAAGGCAATTAAGGAAATGTGGCTTTGAAAATTGACATGAGTAAAGCCTATGATCGTGTTGAGTGGGGTTACCTTCGTGCCATCATGCTGAGTATGGGCTTTGCGGCTCCATGGGTTGATTGGGTGATGGTTTGTGTATCCGCAGTCACATTCTCAGTGCTTGTTAACAATGAACCTGTTAGGCTAGTCATTCTGGGGCGACGCCTGAGACAAGGGGATCCTCTATCTCCTTATCTCTTTATTATTTGTGCGGAGGGCTTGTCTACCTTGATTCAATGTGCGGAGAGTAGGGGAGATCTTCATGACCTGAAAATTTGTAGGGGAGCACCCATTATTTACCACTTCCTCTTCATGGATGATAGCTTCTTATTCATCGAAGCATCTCATAGTGAGGCTACAATGTTACAGAAAATTCTTGATGACTATGAAAAAGCTTCTGGCCAGGTAATCAATTTTTGGAAGTCCCAAATTATCTTTAATAGAAATGTTGATGATAGTACTACCAATCAAATATCTTCTACTCTTAAGATTCATGAAAATCTTGGTTCTGGTAATTATTTGGGCCTTCCCTCTATTGTGGGCCGGAAAAGGAAAGCTACTTTCTCCTTTCTGAAAAATCGTGTGTGGCGCATAATTAACTCGTGGAATGCAGGCCATTCCATCTTACTGCATGAGTTTTTTTCTGATTACTCTGTCCCTCTGTGAGAAACTTCAGAGAATGATGAACTCTTTCTGGTGGGGTTCGAGTGATAGAAATCAAAAGGGCATTCACGGGTTATCTTGGGACAAAATGTTCAACCAAAAGAGGTAGGTGGTCTTGGTTTCCATTTTCTTCAAGGATTTAACTTGGCTATGCTGGGTAAACAAGGGTGGAGATTTACTTCTCAACCCTATAATAGACAGATGCAAACACTAGAAGGGAGTTGAATGGTGTTTGACAAATTTATACGGAATTTAGAAACTTTTTCGCAAGCACAGACGGGTTATGATAGACGAGTAAAAACAGACAGGTCAATCAGACTGATAACTAGTCTGAAGGTTTTCAGAGAAAACACACAATCATGCAAGATAAAAAAAGGTTTGATAAACACAATTATAAACCCTTTTAGTTAGATGATAGTTAAGACAAATAATCAAACGAAAGAGTTCAGGGAAAGAGAGATCACTCAGCAGGTTTTATTCTGGTTCATCCCTTAACAATGAGGCTACGTCCAGTCCTTGGCAATACCAAGTTTTCTCACTATAACTGATTTAGGTTACAGGACAGACAAGTATTATTTTCACACCTAGCCTCTTCAGGCTCCAGACGAGTATTGTTTTCACACCTAGCCTCTCTAGGCTCCAAACGAGTATTGTTTTCACACCTAGCCTCTCCAGGCTCCAGACAAGTATTATTTGCACACTTAGCCTCTTCAGGCTCAGACGGGTTTGTTTGAGAGAAGTTGTAAAAAGATTACAATTTGCAAGTCTTTCACAAGCACTCAGACAAGTGTATTAAATGTGAAGTTCTAAAAGACTGCGTAATACTTCAAATGATTTAAGAATAAATAATGAAAGAATGAAGATATAAATGCACAGAGTAAATGCTCTTGATTGCTTTGATCGTTCTCTTGTCTGCTTGAATCTTCGAAGTCTTCTTCATTAAATAGGCTTCAAGATTTTAAAGCCGTTAGACACAAAGTCTGAAGGTTTGGCTTCTTGCAGATCTTCAATAAATGCAATAGAGTCGTTCTGATCAGCCATTAAAGCATAGGGACTTCGCTTGTTCTCTCTCATCAGAGTGATACAGACTTCTGATATACCTTTAGTCTCAACAGGTCTGTATATGTGCTTTTTGTTTGCAGAGGGAAGACTTTCCCTTTTGGTGTAAGATGCAGTTATGTTCAGGCAAAGCACTTTGTTGAAGTTCCTTATCAGAGACGAGACAACTTTCATCCAATGTATTCTTTAACGTTAGTCACCAGACGAGTGAGTAACTTTATTAGACGGGTTGACTCTTTAACAAAGAGATGACGTCAGTTGCAACGTCTTTTAGACGGATGAGTCTTCCTTTGATCAGACGGTTGAAGACTTCATTAGACGGGTGAACTTCTCTTAGTTCAGACGAGTGAACCTTAGCTGGTTCAGACGAGTGAACTTATCTCATTTCAGACGAGTGAACTTTTAGTTAGTTCAGACGTGTGAACTTAAGTCAGTTCAGACGGGTGAACTTATCTAAGTTCAGACGAGTGAACAGTTCATATAGGCACTTAATGTTTTAATCTGCACACTAAGTAGACGAGTTAAATACCACAGACGGGTTCAATGAAATCATTGAATAACTGTTTTAATCTCATCAAAACTAAGGTAAATGCACATCAGACATTTGGAGACTCAACAATACTGTGGTATCTCGCATCTTCAAAGCTAAATACTTCCCAAGGGGGGATTTCTTGGAGGCCCAGTTAGGCCATAATCCAAGCTATGCGTGACATAGTATCTGGAATTCCCGAATGTTGGTCAAGGGGGGTCTTAGATGGTGTATTGGAAACGACTCGTCTATGAGAGTTTGGTCGGATCATTGGTTGAGAGGTGATGGTTACTTGCAAATTTATGACTCGGTTCATCCTTCCATAAAGAGTCTCAAAGGAAGTGACCTTATTATTCAAAGTGAAAAATGCTGGAATGTGGATACTTTGTGCAATCTTTTTGTCCCATAGGTAGTTGAGGCCATTCTAAAAACTCCTCTGTTAAAGTTGTGAATAAGGACCACATGGTTTGGAGGATATCTAACAATGGTGAATACTCAGTTAGTAGTGCTTACAAACTTTGCATAGACTCCTTCCTTGTATCGCCTAGCATGCACATCGTCGAGGGGGATTGGAAGGCGCTTTATAAGCTTCAAATATTGGTTCTAAATTGCGATTGCGATTGCGACTATCGCAGTCGCTGCGATGCGGAATGCGACCGCTGCAATGTAAAATAATTTTATGTTCACACCAAATTTAACAAAATTTTATAATTATTGTAATTCTTTATATATCTTGTATTAATAGTGTTGTATACATTTTTATTCATTGTTAACATGATTCACCTAATTTTTTTCCAAAATTTCTTTATTGTCTCTAAACTTTAATATAAACTAATAATTAGTTAAACACAAATAAGCTACTCCCTCTGGACCTATATATAAGCAAAAAGTGTCTAAACTTTTTGGACTCAAATATAAGCAAAAGTCAATCAAATCAACCATATTTAATGTCATTGTGTCAGAAATACCTTTGGTTAATTATTTTTTTATTTTTCCAAGAGCATTATACTCTCTTAAGATACAACTTCCAAGAGCATTATACACTCCCAAGAAAGGGTAGTTTAGTAACTATAACTTATTTTTTACACAAATCAAAACAATTAAATTAATATAACTAACTTTCTTAATATGTGTGAAGTTATGTTTTTTTTTACTTATATATAGATCCGGAGGGAGTACTTATTAACCTGCAATGTAGTCTTCGAAAAAAAAAACATGCAATGTAAATAAATAATAATAAATCAATTATAAAACATGATGGACATGATTTTGTTCTTTTAAATTAACTTTATAGAAATCTGGTACAAATTAATTGCACATATAACTAGTGGGTGGCGTTTGAGTTTTTTTCCTTCTAATATTCTAACATTCTATTCGTGTCACTTAAACAAGTCTAGGTAGTTTTAAATGAAAAAAAAAAAAAAATTATAAAGCAAAAAGAATTATTAAGTAGAAGATATCAAAATCGAAAGACTCTTCACTGCTTCTTCTTCTTCTTTCTGATGAATGAACCAAATAACCTCTACGTTTCCTCTCTGGCTCCCTGAATCCCTCTACATTTCTGTACCAAACCTGAACCAAAGAACTCATCTTTAGCCTTCATCAGTTCATCCTTCAACCAAAGATGAAAGAAGAAGAGAAGTAAAACCAACCTGAACGGATCTGATGGGAGCGGCGGCAGCGATACGATTTTGACGGAGCTGGTGCCAACAGTGGTGTTGACGACGTTGCGCCTCAGTCTGCAGCAACGTGGTGTTGAGTGGCCAGCGCCGTGTCCCATGTGTGATGAGGGGTTTGGAAAATTGTTGGCACTTATTCCTTGATTATTCTAAGGCTAAGGAATGATGGAGTGAGGCCAAGTTGTGTGAAACTATCCAGCCGTTGTTCTTGGAGGTGGAGAGAGAGCATGCAAGCATTTATCGTCTGCATGACCGGTCTTTCCCGCTAGAAGTTTCTTACCTGCAAACTGCAAACATGAGATGCCAAGCTTCCTTCTTATGGCATTTGACTTGTACAGAGTCCCCCGTTGTTTTTTTCCATATTTGTAAACGAGTTTTGGTTCCTTCTGTCTTAAAAAATAATAAAAAAAAAAGGCAAAAATAGGTTGATTAGTCCTATATATCTATTTAATTTTTCACATCGGTTCCATAATTTTTTTCAAATTGGTCTCACACGTTATGTTTCGTTTTCACGTTAATCATTTCCGTCAATTTTGACCTAACTTCTTCAAATAAAGAGACACGTGTCACATTAATATCATGCCATGTCAGCTTAAAACTAACGGAGTTAGGTTGAAATTGATCGAAAGAATTAACGTGAAAACGAGATGTAATATGTAGGACCAATTTGAAAAAAAAAAATCTTATGAAAAAATTAAATAACATATAGTGCGGATCAACTTATTTTGCCAAATAAAAACTACCTAAACTACCTAAACTTGTAATCCGTTGATGTAGAAAGGATTTGTACTAAATTTTTTTGTACATAATTGTCATGGTCGAAGCTAAGGTATAACAACTGGACACATTTTCCTTGTAATCAGTTGATGTTGAAAGACTACGATATCGTGATGCTATCAATGTGTCACTACTTCATGAGACTTAAGTTTGGGTCCTGTTCTAACACTCTTGCTTGGATTTTCATAGGGTTATTTGTATTGATAGTAGAAATATGGTAGTATAAGCAACCATCCGAGTGTAAAGAAGATGCCATAAAGTATTCTATATTGGAAAACTTTGTCACCAGACCTGTCCCTGTTGGGAATAGGAACCCGTACTTAAAGAATAGATAAAAATAATAGGAACTTGACAGAACAGAACACATTGGAGCCCACCCTCGAAAATAGATGCTGCAAGAATTGGCAACAAGATTGCTGCCTATCCTGTCTGACCACTTTCCAACTTTCTCTAAATTATTGCTGAGCATCTTTCAAAAAATAAATAAAGAACCAAAGTTAGTGCATCACATCACACCTAGGAATTCCACTACTACCAATTGTCTTATCTCTCGGTGGGAAATTAACACCTCACTGTGTACACTTTCAGCTCAGTTTTTCTACAACCATTTTTCTCTCCTATAATCTCATCACATATTCTTCTTCAGATCGATCATGGCAGCAACACTTGTGGGTGGAGCCTTCCTCTCTGGTTTTATCAATGTTGTTTTCGACAGACTCCTTTCACCTGAAGCACTCAACTTGATCCGAGGCAAGAAGCTTGACCAACAGTTACTTGAAAGGTTGAAGACTGCTCTGGGTGCCGCTGAAGCTCTGCTTATTGATGCTGAGAAGAAACAATTTCATGACCCAACTGTGAAGAACTGGCTCGATGATCTCAAAGATGCTGTTTATATGGCTGATGACTTACTGGACCATGTTTTTACCAAAGCTGCAACTCAAAACAAGCAGCAGGTAAGTAACTTTCTGCCTCGCTTTCTCAATTCCAAAGACAGGGAGATTGTAACTAAGATGGAAGAGATCGTTAGAAGGATAGAAGATATTGAAAAACGCAAATATATCCTCCGTCTCAAAGAGATTCCTAAGGAGAACTTGTCATGGAGAACTCCATCAACATGTCTCATCAAAGGGGAGATATATGGCAGGAAAAATGAGAAAGATGCCATGATCAAATTGTTAAAAGACGAAAACACGGGAGCTAAAATATCTGTGATCCCTATTGTGGGCATGGGCGGGGTTGGGAAAACCACTTTAGCCCAATGGTTGTACAACAATGAGGATTTGATGAAGGATTTTGATTTGAAAGTATGGGTTTGTGTTTCTGAAGAGTTTGAAATTATTAAGGTTACACAGACTATAATGGAGGAAGTTACTGACGGACCTTGTGATGGGAAGAATTTAAATTTACTTCAACATGATTTGAAGGACAAGTTGATAGGAAAGAAGTTCTTTATTGTTCTAGACGATTTGTGGAATGATGATTATCATGATTGGAATAATTTGGAAAAACCTTTTCAATATGGAGTTAGGGGAAGTAAAATTCTAGTAACAACTCGTAGCGAAAAGGTTGCTTCGGTAGTCCAAACTTGTCCCTCTTACCTTCTCAATGAGTTGTCTGATGAGTATTGTTGGTACGTATTTGCAAACCATGCTTGTTTTTCGGAATCTACGGGAAATCCTACTCTAGAAAAAATTGGAAGAGAGATTGTTAAAAAGTGTAAGGGATTACCTTTAGCTGCACAAACACTTGGAGGCCTATTGCGAGTAAAACATGATGTCAAGGAGTGGAATACTATATTGACTAGTGAAATTTGGGAATTTTCTGTAAAAGACAGCAAGATTATTCCAGCATTGTTGATAAGTTATTACGATCTCCCTCCACATTTAAAACGTTGCTTTGTTTCCAAGGATTATAGATTTTATAAAGATGACTTAATCTTATTGTGGATGGGGGAAGATCTTTTACCACCACCAAAGAGAGGAAAGACTTTGGAAGAAGTTGGTTATGAGTGTTTTGATGATTTAGCTTCTAGATTGTTTTTCAAACAATATAGTACTTATGATGATGAGTCTTTTGTGATGCATGATCTCATGCATGACTTAGCAACCTCCGTTGCTGGTGAATTCTTTTTCAGATCAGAAGAACTTGGGAATGCAGATGACTTGAGTATGAGAACTCGACATTTGTCATATGGAAAGTTAAGTCAACCAATCTCAAAAATGTTTGATGCCATTGGTAGAGTAAAATCTCTGAGGACATTGTTGCCAATCGATTTCTCAAATCCTTCATTCAGCATTGAAAGCATGGCATTGGTCATACTATCCGAGTTGAAGTGCTTAAGAGTTTTGTCCTTTGCTGAGTTTGGGAGTCATCTTGATGTATTGCCTGATTCAATAGGTGAATTGATCCATCTGCGTTACTTGGATCTCTCTGGGACAAGTATCAAGACATTGCCGGAATCACTAAGTAACTTGTACAATCTACAAACATTGAAGTTGATTGAATGTTATAAGTTGACGATGCTTCCCAGTGGCATGCAAAATCTTGTGAACTTGCGGCATCTTTATATTCGTGGAACTAAGTTAAAAGAGATGCCTGGAGGAATGAGCAAATTGAAAGATTTGCAGCGTTTAGATGAATTTGTTGTGAGGAAGCATGAAGAGGAGAATGGGATCATGGAATTAGGTGAACTTTCAAATATTCATGGGTCACTATGTATTAGGAAATTGGAGAATGTTGCGTGTAGCAGTGAGGCATTGAAGGCAAGAATAATGGATAAGACACACATTGAGACATTGGAGTTCAGATGGTCTACAGATGATGATGATATGGTGACAAGTACAAGCTCGCAAATTGAACGAGATATATTGGACAAGTTACATCCTCATAAAGGCTTGCAAGAACTAAGAATATGGGGGTACAGGGGTACAATATTTCCGGATTGGGTAGGGCATTCTTCCTACCACAGTATGACTCGTTTAAGTTTGGAGTCATGTAGCAATTGTTGTATGCTTCCTTCACTCGGACAACTACCATCTCGTAAGTCCCTGTACATTAGGGGTTGTAGTATGCTTCCTTCAATTGGTGAGGAGTTTTACAAAAGTGATCATTCTTCTTTGGCAGCACCCTTTCCATCCCTCGAGGATCTGCAATTTCATTATATGTTGTATTGGGAGGAGTGGCATTCGTCCGAGTCCAATGCTTTTCCTCAACTTAAGAAGCTTACAATCTCTGGTTGTCCGAGGATAACGGGAAATCTGCCTGACCATCTTCCTGCTTTGGAAACACTTGAAATTGACGGTTGTGATAACCTGGTTTCTTCTCTCCCAAAGGCTCCTGCTTTGCAAATCTCTGATTGTAGGAAACTAGAGTTCCCAAGCCAGCAACAACATGAGCTGCTAGAGGAACTGTTCCTAACAAACAGCTGTGATTCACTCACATCCTTCCCACTGGACAGCTTTCCAATACTCAAATATCTCTATCTTCAAGATTGTGAAAATCTGGAATCTCTTTCGGTGTCCCAGCCACAGGATGCTGCTCTTCTCGATCTCTTCATCATTGGCTGCCCCAATCTTGTGTCGTTCCCCAGAGAAGGATTGGCTGCGCCCAACATGGATTATTTTAGCGTCAGAAAATGCGATAAGTTGAAGTCATTGCCTTGTCACATGAATACTCTTCTCCCAAAGTTAAAGCGACTTGAGATAGGGGATTGCCCAGAGATAGAAATGTTTCCTGATGGGGGTTTGCCGCCTAACTTGAAATATCTTGGAATCTCCAATTGCGAGAAAATAATATTAAGTGGCCTATCATCAATGGGCGTGCATCAGGGTCTCACTTATCTTGAAATTGGTGGTCCATGTGAAAGTGTGAAGTCCTTCCCGAAGCAGGGTTCACTGCCTCACCTTCCCTTCCTTACAATGCTGAATTTGTATGGATTATCAAGTCTGGAGACATTGGATTGCAAGGAGCTTCTCCACCTCACCTCCCTTCAAAAACTAACAATTAGAAGATGTCCGAAGCTGGAGAATATGACAGGAGACAGGTTGCCCGCCTCTCTAATAACCCTCGAACTCTATGGCACTCCTTTGTTGGGAGAACGGTGCAACATGAAGGACCCACAAATTTGGCCCATAATTTCCCGCATCCCTGCCGTTGAAGTTGATTGGAGACGGATCACATGACTTAGGATTATGAACAGGTAATTGTGATGCACATTTCTGTTAGTCTTGCGCATCATGTCATTGTCATCATGATACCTCACCTCAATTTCTGATGCAGTTTTTCTATTTCTTTTCTCTCTCTCTCTCTCTGTCTCCATCTTATTCATGACCCTCAATTTTGGCTATACCGTTAACCTGCTGCTGCTTTTTCTTTCATCTTAGGAAATCAGACCTCTCAGCCAGCTGGACATTCCAAGACTGCACACTTTTATGCTAGTAAAATGGTCTACACCAAAAAAAAGTTTGTGACCAGGAAACCTATGTATGTGTCTGTGTCTTTGCCCATCTCGCTTCAATTAATTCACAGCCTGAAATCTTACCATTGGTACCAAAATTCCTAGGCCTAGTACTATCCTAGAATAATAATACGTTAACCCACCAGTTAATGACATCATGGAATTGTCCAAGTTGGCTGCCAACTGTTAACTGAAATGATGGATTGTGTATGGTGTAATTTTCCTGTAAAAGGCACAAAATTGTGTTCTTTTTTTTTTTTTGCTTCACAAAAAAAAAGAAAAGAAAAATTGCATTGTTTTGTATCTTTGATGGGGAAATTGTCCAGTGTCGTGTTCGTAATTAGTTAATGGTGTCACCTCACATTTATCTATTCATGTGGACCAGTCTTTTATGTTACTAAATAATATATTGATGGAGGACCAAGAGGATGCGAGGTTATTTTTCAAGGACTAGACTGGAAAATTTTGACTGTCAAGAAAAATTGAGAGAGCTTTCTAGGTACGGACCAAAATAGGTTTAGTTTTAGAAATGCATTCGTGAACATACTACATTAACAGAAACTGTTCCCACTGGTTTAATAAAGTAAGACTCAATGAAATTTCTGTTGCTTTAACAAAAATCTTTTGTAAAACATGTCAGTTTTCTTTATTTCCCCTGGTTTGGTTTATTTGCATTGCTTGATATGCTTGAATAGCAAGAGCCATGTAACAAAATCAGATACAAAATCTATAATAGATAGATAATCATGCAAATACTATTTTTGTGGAAAATTATTATTTTCTTTTTTCACTTTTTACTATGTAGAGACATCAAAGCGGCTAACTTGCTTGTTGATTCTACTGGGAATGTCAAGCTAGTAGTCTTTGGTTTAGCCAATCATGTGAGCTCTTAAACTTCCCCTTTAGTCTACATAGTTCTTCATGGAGAGGATAGTGCCTTAACTAAATTGATTATTTGCATATGTTACTTTTTGGTGTCGTGTATTTTTTGCTGTAGTGTTGAATGACTAACAAATAGTTTTACTATCCTGACTCCTTCATGGAGAGTATGGTGCTTTAACTAAACTTATTTTTTGCATTTTATATTTTGTTGTAGTGTTGAAAGATTAACAGATGGTTTTACTATCCCCACTCCTTCTTGGAGAGTATGGTTCTTTCACTACACTTATTATTTGCATTTACATTTTGTCGTCATATCCTGTGGCATCAGAACTAGAAGGTTTAAATTATATTTAATATGGTGGTAATATTTTTTTAATATTATATTTGATTAGAGGCATTCTTTCCTTTACCTTTGGCATGACTTTCAGGCTGTTGGAAAAGCTCTTTTTAGGGTACATATAGAAGGTCACATTAAGGTGAATACATTCATGTTTTTGTCTAGTTTGTTATGTTTCGGTGATGTTTTATTCATACCAAGGTACTTATTGAATTTATGCAGATTGCCAAGTGAGATTATGTCAATGCCGAAAGGTTTGTGGAGTCTGCCTTTGGCACTTTGGGTGTTGCCAGTAATGTATTTTCATTGCATAGTATTTGATGTGCTACTACTCCTTACTTCATTATAACGGCTGGCAAGAAGCTTCTGTTTGTTACCAACTCAAATTATCATTTTACAGACCAATAGATATGGCATTCATATAATAGATTCCTTGCTTCCCAATGATATGGGGCTGTGAGTTCTATGTGACATTGTAAGTTCACATAAATCATTTCTGTAATACGTTTATTCTTGAAGAAAATTTAAGAAATGTTATCCTCTTGACATTGAAGGAATTAAAAATACAGAATATCCTCTTCTTTCTCATGCACTAAATCAACAGCTGCATATTATTGTGAAATTAACCTTGCATAATCAGATGTGGCTCTTGTTCATGGAAGGTACTTGTCTTAGCGAGGAAACCAGAATTCTCCGAAATGCCACACCCAATGTATGAAGTGGTGAAAGGCGAGTGTCTGACTTGTCCATGCTTTAATGCTCAAACTGGTAATTGGTGCCCCCTCCCTCCCACTCATTTGTTTTTTTAATGAACTTTAAGATTATTCTTACGAACATCACATATTTCTATAAAGTTCTATTTAGAGGTTTAATACATCAAATCAAGAGTGTAATTCTGAATATCAGTCCTTGCCTTTTTTATTTCAAATGAAAAAGCAAGGGCAAGTGGGAAAAGTAAAGAATTTTCTTCTTGTTTTTCTAAATGAGACACACATGTTTTAGATTTCCCAAAATACAAAGTGGGTCATAAAAATTTGGACATGGGGACTAATCTTATCCTTTAACATGGCCAAGTGAGTTATGTACTTATATTTTGACATTTTTACTATCTCAAATACATGTGTCATTGATAATCTTTAAGGTTGCTTCTATCTCCCCCTTCACAAAAAATAAGAATGGTGCATGACTCATAGTCATAGATTGTACACATGCTCATAATAGTCTGTAATCTTTATCAAGTTCTGTAAAAAGTAAAAACACTAATGATGCTCTTAGCTCCACATATTTTGTGATTGATCTAAGTAATCATTGAGTTATGCTGATCGAAATTTTCTTTTGTTCCTTTTAATAGCACTTAGGTAACCACCATGTTATAGTTTCCGCTTTTCATAGAGCGTAATTGAGCTGCTAATTTTACTTGTGATTTTGGACATGCATCGACTTTGTGGTGTGCTATACTTGGTTCATCTGTTTAGATTATTTATATATCTTGTATTGTGCTTTTTTTACCATCTTTTGCAGACGGCTCCTACTCTTGGAGAAGTGCACAGATGACTATTTATGAAATACTATGTGTGGAGATGAAATACTATTTGTTGGCGGCCATATTTACACTGACATCAGTCAATCCAAAGTCCATTTACAACTGTAAACAACATTGTCCATTGATGGGTCGGGAACAGGAAGAAGAGGTTTCTAATAACCTGGGAGGATTTCTATGTTTAACATATAGCTAGATTTGTATCTGAACTTTACATGAATCCAACTCCAAACTGGATGGGTCCAGACTCCAGAGGTATATTCTCTCATAGCATTTCTTATGGATACATTCTCAAACAGCATTTCCAGGGTAGCTAAAGAAATAACTGTTGCTGTCAAGAATCTGCATTTGGTATAAGCAGTTCAGGTTGTGTAGTCATTGAAATGTGCATGTTGCAGCCTCTATGGTGGATGATAAACAAGTAAGCACCTGCACTGCACAATATTTTTTCTTGTCTTTTTACATTTAGTCATGCACAGTAGATCACTTGTGCATTTTTTATTATTTTTATGGATTAACCTTGAATTACATGATTTGACAGGTATTGGGCCCCAATTTTCTTTATGAGTTATTTTTGGAAGGTAATTTTTTTCGTTTGGCTAATTTTTGTCACATTGAAGATAACATGATAAAGTTTGGCTGTGAGGGTATTCTAAAGTCCATTATGGAGCTAGAAAGGAAGGAAAAGTTGCTAAATATTTGTGGTTCCTCCCTTTATTGAATTGATTATATCGTCACATCTTTATTATACAGGCTGCGGTGATTTTTAAAATTGGTACGAGTGACACTCCAACACCTGAAATATTGTCACTAGAGGATAAAGATATCGAGATGCAACAGACAGAATTTCATTTGTATCAACATTGATTTACAGTGAGCATTTTTTTTAATCGTGTTTTTTATGCTGAACTGACTCACGATGTCTATAACTAATGTGGTCTTTATCCTGTTGTTTGCAGTTTGTACATATGAGCATAGCATTGCACTGCACAATGAGAGCAATATTTTGCTTAGCATCATGCATTAAAGATTATCCGAGAAGAGATCTCGTCGCGAAATAGTAATCTTTCAAGATAAAAGAGGATGGTTACAAGTATGATGAGGTTGTTGCCTTGTAAAATCAGTGTTTTCTATTTTGGAAAGTTTATATGGGAAAACTTTGCTTTCTAACTTGGAATATTTGGGTCATCAATAATATATATATATATATATATCTAATCACGTAGTTTGAACTAACTGCCTCTGCACCTTCGTTTTTTCTAGATTTTTAATGTGGCATTTGTATTTATTAAATAATTTTATTAACTTCAGATTCTAGTATCAAACAATGATCAGGCATTTAAGTTCTTGAGATTCCATATGAATAAACACTAGTCATTGCTTATTTGTTTTCTGGTTAACAAGAATAACATTTTATAGTAGGTGGGTATGAATTCAAGTGTGCCGAATTTGTTGTTTTTTGTATAATAACTGTTTTATCTACTTTCTTGTGATCCCTTGTATACAGTGTCTGAAATAAGAAAGATTTCATGTCATGAAACATATTGGTGAATGTCATGCTTGTCATGTCTTCATGATTCCAAAGTCACTTGTGCTTTAACAGAACTCATTCTTCCTGGTTCGATAAAACAAGACATCTGTGAATGTTCTGCTGCTTCACAAAAACACTTCTGTTAAAAATAACATTCACGTCCTCTGTTTCAAATAGAGCCAGGGATATGTTTCATGTGTTTTTCCTTTTACATATGACTTAGTTATCGAGTTCATGTGTGCCTAAGATTTGTTGATCTTTCCATAATTGGTTGAAAGTGTAAGTAGAAGCATATTCATTTGTATGAACTTTTCTTTATGGTGAACATATTTGTTGTTATTTAAGCAAAATGGACATGAACATAACTAATGGTCTTTTTCCTGTTGTACGCAGCTTTGTACATATGAACACGCCTTTGAATTTCACAGTGAGAGCAAAGATTGCATAGCGTTTTGAGGAAAAGATTACCCGTGAAGAGATCTCATTGCAGAAGATTAATCTTTTGGGACAAGACAGGATGGTTACAATTATGATGATGAAAGTGGTCTCTTAAAATCAGTATTTTCATTGTGAGAACTAAGTATTTGTTGAAAACAAGAGCTGCTCTATGTCCTCCTTGACTTGTCAAATGGTATAGAGAACTCATTCTCAAGCTGCATTCCAACACCGAATCAATTGAACCTTTTTGAAACTCTCACTATAACACACCATATTAGTTTGCTTTTTATTGCCCGGTATTGCTCCCAGTCTTTCAATGAGGTAACCAACAAGTGATGATAAATTCCCCCTTTTCCCGTCTGATGAAACAAGCTCATAATAATTTGTCTAAAAATTAACACTTGATATAATTTAGTAGACTTATTATAGATAAGTGTGGTATAGGTTGCATTAGGTTTATTCAAGAAAGCTTCTTCAACAGTCGCCTTGTAGTTCTTATTGTATAGGACACACAAAACTCATGTAGAAGTCAGAGTGCATCGCTAATGACATGATCCAATTAAGCAACTGCTATAGTGATTTAGAACAACACATAACATGACAACCTAGAACTGCTATAGTCTTCTCTAACATATTTGACTTAAATTGACAAGGTTTCTTGGTCTTCCTGCCAAAGAAGGTACATAAGAACCTAGAAGATGCTTCAAAATTCAAACACAATGCTTTAGATACTTAAACTGAGCGATTTTATGAAACTCAAATTCCAGAAGATTGATACATAAAAAGACAAATAAAATTTGGATTTTCACAAAATAGTATGCATTTCCACCGGCAGCATTGGTTGTGGTGGTAACCTAGCCACACTCTCGGGAACAGGATCAAAGTTCAAACCCTGAACCTGAAGAAGACAATTATTATGAGGAACTCTTAGTTGTGATGATTTTTGATGGATCAGACTCAGAATGTCGATGAGGATACCTAGTTAAAAAAAATAATAGTATGCATCATGTGATAAGGTGTCAGGGGGTTCCTGCCAAAGAGATACTATGACAACCTAAAAAATATTTCAAAATTCAAACACAACTTTGAATACTAAAACTGAGATTTTATAAAACTCAAATTCCAGAAAACTAATACATAAGAAGGCATAAATTAATTTTAACTTTTCACAAAATAGTATGGATTTTCAATAGTTTGATGAAACGGGTAATACACAAACGTGTTTGCTCCTAATAGCTTAAATTTTGCTATGGACATTGAAGAAAACACGATAAATGTACCAGGTCGTTACACGTAATAAAACAGCGAGAAACTGGATATTATTCATAAGGATCGGTTACTAATACACCAAATCACAAGTAAAACAACTATTTAGTCCTATATTTGGTATGAAAAGTGCTAAAAAACATAAATAAGAAATCAAAGCAATTGAAATTTTTTTTATTTGGTTTTCTTTAGTTAATAAAAACAAATACAAGAATTAAAACAAGGATAAAAGAGCTAGGGTACAATTTCGTCCAATTATGAATGTGGAATCCTATGAATTACTGAAACTCTATTTATCCTAATCTCAATTCGCTTTTTGAGGGTTAAATTCCCTTAATTAATTGAAGTATAATTTCTTAGTGAATCATTTCTACCAAACCCCATCAATTACCCTAATTCCTTATGTCTAGTTAAAAACAAGGCATGATAATTAAAATTTTGTGGAATTTGTGAAAGAATCACATCAATTGAATCACCTATTCCTAGATAACCCAATTAATGGCAATGATTAAAAGAGACAAAGTCTATAAATCACTATTCCTAGCATATAAATGAACCATTAGAACACAAGAATGGTAGCTAAACATTCTAATGTCATTAAGCAAAATAAACATTATATCAACAAGACCAAATGTTTATAAGATAACCAGAGAATCAAATAAAGCTCATCATAACAAGATTACATCAAAACCCTAGCTAGAACTGGGTTTAGCCAAACATGCTAAATCTTAGAAAAAAGAAAAGGAGAAGGAAAGGGATAAAGCCCCAGAAGAAGAGGAGGGATGGTGAAGAATTCCTTCTTCTACTCCTTTTCAACTCCACAAGGAATGCCCAATTAGGTTGAGAAGAGAAAACTTTCGTGGGTGTGGTTGATTTCCCTCCAAATTGGGAAAATAGGGTTCAAATATCCTATCAGGAAACGTGACTACGCTTAGCACAGGATCGCTTGCACTGAACATGGGCTAACCAGAGAACATGTTTTGTCACGGCGCTTAGCGTGAAGGTCTTAGCGCTGAATGAGAGGTCATCAACGTCTTTATTGTAAAATCGATTTTCGACAAAATGAAAAAGACATATGGTAGAATTGTAACCATAAAAACGACCCTATGATTTTTGAGAAAAAGTACCAATTGAAGTGGAGATTTTCTTCAAACAACAAGGGTTGGATCAACTATTCAATTAAATATATGACATTGAGCATGTTTCCCATCTTTTTTCCGATAAATCGAGACATTATTTATATTTAATCTTAATGTATAAGAATATTATAATATAAATAAATTACTGTTTCCTGAAATCTAATTCTTTGCTATTCTAAATTCTAATATTATTATATAAATAGAAGATACTTTATAATATAAATATAAAATATTCTACAATATAGAAATATTTATAACTGAGCGCCAATCACTCAGAAGCTCCAACTCTTCATCAAGTTGTCCTTTTCAAAGCTCCATCTCCATTTCATTAATTCCCTAACTAGAAAACAAGCAAAAGAACATTGTTTGGCTAGCTTTAAAGAGTAAACTAAACAACATGTGTAAATCAATTATGAACAATTCAATTAACTAAATGTTGGGACTAAAACTCACTCAATAAATCCAATTAGGAGCAACAATCCACTAAAAATGCCTTATTAAGTTGATAATCCTGTATTATCATACATTAAGAACTACTGCTACAACTTCCTTGCACAAATAAAGTCTTCTAAATCCAACGTGTACTATCATTTAGTTAGTAGTTAAAATAGCACTTCTGTTATTTCAACATAAAAAAATGGGATGAAAAGCAACAACAGTTAATGATGTTCAAAACCGTGCTTGATGACACGTTAAACTTGATTAATGGTTACATTAAAGATTGGTAACTCATTAACCATTCACTGAACTACATTAACCATGATTTTGTACATCATTAATCAGTTTGTCGGTTAACGAGTTACCTCATCTACTACATGTGTATCCATTAACCAAATGCAACACGTTATTAACCACGATTTTGAACATCATTAATTGTTGTCGATTGTTGAGATATCAGGGGGTGTCTCATTTGGTTGGGACTGTACAGTCTCAGGAAGGCTTAAATGAATTTATTTATACTATCTATACTAACAAGATACATCTTCTTTTCGGGAGTCCAAAATATAAGAACTCCATAATTAAGTGTGCTTGACTTGGAACACTTGTGGGATGGGTGACCTTCTGAGAAGTTTCCCAGAAAGCGTGTGAGTGAGGACAAATCATGCTGAAAAGATCCATGGGGACAATTGACAATCCTGAAAGCAGTCCGGACCGTTACAATTGTTGTCCCATTTTTTGATGTCCAAATAACATTTTTGTAAAATAGTTGACCGAAAGTACATCCCCTTAATTTTAATTTCAGGTTTGTAGTATTTACATAACTAAATACCGCTAAGTAAATTTATAAAGAAGAATTGGAGTTACAAAAGAAGGGCCCTAAAGAGGTGAAGAATGTAATTGCTTGTTGATGTTGTCTATGGTGCACATTGTCATCCATGCATCTTTAATCTGAACCGTTAATAATGACGAGAAAACGATCAACGGTTCTCATCGGTTATGGGTAACTGGATAAATCGGTTGTAACATAAAAAAAAATGTCATTTTACAGAAAAGGTAAACTGACTCATAATCAAAGATAAATGAAAGGGTGCATGCATGCTTTGGCAAGGTGCACCAAGACGGCAACATTGTTTGTTACCATGAATCACAATGTCTAATAAAACTTTTCTGTAGAAGCATATATATACAAGACATAAATACTACTAAGTTGAATATCATGGATTCATATTAGCTGAAAAATATAAGCGGAAATAATAGTTGCAATGTGAGTAAACACCCAAATCCAAAAACAAATCAGTCACAGTATACCACCACTTCATCCCCAAAACACTGACCACTTACCCTTCCTCCAAAAAACAGAAACCAAGAAAGTCCCAACTTGTATAGTTTCCTCTCTGCAAGAAATCCAAGAACACAAAAAAGAGCCCACCCTCTCATGGAGATCAACCACCACTACCTCCTCCTCCTCTTCTTCCTCCTCATCCTCACAATGCTCACCACCACCACCACCACCAACTCACAACCCTTCTCACCATCCCCTTCTCCATCACCATCACCATCACCATCACCATCACCAGCAACTGCACTTGAACAACTGAACAAGATAATAGACGCCCTAATAGGAGCCAGTGACTTCAACACGTGGGTTTCCATCCTCTCAATGACAAACCCAACCCTGCTTCCTATCAGTGCCACACTCTTCATTCCACAAGACAACACTTTCTCCTCTCACAACAACAACAACAACAACAACAATAAAAACAACAACCATCCTCCATTGGACCCATTCCTCTTCCCATACCATGTTGTCCCACAACGTCTCACCTTCTCCGACCTCCTCCTCCTCCCTCCCACCACCCGCCTCCCTACTCTCCTCCCTGACAGATCCATCTCCGTCACTCTCAACTCCGCCGGTAACTTCTCCCTCGACGACACTCCTCTTACTCATCCTGACCTCTACGCCACCCCTTCCCTCGCCGTACACGGCGTCGCTAACCTCCTCGACTACTCTCTTTTCGGCCACGGCATCCCTTCTCCGCCACTCTCCCAACCCTTCATGCCCATCGAGTGGAAATCAGGTGCCGCTGCTGCTCCACCTTCTTTCTGGTGCACTCGCCTCGACGTCGTTTTATTCATCTTTTATTGCTCTTTCCTTATTCAACGACTCATTGCACTGTGAAGATTCGTTCTAGTGAGTTTTGTTCTTTCTTTCTTCATTCTTTGGTAGTACTAGTGCATTTTATCATGAACTTCAATATTTTTTTTGTTCTGAATTGTAGAATTGGAAAAGAAAAAGAAATAGAGGTCTCTTTTCTCTGTTAATATTAGCTTTGGTGATTGATTGGTTTGGTTTGTAATTGAAAAAACAATGTATAGAAAGAAAATTGGAGGAGCCAAGGTATAACGTGATTCTCTTTGTTATGCTTCGGTTGATGTATTAAGTTTCACAGGTTGTGCAGAATATATGATATTGAGTTTCACATTGGTTTCTTTATGTGCAGAAATAATATACAAGCTTGTGCTTGTTTAATGTGATATTAACATGAGGAATTAGTATATCTTTTTTGCGTTTTAAAGATGCAATTAGTCTTTCCATGAGACTGATTCTGGTCTTGATGATGTGGAGGAGGAGGAGGAGGATAAGGAATGTCATCTAGCTGAATACCCTAAGAGTCTCCCAAACAGAGGGACTTCAATGATCCTGTATATGAAGCCAGAGAATTATTTTATTTTTTTATGCTACAAGCATAGAGTTATAAGAACTCTCTGGTAGGAGAGGGAATAAGTGGTCTAGTAGAAGGTTGAAACTCCAACGGCATCACATTGCAGTTGTACGGACTAAAACCAATGATGGACCGGTCCTGGTTGTGGACCCAGATGCTCTGCGATCAACTTTTGATGCATTCAAGCATTAATGTGCGGTTAAATCAATCTTAAGCTTCTCA
Source organism: Ammopiptanthus mongolicus (assembly GCA_039655645.1). Lineage (NCBI taxonomy): Eukaryota > Viridiplantae > Streptophyta > Magnoliopsida > Fabales > Fabaceae > Ammopiptanthus > Ammopiptanthus mongolicus. The sequence continues at coordinate 87,370,760 of CM077345.1, forward strand.
AGCAATTTTTATGATTAATCTAATAATACATTGATGCGTGAATACGTGAATGCGCCAAACGTTGTTTGACCAAAGGAAATCCATTTTACAGGACCAGGTGTGGGTGGATAAGAAAGCTTGCAAGTAAAAATTAACATCCTTAATTTTTAATAGATGGAGGGTTGAACAAAATTGAAAATTTTAAGTTTTAAGGACTAAATTGATAAAATTTATTTTTAAGGGACTAAATTGATAGAGTTCTAAGAGCAAAATAAGGTTTTACTCTATATATAATATAGATATAGATTTCAGATGTCATTTAAGCTGATAGGCGTTAATATTGCACAGTTGCTTAAGTAGCACTTCATTCTTTGATTATGCACTCCTTTCTATCCTAGTAGAAGAGAACTTTGTATTACAAAACACTATGACCGTAGGAAATGTTTCATGGTTTCAGGTTTGACATATTTGGATAAGAATGATTAAATAATACAACTTTTTTATTTGAATATTACAAATACGACATACATCCAATATCTTCCTCGCGAATGAAGATTTACTATCTCATTTTGGTTTCACACACCCTGTCACCCAAATACTATCTTACCACATTAATTTGCTTTCTAACATTATATGGAATTTTTAATTGATGTGGCAAAATAATATTTGAGGAGACGAGATAAATGACATCAAAATGAGACAATAGGTTTTTATTCCTTTCTCACATATGGAGATGGTATAGAGTAGGAAGTCATTCATGCAGTTATACTCACATTTAACATGATATCTCGATAAACCTTTTGATTTCATGATTGGCCTGATATAGCACCTAAGTAACTCATGAGAATTATTATTGCGAAGTATTCCACCACCCCTATCCCCGCCCAACATCAAAATGGGCTAATAACAAGTTGTCAACAGACCAAATTGCGCTCCTCATTACGTGGATTCCAGATGTACTGATATAAAATGTCTTCACCCAACAAAAGAATAAAATGTTTGTATACAAAAACCGATATATACTGATCAGTTCAATTCATTATCAAGCTGAAATGGGGTTCTTCATGAGAAGATACACTATTTGAGGCTAAGTCAGGTCATTTTCGTCCAGTGGCGGCTCTCCATCATCAGCTGTGTCGGCCTTTAATGCACTCACATCGCCTGTGGGAAGTTTCCTCGCAAGCCTAATGATCTGCATACAATTTACTCCAAAAGTGTCATACAAAACTGAGTTCACATAAATAACCTCATTAATAAAAGTAATAGAACAAGTAATTACTGGTTAAAGATTGTGTGTGTTGCACAATAATTGACAAGCAGATGATACTCATTGTCCAGAAATAAAATAGGATATCCTAGAGGTTGCAGGTTGAAAAAAAGGCTTGCAGAGCATATCAGGAAATAATGCTGAAACCATGGGGAATCTCTTGAACCAAAACTAACCATACAGAATGTGAGGTTTTCTGTTAGAAGTCTTGAACAGCCTTGAACTAAGTGTCTTGTTAAGATGTTCAAGGAAGGTTGCCAATGAGCTGACAATTCGTGTGAACCACTAAAAGATGCAATGCTGAGCTTTAAGTCATCATGTATGTAGTTTACAGACACATTGCGCACCTTGGACTTTAGGAGGATACAGAGTGAAGACAATATCATTAGGATATACAACTAGCGGCTTGCCAGGAATTTTCAGAATAGTCATCAGGTAACAGTAAAGTTGTTCCCTGTGGTGAGACAGCTAGCTATGTTTTTCCCTTACAGCAGCTCAAGCATAAGGGCTTACTCAGGGTTCTCTCGGCTCTGGGTATGCTAAGAATTTTCACAATAGTCTGATGACAGATTATTACTGAAAACTATTCTTTGGTTGGATAGGAAATTTTAAGGCAAGCTAAAGCACAAGGCAACATGATTAACAAATCACTGTAGCGACCAAACCTTCAAACTATAATGACTAAAAGGTAACAAATTTGGGTTAAATCTACATATAAACTACATATATATTCAATTCATGGACTCGAGACCAAAGCCCAGAAGTTTATATTTGCAAGAATGTACTCATTAGTCATTATTTTTTATTTGCCACAAATTCTGAAAAAAAACCTACATATAAACTAAATCACTTACCACATGGTCAAGATTTGAAATAGTGCTGGACTGAGCAATACGTTTGATTTCTTCAATGTCTCCATCTGTGTAGGCAGCAAGAAGCTTGCTTGCACAACGATTCTGGTCGCTTCTGACAAATGCATCAATCCTAGAGACACCACAAGCATTTGCCCCCATTTATTCATCATTTCAGATAATTGATTGCATGGTGTATAAGATAAATTACCGAGTAGCAGTCAATCTTAAAAATAATAGAAATTTTACCTATAGGATTTTTGCTATAATGTTTTAGGATAGGAGCAAAGAGAAAATTGCAGTGGGAAATCAAAGAAGCAGAGCCAATAACAACAACAATGACAATGAGTTCAGTTCAGATGTAGTGCTATAATAATGAACTATATGAACTATAATATATCACATGTTGGTTGAGTTTGCAGGTACATAACAGCAAAACAAGGAGGAGCCAGAAACTTACTGAGAGCAGTCATTGTAGCACTTCTCTGCTTGCTTAAAGTCATGAGCATAAAGGTAGACAATAATCGCACTAAGATATGCCTGCATTTAAGAGCAGGTATGTGAGAGAAAGTTTATCATAAAAGTTTAGATTTCAGCACATGAGCATCAAGACGTATGAAAACATTCCTCCAGTTTCAGTGTTGGAATAACAAATCACAAGGATGCAGCAACTATTCACTAATTGAAGAAATGCCAACTGTTTGGCAACTCAAATATAATAATTATGAGTCAACAGAATTAAAAATCACAGGAGTCCTATTCATTGCCTTCAACTTTCATTTAAACAACTGTTTGTGCCTTTTACTGCAAAAAATTATTTGTCGGTTTAAATACAAGTAACCATGATGAAGATATTGCTGGCTGCTCTGGTACATGAGCTTTGGTGAAAGGATGTGTTCCAGTTGCAATTGCAGTCAATGGGTCTGTACTTTTTAATTTACTAATATTTAACGCTCACCTTTTTGGCTCATCATTAATAATTCTTGCCAAATCAGGACTAGAATAACCATTGTCTTATCTTATAAGAAAAGGCAAAGGCGTAGACCTAGTCTAGTAAACAAATTACATTTTCCAGGTACCATAGTAAATATTTGAGAGTGAGCCAAGTGTGGACAATTTGGTCCCCTTCCCTCTCCCCAGCCCTACCCCCATTTTACTAAACTACAAATCAACAATATTTCCACGGCTTTTTACCATAACAAACCCCATCCAATAAACAATTGTGTTTTTTTCTTTTTTCTGATAAAAATTCAGTTACAGTTGTTTGAATCAACAGTCACCATTTTAACATCAAAGCTTTATTTACCCAATTCTAATGTTGTAGTTGAACCCTATAATCCTAAACCTAATTCTTTTACCCAGGAACCCTTACACCCATCACTAATCTAAGCCATTGTAGGCATATTTGTTGAATCTTTTCTAAATCACGTAAGAGGACAAGCTGTAACTGTTACTTCAGATATCATCAGAATAAAGAACCATGTTTTTGGTATCCTAGATTTTTCAATACAATGTACTTTCTCATTTATATTTGCACTCAAAGGTGAAGGGACCTAAGCAATGATGTCATGTTGTACCTATGAAGGAAAAGAGGAATAAAAGTAACCACAGAAGGAGTTGACTTAGAATGCAGAATGCAAAAATAAGGTAATCCAAACCTTGCACTGACTATTGGCAGCATTACACTTGTCAGCTGCCAAGCCCAATCTCAGCAGGAAAGATGCAGCATCTGTATATCTGTGTATTATGAAACCATAACCAAGAAAATATGCAAATCAACATACAAGAAATGAATGTTTAGATATTAAAATTTACACTTACGAAAATAACCCGTGTATTTACATTCTGGTAACATCGATTGATTTTCCAAAAGCGGCATTATTGCCTAACAGGTTGGCACAAGATGCAAGAAGATACAAGGAAACATAAGCATTGAGGAGGAAAAAAATATTAGGAATTGTGTTGAGGTCTAGTTTTGATGCAAGACCACTTTTTAACTATGATAAACTAATTCTAGGTTCCATTAGTATGTTCTTAGCCTCAGGATGTAGCTTGTGTAGTTAAGTTTTATTTTTTCTTTATTTTCTGCTTCATCAGTATTTTGGCGAATTTCTTTGATATTGGTCAGTAGTTTCAGTTGGGCATAAATTCAAATAATAAAGGTGAGTCCCTGTTAACTTGAAAACATGTGGAGTCTATCCTGTGGAAAATCTTCCTGGTTTCTTAATTACTATCAGATTTCTATGAGGGAAAAGTCCTAATGCTTTCTTTGAAGCAGTATTCTGTATAATGAAGAGTTTGAAAAGCCAACATCTTGTTTTCTTTGCAACATGCCATGCAATTTCTGAGGTATCAACCTAGGCAACCCCAGGTAAGATTCCTGGTTTATCCTTTTCCTTCTATTTAGTTTAATATCTTTGGTGTCAGTCAGAGAAAAATTGTTTTCTTGGCAACACATCACTAAATTTCTTTTGTTAAAGACCTATGCTGTTCTTTCCTCAGTTTTCCTTAAAGCCCTTCAAACCTCCAACTCTAAATTTGGTAGTGCTATTCACAGCACCCAAACAATCACGAATATGGTCTTTGATCATCAACTCATTGCTTGCCTTAAATACTATGAACCTCCAATTCATCTGATTTTCAGACCCTAACTTTTGGCCTTAAACTACTTAATTTGTTTGCCATCCTAGTTCAATTTGGCTTTCACAGATAAAACGTGTCTACCTACATCACATTCAACAAGCTGAACATCTGATTAGGAAGTAGGCACAAAACTAACAGAAAGAAATAAGAATATTCTGCAAGATAATGCCACGTATGGGCATGGTAGAAAAAACAGATATAAAGGGTGTTGCATTATTGATATCGTAGAGTAGATCCCAGGACCACAGTTCTTCACCTAAGGGAATATTTAACTCTATCCATGTTATATTCAACTTTGCAAGACTCAATTGTAATATTTGACATATGCTGTACCAGATATGTCAACTGTCAACATAACAAAATAAAATCAATGGGGAAGCATGTTAAACACTCAACTGCATGCGCAGACACAATCTAATTAACTAGTAAAAAATTTCACTCAAGTTACGGTAAAACAATGGAAGAAGATAGGATGTACTTCATACTCTGCATACCATTAAAATGTACATTATCTTAAATTTTACAAAACTTACTTCTCAAGTTTTATATAAACACTAGTAGCAGCACGATAAAGATCAAAGGCCATTTGTTCTCTTTCATCATCTTCAAGAATTGTACAAGCATCTGTATATAGCTGAATAGCTTCTTCAGGCATGGTATCCTCCAAAGCACTGCATAGGGGAAATGTTATGAGACATATGGTGATAATAAGAGAGAGCTACATTACTCAATTCCTAATAGACTATATTATGTATCCAGATGCAATATGTACGTTGATTATTGTTTTTGCATACAGCATCTGCAGTACAACATCTTGAATCTTGATCAAACGAGATAAAATATGAGGGACATCAGGATGTATTAATTTTAGCAGACTTATAAGATGGACTTCTAATTCTTTACTATTCGGTCAAACTATTACTTAATTTGTAGTAATCATTAACTGAAATACTGAATGTCAAATTTTTTTTCTTATAGAAAGAAATTTTATTAAAGAGAAAAAAAGGGGATAAGGATAAGAAATCCTCCAAATTAGAAAAGGAAATTGATAGAAATAAAATTATAGGGAGATTGTGGTGTTATTGATAGAAACCACTCAGAATGACACAGAGTCTCCAGGTATTCGAGATACCTAGGCCTCTCCTCTCTTTTCTTTCCTTTCCAATACAATCGATAATCCCCTCACTCTCTCCCTATGACTTACTTATAACCTACCCCTGTTAACTAATAACAACTACCTAATCATAACAGTTACAAACTTTTATGTTTTATTCTGTTATTTCTATTACTCCAGTATCTAACACATCCCTATAGAAGCAAGCACTGTACCCCAACCAATTACAGCAAAGGAGTCCATAAACTACACACTACATCAAATTTTAGCCTCCTTGATTTTACCAAAAGAAATAATGCTACTTGATTACCATAGACTATTGGAGAACTCACATTATAAATTTCAATAGATAATAATGATTAGTTGGTTACTCATAATAAAAACAAACATGGAATGCAGCATGAAAGCAAGAGGGTAAACAATCAGTTTACCGGGCTCCCTTTGCAAGAGCATCTGACGCAGGCTGTGGTCTCCCACACTCTATGTACAATTCAGATGCCCTTCGATAGAAGTCTGCAACTTCTTTCGAGTTGCTTAGCTCCTTTGCCAGAGCAGCAGCAGATTCCATGTGCTTAGCTGCATCCCAAGGTCTGGTTTACTTGTCAAGGAAAGATAAAGAGAGACGGTTTAACATAGTGAATATAATAACATTGTAGAAGAACATGATCATTTCTTTTCTTTAATAGGATAAAATGAAGAGCAAGATTATAATAAAATAAAATAAGGATACGAAGAAAGCATCTCTTGTCCTTTTGAAGCTTTCTCATATGCTGTTTTGGCTTTCTCATAGTCCTTGGCAACTCTAAACCCATTAGCTGCAGCAGAATAAGAGTTAAGCAGATTCACTCACATGCTTCTGTTTTTCTCTAGAATTTCATTTTGATAGACTTGCCACTAAATTATTTGCACAAGCAATTGAATATTTTACCAGCCTGTTCATAAAGAACAGTAGCACTTTTCCAATCTGCACTCCACCTCGTGAGACTAAGTCTTGTTCTAAAGTAAAAAGGAATAAAAAAAAGGTAAATATATAATATATAATTCATGGAAAGAGAGACAACACAACTAATATGCCCTTGCATCAAACGACTTAACCACAAGTTAATCATATTGAGAATAAGAAGTAAATACCTTCATTCACTCATACCACTTAAAAAAAATGATATTTCAAAGTGAACTCATTTTAGTTTCAACTGTAATTGAAGTTGTAATTGATTATATCACACATCATGGTTTTAAATTATGGTCGTAGTTACATTGTGTTCACTCCAACTGCAGCCAATTGCAGAAAATTATGAATGGTAATGCGATTGCAGAGACTATCAAAATCACAATATTACGGTTACAATGCAATTTCAAAGCATATCACACGTGAAGTTAAATTCTTGATCAATACCAATTCTTGTAGGCTGCATCTTTTTTTTTTTGTCAAAAGACTCAAAACCCATATATCATATATTGCCCTACGATCAAACACGGGAAACCCACATGAAAAATAAAAAATAAAAATCACTATTTTCAGCAAAACCGATACAATCAATGGAATTGCAGGATCGAGTCACAGATTAACGCCTAATTGGGTACATAGTAATATATGAAAGAGAGAAAGAGAGAAAGAGAGAGAACAAACAGCTTATCAGCTTTGGTTATCAACTTGTTGGGATCAGAACCTGACATGGCTGACAAACTTGGTTGCGTCTTGTTGAGTCCTTCCGATTCTAGTGTTGGTTGGTATTGGGCTTCACTGAACGAGCGGGTCAGAGAAACTCACAGCAACGAAGATGCACATCTGGCTCTACCGGTCAAGTAACAACCTACCACGTGCCACACTTTTTTTTTTTTTTTTGTGATTGGAACCCACCGTAATTAGGACTTTTGACTTTTCAGTGAATTCAGTGGGGTGTCTGCACAGCTTAGGCTCCTTGGATCAGTTATGGGACTAATCCTCGATTCGACTGCAATGAACGTCAATTTTTTACACATGGGGTTGGACTGTCTCCCAACTGAACGACTACAAGAATCGAACATGGTTCCTTCTCCTTATGGTAGAGACATGTTACCAATAGGAGTGGCTATGGGTGTGGGTAGACCAGATAACCCGGCCAATCTGACTCAACCCAACCCAGATTTAGTGGATTGGTTCGGATGATTGGGTTGGGTTGGGTAAAAACACAAAGAACCTATAGAGTATGGATTGGGCATTGAGCTTCAGATTTCCAAACCCATTGATCTCAACTCAATCTGGTACATTACACTAATGACTAAATTAGGTTTATTTTTCATGTACTCCCTCACGATTCATGAACAATACACGATAGTCTTCATTTTTCAACTTCACTCTTATACTCTTTTCTGTTCTCTCATCTCTCTCACGACACCAGCGGTCGTGGTGACCATAGACATCCGTGTATTTTATGCCAGACCCGAGTTGGATTGGTTTGAGTTTCATTCTTTTTTTTTTTGGACAAAATCAACCCAACCCAACCCATCCTTTTTTGATTGGGTTGGGTGCTAAAATCCATTGAACCCGACCCATGGCCACCCCTAGTTATCAACTCTTCTAACATAAGATTAGTACTAGGTGCTACACTTTTATTTCTCTAAATAAATTAAATAAAATTGCAAGTAGATTGGACCCGATTGCAAATAAGTATTAAAAGTGTGTTTGAAAGAGCTTATAGATAGTTTATTTGAGCTTATAGGTATAGCTTATAGAAATAAATTTATACAACTAATTTATGAAAATAATTTATGATCTTTTTATAAACTTTTTTTAATTCATTTCCATAACCTTGTTCGAGAAACTTTTAGAACTCTTAAGTAAATTGTATCTGTATTAATAATGTATTTGGGAAAACTGAAAAAAATAGATTATGCTGATAATCGATTATATCGGAATCTGTTTTTGTTTAGATATGTGTGCTGAAAAGCGATTTTAAGATAATCTATTTCATTTGGGTAATGCAATAAAAATCACTTTTATATAATAAATTACGAAAAAAGATATGAAGTTATTTGTATAATTTATTAATATTTGTTTGAAAGTTAGTTTTGTAGGGGTAACTAGGGATGAAAGTTTTGAGAATGAAAAATAATCAAATCACAATAATCTTAAACTAAAACAAATTAGATGACGTAAAATAACTTTTTTCCCTAATAAAAGTTCTTTTATAAGTTTAAGCTAATTGTCAAAGTTGATAGATTATACATAAAATAACTTTTTAGCCAAAAAATAGTTGAAATGAGAAAAATCTATCTTTCCTAAACATGCTCTAAGAGTAAAGTTATTTATACACATCATTTTATATTTACATTTTTATTCTCTAATTACTTCTTTTATTAACTAATTACTTCTTCTTCGTCTTTTTTTTCATGGGTTGTCCCCCCATGGTTTGTTTGTTTGTTTGTTTTTCCTTTTATAATATATTTATGATGGCTATTAAAAAAAACTAATTACTTCTTTTATTAATTTGGTGAACTACGGGCCTAACGGCCGAACAAAGAAAAAAATAAAATAAAGCGGAAAAACGGAGAATGGATGCCCAAAAAACTAACCATCATTAGCAAATAGCAATAAGTCTAGCTAGCTCCACCAGAGGATTTTCCAAGCGTCCGTTAGGTCGGAATGAGGAGAGAGAAAAGATTTTAATGGACGAAAAAAAAGGAAAAGAGAGATAGATTTTAAAATTAATTTACCTTTATATCATTGTAACTTGGATCTTACAATATATAGGTGGGAGTATTTTAATCAATACATTCATAATATTTTAAAATTTTCTTTCCTCACCTCCAAACCCCCCAATATTGAAGGGGAGTCAAAATTAGGTGAGAAAGGATTTTACTTCTCTCAATTTTTCTCCTAAAAAATAAATCAAATAAAAAATGTTTAAAAAATCTCTCTCCTCCCATTATTTCCCTTCGATCAAATATTATGTAAGACATGCATGTGGAACAGGAAGAGATAAACTCTAGTTGGTCATCCAATCTGGAGGAACGTTGCCCTTCCTGAATAATATTTAGTCATCTCGTTTTTTATATACTTATAATCTGTTAGTGTTATATAGCCAAATATAAAGTGTTATATATCGAAAATTATATTGAACTCTGACTAATCTGAATAGAGTCAAAAAAACTCATTGAAAGAGATAAAAGCTCATCCAAAACCTATTTTTTCATTCACAAAACTTGAATCTAATACCTTACTTGTTAATATAGACTTCATTTGGTAAGCTACTAAGCTCTATCTAGCAACATATCTACTATTAAATTTTATAATATATATTTTTAAATTATATTTTTAATAATAGATATTTTATCACGTATAGAGTTTAGTGTTAGCATGAGTTTATACTGATATTACTGCTTTAAAAATGTGAAAGGATATTTTACTTACAATAAATCAAGAGTTTAATTTTGATGTATTTTTATATCAGTATAAAGTTTTTTACTTCGTCAATCAATTATAAATTATCATATTTCTACCAAAAAAATTATATATTATCATATATATATATATATAGGACTTTTTGATGTAATAATAATAGAGTGAAATATTTCTAAATTTTAATTGTGTGATATTGAATAATTGAATATCAAATTGGATACTAAATATATTAAAATTTAATACATAACATAATATAATATCTATTATACATGTTAATGAAGATTATTCAGTAGTAGAATCCCATTATATGGAAGTGTCATTTTAAGATGGGAGGTTTGGAGTAATTTTGATGCAAGAATAGGGCAACCTTCCATTTTTTTAAACTTGATATATAAAATGAAAGAAAAAAAAAAATCTACTACTTGCGAGGTTTGAAATCACTTCTATGTAGCACAAAAAAAAAAATTAAAAATTACTTTTATGTTTAAAAACTTATCATTAATAACGATTTTTTGTCTATAATCCATCTAAAAAATTATTAAACTCACTCAGTTAGTTACAGTTAGTTACTATCAGTTATTAAGTTAGTTAATCAGTGCTTTCCCCATAAACCCTATGTAAACTTATATAAAAGCCAATTGCTTGTACAGTTGTAATTCAATTCTTCAATTAATGAATGAAATTCACTTTCCATCATCTCTTTGTATCTCGAGTTCTTAGTTTAATATGATATTAGAAGAAAATTTATTTCGCAATCTCTCTCTATTTCAACAATCTTTCTTCCTTTGTTCGAGGGCGTTTTTTAGACTCTTCTTCCCTACCTCTCTCATGGCCATGGAAGATGAAAACAACCCTTATCTCCTTCACCATTCTGATGGTCCCAGTTAGGTGCTTGTGTCTCATCCTCTCACAGATGACAACTACAGTTCTTGGAAGTGTGCCGTAAGAATGGCCATGGATGGATCTACACCTAAAGGAATGGGAGCAATTGCCCCCACTTAGCAAAAAAAAAAAAAAAAATTAAATTAGAGTATTAAATAATTTGATTTTGCCCCTACATATCAAATTATTAACTAACTTTTGGTAAGAGAAAAAATTACTTTTGCAATCTATCATATTTTATTTGATGAATTGTTTCTCATTTCTCACATATTGATGTATATTTCACATTGAAACCGGACCACATCATACCTTGTCTATTTAATATCAATTTTTTTATCGGTTATACATATTTATAATATTTTTATTTCGTAAAATATTTATAAATTATTTTTTGCCCCCACTAACCAAAATTCTTGGATCCATCCCTAACAATGGCCCTTATAGTCAAGAACAAGATGAGATTTGTTGATGGCTCCATCATCCCTCCACTAACTAACTTAATAAGTGTGTTAGTAGCTAACTGTAACTAACTGAGTGAGCTTAATAAAAATAAAATAGTATTTTTATCTATATTTTTCTGGTAAAAATTTTAGGGTATCACCGCGTGCAACAATGAAGACTAATCCTACGAGAAAATTGAGGTTTAAGGGATTGTCCTCTCCCAACAGATGTTTTTTCATACACACTGATAAGGGGTTAAACTTCTGATCACATGCTTAAGGGATTCGAGTACTTTCCATTCGTGCCATATCATGTTGGTGTATTTTTATCTATATATTTGCTCATGTATATCACTCATATCATTTCCGTCACAATTTAATGGAAAAATTGATTTATACATTTTAAAAACGTTTTATAAATCGAAATTAATACACCGTTTAAATTTGACTAATTAAATCACATATCATCCAAAATTCAGGATAATATATTATATTTTTAATTTCCTAGTATACATATAGGAGTGCACATGCACTTGACTTGCGGGTGCTACATAATTAATGAATAAACAAATCAATCGCATAAATTAACTATTTCACTAATATAACATCTCAAATAAATTACTTTGACGTTTGATGTCAAATTCATCATACTTTAAGCACGATTCAAAATTAGGTATCAAGTAGAAATACCATGAAAGATGAAGCTCAAACTCACAAAACACCATTTACCCACACTCGTATCAAACTCCATATTCTCAACAAACAAAAGTAAATAACTGCATATACTCTTCACATTATCTATAAATCAATCTCTTTGATTCTCCTCTTATCTCAGTTCTTGAACTCACCACTACATAATGGCTTTCAATTTCAGCCAGCTTCAACTAATAATCCTTGGTCTCGTGCTACTCTATTGTAGCATCCAATTTTCATCTGCCAGCCGCTTACTATTATTAGTAGAAAACAAGCCATCATCAACATTACCACAATTACCTTCACTTAATTCTCAACCCGATTTCCTAGCTGCACCACTACTCCAAAACTCACCATATGTTCCTAACCCTTTGCTACCTACACTACCAAACATGCCATCTTTCCAACAACCATTTGGTGGCTTTTTTAACACCCCAGCGTTTTCATTTCCAACATTGCCACCTCTCCCCAAGTTGCCTCCTCTACCCACTATTCCATTCATGCCTTCTATACCATCTCTCATTCCTTGCTTTCCTTCTAACCCAGAAGGATCTTCTTCCTCTTCAGGCTTGGCTCATCGGGCTCGTGGAGACAATGTAACCCCATAATTCAACAAATACAATTAAGCTTTTAAATTGTGGTCATGGTAATGGTTGCGGTCGCGTTACGTTTTTTATTATATATTGTGGACAATTGTGAGAAAATGTGATCAATACGGCTACAATTGCGATCACAATGCGATTTTAGATATTGCCAAAAAATCAAAACGTCGCAGTCTCAATTACGGTTTCGTGTCTAAATTTGAAATCTTGAATATAATTAATAACTTCTAAGGAATAATTTATTTTATATTTCTCAGTTTAATTAGCATGCACTTTCTGCTCTATCTGTAGTTGTAGCAATCTCAAGAATAGATTGCATACACATATATAATTAGTAGCAATTTCAATAGTTTGGTTCCAGAATTTGTATTGTTACCTAATACAAGAATTAATCATATAGCTCCTTTTGTCGATAGTACATAATATATAGAAATAAAAAATCTTGACAAAAGGGCTTCAAATTTATTGTCTTTTCCCGTCTTTCTGGCCTTTTTTAATTTGTTCAAGCCCGGGAGCCTCTACCCTATGATAAGAAGAGAAGTCTACTATTTCATTCTCCTAGCTATTTCATTTTTTTTCTTTTTTACACGTGAATAAAATATGAGTGAGATAAGATTTTAATTAATGTGTCAAAGTATGCGTGAAAAAAAAACAGTAAATATGATGGAAAAATGTATCAGCAGATCTCTATTCGGTTGATAAGCCTATTGAAATTTTTTAGGACTTCTGCTATAATAGATTGTTATATTGGTCAAGAATAAAATATTGGATAATTTTATACCGCATCATTATGGCCTGGATGCAATCAAGGACGAATTGATAAATCAAACTTTGAAGGGTAGAAAAAATTATTAAAGTTAAAATTCATAAGAGTAGAACTATTTTTTATAAGCAAGAATAGAACTATTTAATTACTCTATTTAGTATTTAGAGCCAGGGCCGGCCCAACACCTATTGAGGCTTAAAGCAAACTCTATGATGAGGCCTTTTTAAAAAATTAAAATATTAATTATTTTGTACACAACAAGGAGTTGATCCCTGGACCTTGCAGTTAATAATAAGCTTTTATACCAAATGGGCTAACTTATATTTGTTGTTATATGAAACATATCAAAAAGATAATATAAAACAATACAAAGTGGACTTTTTTTCTAAAGAAAAAATTGTTTTTTTGAGAGGCCTAAAGCAAGGGCTTGGGCCGCTTTATGCTTGGGCCGGCCCTGTTTAGAGCTTTGTGCAGAGAATATACATCCTTTCATATTTTTGGGTGAAAAAAATATCCTACACTATTTTTAAACTTGTTTTGTTTAAGCACCATGCAAATCTGCTTTGTTATTTTTAAAAATTACAGCTAATATATTTTGGGCATTGCTTCGGTGCTCGGGCACCGATGCCTTTCCATTATTCTAGTACGTTAGATCGATCTGATGTCCTAGAAAATGACAGAAGTCCTATGCTTTTTTTTTTTCTTATAAAAAAATAGAGATGGCATCTCTGTTATTGAAACCGCAAGGCAGGTTGTTGCTCTTCATGTCCCTCCATATCCTCGGACTCAGGACTCTTGATCAGATTGCAACGACCTTGGCATGCAAGGTACTTGTGCGCATCGTTCTCTCTGTTGCATCTTTGAAGGCACTTGCCATGACTGACAGGATTCTCTTTTTCCCAGGACGCAGTGTTGACAAGCACACTTAGATAGTGTTGTTGCAGTACGTAAACTAAAAAGAATGAAACGCACAGAAAGGTTATAATGCTTGTTAAGTAGTTCAATCATGAATTCTCAGTACTTTGTATCTAAGCATGCAAGCCGTATCAATGCTGATCTAATTTGAAATAGACCATGATTACCCATGACATTAGAAAGTATTGAGAACAGAGAAACATAGTATGTGTATCAAGGAAGCACGCAGTTACAGAACTAAATATCGGCTATTCCAGTTACATCAAGCATATAAATTTTTAGTGTGAATATCATATTCCAACAAAAACTATCAGTATCTGTTAGAAATAGTTAGAACGATGCTTTGGGGGAAACACAAATTGAAGAAAAAGATTAGAAAATTGGTGTTTTGAGGGTGAACAAGAACCTTGAACTGAATAGAAATAAGAAAATTTTCAATAGGTTGATGTCATCTCTATTCTGCCTTGCGGTTTCAATAGCACAGGAAGAGAAGGTTGATGTCATCTCTATATTTTTTAGAGAAAAAAAGGCTAGGACATTTGGTATTTTTTGGAGCATCAGATCGATCTAACGGTCTAGAATAATGGAATGACATCAATACCCTTCAAAATGAATACGCTGTCGAGTAATGTCCATATATTTTATTCTTTTAAATCGAAAATGTTCAGTAGCAAGTACTATGATTTCAACAATTCATGACAATTAAAAAAAAGAAGCAGAAATCACAATACACAAAATATTGATCAACTATCAGAATTTTATTGGACTTGATGAAAATAAGGCAAAGTTCTACAAGTACAAGAACTGTAGTAGTAAGCAACTTAAGGCAAGCTAATCTCAAAGCAAACTAGCAACCTAAACCATGCAACTTTTATTTTTTTTGGTACAACCAGACAACTTCTTTATTATCAATATTATTATCCTATATATGTATTTTCACTGCATGCATGCCATACAACCTTATCTATGTTTCAGAAGCAGAACCCTTCATCGATGGCATGCAAATTCTCACACCGTGGAAACAGGCTTAGATAGGTGGAGATGGTACAGGAAGGTAAGGAACACCAGGGAGATGTCTAAAGGAGGAAATGGAAATCTAGGGAGTGGAGGAACCCCAGGAATATCAAACGGATCCGTTGGGAATGGGCCGAGTCCATCCACTGGGACAGGTGAAAATGGAAGTGGAAATGGAAATGGAGGTAAATCATCTAGTTCCATCTTTGCCTTGTTATTCTTGCTTGGATCCGCTTGACCTAATCCACTTTCACTTCCAATTACTTCTGTCTCATTTGATGAACTCTTGAGTTGCCTAGCACTACTTAGAGTAACTTGATTGTTGATGACTGCAACCAAACAAAGAAAAAGCATCATGAGATTCAAGGTCATTGTGTAAGATCTTTGAAGAACCATGTTAGAGGGAAGGAAAGAGAAGCTCTTGTATGTTGTATAAAACTTTAGAGAGCATAAGGGGCAAATATATAGAGAGGGAGAGAAGACTCTAGAAACGAATATTGACAAAACATAAAAGGGAGAACCAATAATGTGAGTGGTAATGGATTCGGACCCTTTAAATAAATGATCAAGGATTTGATCTCTAGTTTTTGTATACGGAGAAAAACTGATTGAGAGAGGTTAGCCCTTCAATATCATACAGTATCTCGTGGGATTAGTCTACAATTACACGTGGAGATACTTGGAAAAAAAAAAAAAAACCTTACATAAACAATTGTCAAAACCTTACATAGTCTAAAAGAAACATTACCTCGGCACAAATCATGTATCTATTGTCAAATTAATTTTCTAATATTTTATTACTTTATTTCGATATTTTTCATTAGAGAATGAATTTTTTTTTTATTATATGGTATTTTAAAAAATTAATTAAAAATATATTAATTATTTTTAATTTTATGATTGCCTCTTGTATTCTAAATGAAATAAAAATAATATTGATAGAATTGAGAAAATAATTGAGTAATATTACAATGACTTCTTTTAAAATTTAATTTAACTATATATTTGACATATCCTTTTTTTTTATAAAATTATACTGACCTACATTGAAGTTTATTTAGTGCATGTTTGAATTTTCGTTTGAAACTGCAAACTTAAGTTAACAATGACACTTTTGTAAAATAAATTTTATCCAACGTGGAAGGAGAAAAAATCTCTGTTGGCCAAACTTAAATTTCAAACGGAAATTCAAACATAGCCTTACATAGTGTTTGGTTGGAGGAAAATGGAGGGGAGGGGATTTTTTTTAACTTTGCATGTTTGATTTAATTTTTTTGAGAGGTGAGAGGAAATGGAGGGGAACAAAATTCCTCCTCACTCAATTTTGGCTCCCCTCCAATATTCGGGAGATTGGAAGGGAGGAAAGGGATTTTAAAACATTTGTAATGCTTTGATTAAAATACCCTAACTTAAATATTTTGAAATCTAAAATTTATAATGATATAAAAGTAAAATAGTTTTAAAATTCCTCCTCTCCCCTTGTGAACCAAACATAAATAGTTTTACTTCCCCCCCTCTCCATTAAAATCCCTCCCTCCCCATCCTCTTAACAAAAAACAATACCTCATTAGAATCTCTCTCATCCCTTCCTCTACCCTGCCCTCCCCTTCATTAAAATATCTATTCACCCTTCCCTTCCTTTGAACCAAATAACACCTCAGTCATTCGGATTTGTGTTATAATTACTTACACTTTCCTCCTTTCATGTTTATACTATTATTATATTTACACCTCTTACATGGAAAAATCGATCTAATATTCATACCAAAAAAGATATTGGTGTAACTAAATCAAACCCTGAGATATAAATAGCATTGAGTAAATCATCATTTTGGTCCTTAAAAATATAAGATATTGTCAGTTCGGTCCCTGAAAACAGTTAAATTATGAAAAAGTCCCTCAATGTTAATTTCGTTAGTCAAGTGGGACTTTTTCATAATTTAATTGCTTTTTGAACTGAACTGACAACGCCTCACACTTTTAAAGATGAAAATAATGCTTTACTCAAATAACATTTTCTTCAAATAATTATATTTTTTAGATGAAACTTTATAATAACTTTTTTAATACTTTTGAAAATTTTAAACAACATATATTTCAAAATAAAAGCAATATAATATTTTTTTTATCATTAGTAATTCATTAGAGATTTAATTGGTATATAGTGTCGATTTACATTGTCAACCAATCATAAATTATCACATCATTAAAATATATTATTCTTATCATAACTATCTTAAAACTCACAAATAGGATCATTTTTTATTGATTAATAATATAAAATTTTTTACACTAACAACGTTTAAAACTAAAATCGTTTTAATTAATATTTTAAATTATTAAATATAGTATTCTTAAAATAAATAAAAAGAAATTTCTTTAAAAATCTTGTTAGACCGGAACTAAAGTTTTATATATGTCTAGTCCTATTCAAAAGATTAATGTGTTGCAGAATCTGAAGTCTTGGAAGTTTGAGATTGCAAAACTGCATGGACGTTGATGATGACTGTGCCGATTATTTAAGGGAGTATTTATTGACGCATGAAAGCTCAGATTCTGAATGTGGCAGAAGAAGAAGAATAGTTGAAAACTGTGCCACGGCAATGGTAAAAAGTTAGTTCTTCTCATTATATATATCACATTTATAACAAAAATTATTTCAAATATATATCATTTTTTATTTTAGTATAATATTAAATATTTTTTTATTAATTATATCCTTAAATATCTTATTTTACATTTATAATAATCATTAATATACTAATGGTTAATAGATTAATTTGATAAATTATCACTTTTTTTATTTATTATTTTTTCTTAAACGGTGTGATTTAGTCAAATATAACATATTGGAACATAAGTAGCAGCACAATTGAATCGATAACTAATACAATACTATTTTTGAAGTACGGAGGTAATATAAAATTGAGAAATGATACAATACCCATGAAAATTCAACGGTTTAGGTACAGTTATTTTTTTTTACCAATAGTTAAATGAGTTTCTATGACCTTCAACCAAATTATAGTTATAATCTCTCTTCTTTCTTCTTCTTCTTCCATTTGTCCTTCATCCACCCCTGCTCCACCACGTCACCACTAGTATGGTCACGCCACCGCACCATTGCTCCACCGATAAATGTTTTGTGCCAAGTTGTTGAATAGCTTGGTATGGGGATTCCAGAAAAGCTAGAACTAAAGGGTTCAATAACTTGGTTAGGAGTAAGCTTTAAGGTTGCAAGACTTTGTGGCTTCTCCAATATATTTACAAGTGCTTGTATGGCATTATGTTGTCTCCACGCATATGTTGAAAATCTCGACTTGCAAAACATGAAAAAGGGATTCTACAATTATTTCAGCATCTGAACTTCTAGCAATTGCATTACTATTAGTTAAAATGCGAAACAGCGCTGCTATTGTGGAGCATAATGAGTTAGGATCTAATTGGAGTAGCTTGAGACAATTATTGATAATGCCAGCTTTGATCATTTCTAGTTCATTGTTGCAAGGATATGCAGCAGGAGAATGGAGATTGTCAATAGGGATGTCGAAGTCTCCACTGTCATGCACCTATCTGACGACATCGTCTTCCTCATTGACGATGGCAAGTAAACTCATTTTCAACCATTGGTTAAAAAAATAACGATACCAAAACCTTTAAATTTAGTTGGGTACCATAGCAATTCCCTATAAATTTTGGTTTCTAAAAGTAGCTACAGCCTACACATGTTGTTTCGAATTTTAAAAGCATGTATTTATACAAACAAAAATGATATTTGTACATTCAATATCAAGCAACATAGTGAAGGATGTACAAATTGTGATTAATAATGTTATGTACATATTTGACAAGTTAGCTGTTGTTGCCGAAATTGTGTATAATGATGGACAAAACGTAGTTAATGTTGTCAGAATTTATGCGTAGATTTAACATGGCTGTTATACAAATTAGTTTTGAAAAATGAAAGTTTTATAATAAAATTTTTCCATCAATTGATATTAGTAAGATATAATAGAGGTTATGTTTGGTTTACCGTTGTAAACATATGTTTGGGTCCGAATGTACATTTGCAATTTCCTAACTGTAAACCAATTATGCACAAAGATGTTGACATGTAATATAAATTATCAACTAGATACAATAACATGGACTTTCAAAATAATGTCGTTTTTAAAGTATTGTTCCTAGACTAAGTCCCGATTCGTAAGGTTCTACTTCATTCACGGTTGCTCTGTCACTTCTCAACAACCGTTTTTTTTTCTTATTTAAGAATTTGAGATAATTTGATCGGGTTGTAATTAACTTGAAATGCACTAAACTCCTGGCCGAGTCAATCTTTTCTGTTGGATCGAAGTGAGTCGAGTTGTCTGACTTGACGGTCATGCTCTTCCAATATAGGAGAAGTCGGTAGGCAGAAAAGGTACGTATCACACTCTCTTTGACTGCTCAGCTAGCTTGGTGGGAGGGAAAAGCTACATCCATTTCTTACGGCGAAGTCGGACATTTCCCTATTCATCCTCTATATCTCAAACCATGCTACCATTCATTCCGAGTCACTAAGAGATAGAACAACTTCTTCTCCCTCAGGGCAACGACTGGAGTGGGAGAGTTAGAATCGAAAAGTGGATTCCTCGCTTCTTTCTCTCATTCAAAATTGTGCATAGGACTTTTTTCGTCTCGCATGGCTCCTAAATGATAAAAGAAATAAGAACTCAATCTTCTTTCTTTTTTTATTACCTTCCCCGTATATGCATAAGACGACTAGTAGTGTGAATTAATTAATAAAGAACTAATAACCAACTCATCGCTTCATATTATTTGGATCTGTAAAAAAAATTTAATCAAAATAAAAAAAAAATTCTAAATAAAAGATAAATATTGAAGATATGAGTATGTCTTGTATGGACATATACCTAACACATCACTTTTGGGCATAACAAAACAACAAATGACAACACATTAAAAATGGAGTAGTATTGTATGGACACATATCTAATACATTACTTTTTGGCACATTCAAACAATAAGTGTGATGTGTTAGGTATGTGCCCAAACAAGACTTACTCCATTTTTAATGTGTTGTCATTTGTTGTTTGGTTGTGCCCAAAAGTAATGTGTTAGGTATGTGTCCATACAAGACTACCACATTTTTAATATGCAATCTTCAGGACAAACATGTATCCTTTCATAGATTATGCCAATAGAGCATCACATATTTTTAGCTTCATATGTTCGACTAGGAAGCACATTATCCTCCGGCAACATATATCTTTCAAAAGTGTAAGTTAGTCCGTAAAACTCTTATCAGTCCATCCATTGCCCGATTTCAAGTTATACAACTTTAACACTGTTGACAATCTTGAGAATTTAGTACAACCAGCATACAATGATTTCTCTTAATCACTTATCAATCTCTCAAACATTTCAGAACAATCCCGAAGATCCTCTTCAACCACATTTGCAAACTCTGCTAAACGGACGCCCTCATACATATTTGTGCCCGTATCATTTAATGCACATCTCACACTATTCTCAAAATCATCACTAGACTCATCGCTTCTTGTCTCACCATGATTTGTCCAACATGTATAACTTTGATCGATTTCATTATACACCAAATGATCTTCCAACTCATGTGCACTAATTCGCCTTGAATAACAACAACCTAAACAAGGGCATGTTTTTCTACTAGGGTTTTCTGCATGCTCAACTGCAAAGCTAATAAACATTCTCACTCTATCCTCATATTCCTTCAGCAAATAATTTGCATAAATCCATTTTCGATCCATACGTTCCCAATCTACCAAAGTAATTATTAACATCAATTACTATATAGGCTGGGCTTCGTATGATATCCAACATTGTCAAATTCGCATTATATACAAATTGTTCTCAAATAGGAAACTAACATATGTGCATATATGAAAGTAAAGGATGAAAAGAAAGAGAAATGCCTAAAATGCTAACATCAGAATGCTATCAAAGTCCAAAGAGCGTTTCTTGGGGAAATATTGTTAAAAGTGTATGTTTTAATAGCGTTTCCTTGGGGAAGTGTTATTAAACACCTCCACGCATTTTTTAAGGCGTTTCCTCCCAAAAGTGCTATTAAGTGTGTGCTATTAAAGGTCGATTATGGTGTAATGTAAAACTTGAAAAAGCTCATAGAAAGAGGAAGTAATGCAAAAAACAAGGTCTGGAAAGGTCAAGTACGAAACCAAATGTGATGCCAAATAGACTTTAAGATGAAGAAGCTTTTCTGTAAGCAACAAATAATATATATGGGTTTGATGGTGATGAATATGAGGTTGTTGTCCCGGATGCCAGGGGGACTAAGTCTTGTATCAATCACCAAGAAAAACAAAGAGGATGTGGCAGTGAAAGTGAAAGTGAAGAGCCTTCTAAACATGAAGATGAAGGAGCAACATGAGGACAAAAAGCGTGGAATAATGTTTAACGGATATGAAAAATCACATGAAGCCAACTTGGCATTTGAGATAGAAAAATATAAGTGTCACGTCATCTCACTCGCTTCCTCGACCATTTCACAAGGCTCATTTATATAGTGGTGGGAGGTGACTTCTTTCAAGAATGAGTAGGTGGATTTAAAATTCTCTACACCCTTTCAAAATCTTTGAAATTTATCTTTACCCTTTTCCAAAGATAATGTGAAACTTATCAAGAGTATAGATGATTCCAAGATCATATTAATTTTTTATGCATTGAAACCATGGATTCCCAACAAAATTTTAGGTAAGCTAATTTATCTGATATTGAGCAGCTGATGGCTGTAGAGGTTCAACTATTTGGCTGTGGACTGCCAACATTAGGCCCAGATGATGTTAGGGCGAATTGTAATTGGGCTTGGACTTTGTAGACTTTGATTTGAGGCCCACATGTCAAGGAGAATAAGTTGATGTTGCGGGTTAGAGGTGATAAAAGGTAGTGGTGTAAGACTCGAACCAATAACCCGATGAACCTGAAAATTCATACCGAACCAATTAAATTGGTTCGACTTTTTTTTGTGTTCGGGTCTGAACCGAACCAAATCAAACCTGATGGTGATTGGTTTGATTCTCGGGTTCAAGGATTCTGGACCCGAATCAAACTAAACCGAAACGATTATTATATTTTAATATTTATATATCTATATATCTATATATATTTATATTTTTTTAAATAGATTAATATTTTTATTTTTTATTATATATATTAATACTTTATATATTTAATATTTATACATATTTAATATGTAATAATTTTCGGATCCGAACCGAACCAAACCGAACTAACCTGTTCTTGAATGGTATGATTTGGTTCGGATTTCATAGGAAAAATCGCTTAAAATCGAACTAATCATTTTTAATTGGTTTGGATTTTTTCCCACCTAAAATCGAATTAAAACGACCCGTTACATCACTAATAAAAAGTGTTACAACAATTCAAAACTATTCTTCCTAAAAAGAATATTTCTAAATTCTCTCACTTGACTCCTTTTAATAATATTTTTATTTATTAAATGGATTTAAAAAGTACATAAAATTTAAAAAAGTGAAGAATGTTAATAAATACATTGAAGTGGCAATAACTCTACTATTTATTTATGGAAAAGAGAGCATTATGCATTTTAATGAAGTGTGTTGGTATTGATGGCCAACACCATTTTACAAAAGCATTGACTAAGGGATAAATGCAGTTAATGTAATGAATAAAAAAGAATAAAAGAAAACAATATTTTGACAAAACGCATCATGCCTCATTTGTTTTGACTATTTGGTATAACGGGTCAATTTGTGGCATTCATGTTGAGGAGTACTTTAAGAATATTTTTTATAGAAACCAAAAAAATCAATTTTATATTAAAAAATTAAGTATATCACCTTTTTAAATATTAAATACATCAATTTTTAATAAAAAATTTCTTTTCTTATTTTCTTAACAAGTGTTTTAGAATATTTATTAGCATTCTCTTCAAACATTTACCTTAAATAAATTTATAGCTCGTTTGGATTCACGATACATAGCCATAGAATCACGTTTGTGATGGCATAGTGGTAATTTTTTTTTATATAACGTGAAAGCTACAACGTCCACTCAACGTGAAAGTGCAAACGAACATGCACTTAATGCATTTACTTCACCCTATGACCGAACAATTTTCAACCCTCCGCTGATGTACCACTTTTCTGTTTTACAAAAATAATTGATAAAATAATTGAAAGTTGAAAAGGTAATTGATATCTCAAAAGTGAATTATTAGTTGAAGGCTTATAATTGCTTACAGTTAAAAAATTAGTTGATTGAATTTGAATTGTTTGATAAAATTGATTATGAAATTGGCTTATAAATATAAAAGGACATGTTTATATTTTTTGATATAACATTTATTTTTATGTTATTTATTTTAAAATAATGATTAATTTTAATACTTAAAAATTAGAATATTTATTTTTAAAATTTATTTTTAAAATATTTTTATTAAATGAAATGAGATAAAATAAATGAAATGACATGCCTATATGATTAATTTTATATAGATTTTATTTTATGAGGCAATGGCCAAGTAAAGTAGGAATTTTGTTAAAATAATAAGGATAAAATGAGAAGAAGTTAAAAAGTTATAAGCTTTCTAAAATAGCCACTACAAGAAATTTTTCATATACCTACGAACATTTTTAGTGACAATCGTTAATTAAAATTGTAAGTATAAGTATTAGTGTTGGTCAAATCGTAGGTAAAGGTAAGTGGAGCATATAGGTAAAATCTATTGACAGTCAAATGCAATCATAGATAAAGGTATGTGGACCGTAGGTAAAATCTCTAATGATAATCAATTGTCGTTGGTATTTGTCACTCATAATAGGCGGATGAACTGACTTATGGATTTTAAACATATAGTGACAGATTTTGAGAAAGGCAAATTTTTTGTAATGAACTTCTGGAAAAAAAAAACTACTAGTTATATGAGATGAACTTATTTGCCGAACACTTATATTTTAGTCATATAAGTTTATAAGCTAATCAAATTAAGCTATAAGCTAACTTATTTGACTTGGAAAAGAGAGCCTTCATCTACACCTTAAATACCATTGTATTTAGAACAATTTGATATAACAATCAGAACCCTTAACTCCTAAGAAGTAAGAACTAATTGAAAAGGAAAGCAACATGTTGAAGGCCTTGGCTATAGGTGCTGTACTGGTGATTATTGCAACAGACATGCTCATGGTCCCTGTGCAGGGACAAGAAAATGCTTTGGTGAACAACACAACTGTGCGTGTTGCAAATGATTTGGGAGGTATTATTACTCTCCTTCTCCATTGTAAATCAAAGGAAACTGATCTTGGTGTGCATCTTGTTGGCAATGGACAATACATAGATTGGTCCTTCCGAGGCAACTTTTTTGGTACTACTCTGTATTGGTGCAACATGAAATGGTTCCAAATAGAAAGGAGTTTTGTAATTTATAGTGCCATGGTCGATCAGCCATATTGTTCATCCAAGTGCTGGCGAAGTGTTAGACTGGATGGAGTGTACTTTTATCATGAGTACAAAAATGTCTGGGTGAAGAAATTCTCATGGTAAAGTTATAAACTTGTCTGAAAACTTTGAGCCATTATTCATCTGAGGTGAAAAATGAAATAAATGAATCATCATATTATCGTAGGATGTTGGAGTTTATAATACATGTATTTATCTATATTATGTTAAGATCAATAAATTGGATGAGTATATGGGTAAAGTATCTTTTATAGTGATTTGGACTATCTTTCTATTGTCTTGGTTTGGGGGAGTCCAAAATACAATAAAGAAAACCGAAAAAGCGAATTTGACTCTACATCTTGATATAAAATCTAAAGACATTAGACGCATTGATATATCTATTCATATGGTCAGCGACAGATGTTCAATTTTGCAAATTCATGCGCTTGATGTTTAATCCTTTTACATCAATGGAGTTTATTAAGATCTCATGTTAGTTGGGTGATCTCATGTTAGCTGGGTATATGGAACTCGTTTGTTTCAGCTTTTTTTTTTTGAAAAAAATCATTCTTTTAAAAATAATCATTTATTTGGTGAAATTAAATTTTTGTTTCAGTTTTTGAAATTAATGAGAATTGTAACACATTGAACTGGTTTTTGACCCAATGTGTTACCAATTCTAAGATGATATTAGAGTCAATTTGGGTGAACGACAGATGTTCAATTATGCAACTTCATGCACTAGATGTTTAGCCCATGAACATCAATGAAGTTTATTAAGATCTCACATTAGGTGGGTATATAGAGGCTGTTTGTTTCGGCTTTTTTGTAAAAAAAAGTTTAAAAATTATTTTGTGAAACTAGTTGTTTCTCTTGTTTGTTTCAGCTTTTGAAATTAAAGAGAATCTGAAAAAATGATTAATTTGAAAAAAAATCTAAAGCTATTTTTAGCTTCTTATTAAAATCATTTTTATGACTGTAAATTGTAAACAGACACAAATTATCTTCTATTTTATTTAAAAATCTCTGAAAAATTATCTCTAAATTATTTTATCTAAAAATCATTTGATTTTATTTATATCAAACGGAGCCATAAGCAAAGTATTCCTTATAATAACTTGAGAACAACCTTAACTCTTGAACTAGTTAGTTTTTAATTTTAATAAGTCACGTTTTGTTTTTTGTTTTTTTGGCTAAATTATACTTTTGATTGGTCATCTATTTAATTAATGTTTTGATTTGATTACACCATATTAATCCTTTCGTCAGTTTTGGACCGTGTTCGCTAAAGACCTCTTCTCCTATCAAAATCGATCTGGGCTCTCTTCCCCGAAATCTGAAAAATTGAATAAAATCTCACAAACCCATCCAAATCTCTAAACTTGGAATCTAGGCATTTGGGTCTCCCTAGCCTAAAGCTCCATCTGCGTCTCCAATGGCAACTTGGGCTTTATCAAAATGTGGCTTAAAGCCTCTTCCTCCGGTGTTTCCTAGACCTAGAGCAGGAGCCATTTCATGCAACAATCCTTGAAAGGTTAGGCCCCATTTAGGGTGGTTTTTAGTTTCAAGTTTTCAAATTTCAAAAAACCAAAAATGGTTTTCAGTTTTTAATCTTGAGTTTCTGTTCTTATGGTTTTCAGTTTTAAAAAGTTGTTATCAATACCAACATGTGGTTGAACCCAAAACGGAACAAGACGGGCCAGCCTGTTTTAGTTGTATGGGTTGAACCCCCAACCCACCCCGCCTGATGGTGGGTTGGTGGATTAGCTGATTGGCGAGTTGGCTCGTCAAACACATAAAAACGTAAATTAGGTTGGCGGGTTGGTTCGCTATAAAAATATAAAATTCATATAATATTTTTTTTGGCAATCTTCGTAACCTTTCTTAAATTATTTCTAAAAAATTGGAATAATTTTATCTTATGTCATACAATTCGTGTTACAAAAGTAAAGACACTGTTTTTGTAGTATGAAATAATTCCAATTAACAATTAAATTTAATTAACTAATATTAAATAATTAATAATATTTTTTTTCTTTTTTAATCTGCTGGGTTGGCAGGTCAACCCGTCACCGACTCGTTTTCGGATGGGTTAAGTGGGTCGGGTCAAAGTGGGTTGGTGGGTTGAGGAGCCCGGCCCTCACATTTTGGTGGATTGACCAGCGGGTCACAACCCATTTTACAACCCTAGGGGTTGGGATAAGAAGTCACGATGGATAAAGCACGATGGAAGTCTTATTTTTAAAAACCAAAACTCAATTGCAAAAACCCTTTTTTATGGTTTTAAAAACTGAACTAAGAGTGTTTTGAAAATTGATTAAAAATCACTTTAGCTCCTATTTTACCGAACACGTTTTATTTTTAAAAACACATTTGAAAACCAAAAACTAGTCCCGAACGGGCCCTTAGATTTTTATTAACACAAATAAGCTAAAAACAGCTTCTGGGGGTTAATAAGTTACTTATTTAAGTTTACTCAAACACTATTTTTTTTTACATAATAACGCTTATATCAGCAGATAAGTTCTAATAAGTTGTTAGCTGTGCTATCCAAATGGGACCCTAAAGTATTAAAAAGAAGCTTTTTTTAGCATGTTGTAGCTTTAGGGAGAGAAGCTGGAAATTCAACGTGAGTGCTACTTTGAGGGTTAAATTTAAAAAAAGGTGGATGTAACTTTTCAAAAAAAAATAATAATAACAAAAGTAATTAAACTAAACATCATATTTTTTTTGGTTTCTCAATGTATCATCCAAGCGCAACTGCGGAGGCAAATCTTCCGAGATACTTGACGACAAACTAAACCTCATATAAGGTTAATGTAATTAAAAAAAAACATTTTTCCTTAAAAAAAAACAATGTAATTACTTGAAATATAAAATAACAACATTTTTTACATAAAAAAGCAAATAAAGAAAACAAAAGAAAAAAATTACTAGCGTCAAATTGTTTCGGGGTTGAAAATGGAACGTCTCCCTCTAGATTCTTCTTTCATTCTTTTTTTAGTCGTTGGATTAATCAAACGATTATTTCGTAACGATTACATTAATCCAACGACTAAAGAAAATATGGAGGGAAATCTAGGTCCGAAGTTACTAAGGTGCTCCCCCTCCTCCACAAGTGGGAAGACGAAATAAATTATTAACCACATATATCCAGAGGTGAATTCTACAATACTCCATGGAGAAGGTTGAGTATCGATACTCCCTCTAACGTCAACCTATCCAACTGATCAACCGATCATTAAAATTTTAATAACTCATTTGATAACCTGCTGCTTGTTGGTTGACACTGAAAAGGAACACTCGTGGTACATGAAATACTTGTGGGTCCTAACTCATCTGGTGGATGGGGTATTAGTGGAACCGGTGGTAAGGCGGAGGACGTCGACTAATCTTCACTGCCACCTGTGAGTTTCCGATGACTGGCCTCATGTCCACCGAGTGCTTGTTAAAAGGAGAAGGCTTTGTTGCATATAGAACATTTGTAACTGAGTTTGGAGAGTTTTATGGTCGTTGCAAGCGGCACCGACTCAGCAGATGGAGCAGGAGTGGCATGAGGCTACTGCGGAGCCTTCACCCTTTTCCTGCAGAAATGATTATTAATTTAGCATCAACGCCATCAGGCTAGACTGAACAATGCATCTGCATCTCAATGAGTAAGAATGGGAGTGATATACCCCAGGAAAGGTATCCCCATGCAGCAAATATCGATATTCAAATCAAGGGTCCCTACAACAGTGTTGAAGATTGAACTTACAAAATCTAGCTATGAATGGTTGTTTCTCTTTATCACTTGTAATCTTTTTTATATTGTAATACGGGTATGGGTGGCAATCAAAGAATAACATTGTCGAGGAATGTGTTGGTGCTAGCTTGCTGTTGCCTTTTATTATTTTAGTTCTTCTCACCCTTATTTTTTTACGAACATCTTTAGTTGTTCTTCTAGTAGCATTTTGAGAATGAGGGAGACTTAAATGCCATAACTTTTGAGAAATATATAAACCCTAATGCAGGGAAACAAATCTAGATAGAGATAAGTGGTCTCTATTTAGGATAATATCTGATAAAATTCCTTCTCGATTGTCTTCATCTATTATCCTATGGGATGGAGTGCGCCCCTTTCTCCTCGCACATGGCACAACTGGAAGGCAAAAACAAAACCTTCGTATCCGGTTGCCCGCTGCAAAAGATCCAAGCTTTATCGGTTGTTACGTGTAAGATCTCGCCAGTTGATTATAAATAATAATAAATCAACGGTGATATGTCAGGAGGATCCATCCTCCAACTTCAACAAGCAGTATTGAAGGCAATGCGATATCCACGGGCTTACCAAATTTCATTGGCCTACTAATGCAAGGCTGGGTTAGATTGATTCCGCATCTCCACTTCTCAAATGCCTTATCCTAATTTTTTTTTTCCGGTATATTCATGAGCCTCTCACTAGTTATCGAAGCATTTGCTATAGTATTTTTTGATTAATGATTGATGATTGGTTATGCTACCATGCCATTTTAGTTTTTTGGGTTCATTACTAGCAAATCATTTTAATTTAAGAATTTCAAGATCAAATATATATATATATATATATATATATATATATATATATATATATATATATATATATATATATAACAATAAAAAATTAAGCAATATATATAAAAAAATTATAATAAACAAATTTAATATGATTAGTAACTTAATATAGTATAAATTATTTGAATAAATTTATAGTCAACTTAAGTATATATCCAAAATTTTCATTTCTTTAATTCAGTGTAACTAACAATCAATCATATATCGTCAGATCATTAAAAATGTTTGATTCTTATTATAATTATTTTAAAAGTCATACATAACATGAGTTGTGAATAGTTGATAATATGAAAAATTTTACATTAAAAATGCAATAAAATTAAACTCAAAACGTACACCAAAAAAAAAAGTTAAACTCAAAATTAAATAACTACTTAAAAAATTTAAAACTTTGGGGGCGGGGAAGACGGTGGCTTCCCTTACTACCCCTCCCTTTCCTCCACATAACGGAGTTATACCAGGCTAGTTGCATTATTGTTAAATAATATTAATTAACTACTATAATTCAATTAACTTTGAGAACTATTGAATTTAATCAATTAAGAGGGAAGGTCTAAATTGATCCTCGAAAAATTTTGGAATTCATTTTTAATCTCGGAAAAGATAAATTAATCATTTAATTTTTAAAATTTATTTATAAATATGAGATATTTTAGTTTCCCAATCCATTTTCAACATCCATTTAGTCTCTCATGATAGGAATTTGCCATAAATTACATAGGACCATTAAAAAGTCAAATATAATAATTAATAAGACACATAAATTAATAAATGGACATTAAATTATAATCTAAAGATTAATATGTACTATATAAGTTTGAGAGACTAAATTTAATTTATTTTCTTTTCTACAGACTAATAGTGGGTACATGAGGACCAATTTAAATCTTACCTCTTAACTTAATTCTTATTTGTTGACCTCCCCAATTTTTTCCTATGTGAAATTGGCACAAAAGATTGTGAATTGTGGGGAATACAACTGCAACCACATTCATCAAAGCAAGAACTCTATCTGTCACAATAACTTGGGGAATTGACTCATCTAGCACGAACAATTCTCTTAACTTCTCTAGTGCCCAGACATAGTTTTCAGCCCCTTCAGAATCCATATAGGCAAATCCCACAGTAAATGTCAGCTCTGTTGAAGTAACACCAACAATTTCAAGTAGTGGCAGCCTATATTTATTGGTTTTGAGGTACTGTCAAGGATGAGGACCATGTTAAATGTATTCAACAAATGGATGGAATCTGCATGTGCCCAAAATATATCTTTAACAACGTCCAAACCGCCATGTCTTCTATACCAAGAAACATATCAATCTCGATGTATTAAGTTCAGCAAATGTTGCATTTCTGTTCTAGGGCCTTTCTCAGATGATCGGTACTTTTGACCTTCGTTGTAAATGTGTTTAATTGTAGATAGGTTCTCCTTATCGCAACCTTTAACCGTCAACATAACATTTTTTGGCTTGACATTGTTCTTGGTCATTTCATGAACAAGTTTCTTCTCCTCTTCTCTTAAACGACCAACATAAGAATGACCCACCAATGTTTCAGCTAATCGATGGTTGTGTAATCCACATCTTACTTTTAGCGTCCATCCTTCAATCTTTCATTCAGTCGTCGATAAAGGTATTCCTTTAATTCTGAACATGCACTCACACTTTCGAGTACCAGTTGCTTTAGAAGATGCATGCTTTTTAGGCATATACTTCCCACTCCTTTCACAACCTAGAATTAATTTTGTATGTCCGCCTTTTTGTCGTGTCTCTAGCCTCACAATGACAACAACAAATCCATTTTGTTTTCTAACCTCTCGAGTCCAACACAATAAATCATCTCGTGCAGGAAATATCTCCATAGTAGTGAATGCTCTTGTACAGTCCACTACTGTCGTTTGGTTAATCTCATTAGAATCAAACATATTGCTGTCTTCCATCTCCAACAACACTACAATGAAACAAATAAAATAAAATAAATACCTAATATATATAATTTGTAAAAAAAAAAATATATCCATTACACTTGCAAATTAGGTATTTGCGAGTGTAAATAAAAGAACAACTCGCAAATTAGATATTTGCGAGTGTGCAAAAATTTACACTTTCGCAAATAACTAATTTGCAAAAATATACCTTCTTTCGCGAATATCTAATTTGCGAGCGTCACGTATAATTTGGGAGAAAACTATGAGTAATTATAAAAAATGGAACATTCTTCACACATTTACTTATCAGAAAATGGATTCGCATATTAATAAATTATTCTGTCTTGAACTCATTGTTCTTTTTTTCTTTTTTTTTCTTCTAGATGTCCGAAACATATTAACATCAAAAGGTTTTAACGACTGTATTATTTTTTAATTGCTCACTTTTTTTTTAATATTTGCAAATACTTGCTTCACTCACAAATATGATATTTGCGAGTGAGCAATTAAAAAAATAACACACTCGCAAATATGATATTTGCGAGAGAGCAAACAATTTGCCCACTCGCAAATAGCAGAACCAAATAAAAAAAAACTTTTCAGGGGATATTTTAGTAAATACACTGTTCGGGGGGTGTCCTTAGCAAAGCCCAAATCTCAAAAACCAATCCAAATCTCTAACCTTGGACTCTAGGCATTTGGGTCTCCCTAGCCTAAAGCTCCATCTACGTCTCCAATGACAACTTGGGCTTTATCAAAATGTGGCTTAAAGCCTCTTCCACCGGTGTTTCCTAGACCTAGAGCAAGAGACATTTCATCCAACAATCCTTCAAATGTTAGGCCCATTCGGGGTGATTTTTTGTTTCAAGTTTTCAAATTTCAAAAAACCAAAATTGATTTTCGATTTTTAATTTTGAGTTTCTGTTTTCGTGGTTCTCAGTTTTAAAAAGTTGTTATCAATACTAACATGTGGTTGAACCCAAAACGGGACGGGGCGGGCCAACCTGTTTTAGTCGTATGGGTTGAACCTCCAACCCATCCCGCCTGATGGTGGGTTGGCTGATTGACGAGTTAACCAGTCAAACACATAAAAACGTAAATTGGATTGGCGGGTTGATCCGCTATAAAAATAAAAAATTCATATAATATTTTTTTTTAGCAATCTTCGTAACCTTTATTAAATTATTACTAAAAAATAATCTTATCTTTATGTCATATTCGTGTTACAAAAGTAAAGACACTATTTTTTTTTATTAAATAATTTCAATTAACAATTAAATTTAATTAAATAATGTTAAATAATTAATAAATTAATAATATTGTTTTCTTTTTTAATCTGATGGGTTACACGGGTCGGGCCAAAGTGGGTTGGTGGGTTGAGGAGCTCAGCCCATCACATTTTGGTGGATTGACCAGCGGGTCACAACCTACTTTGCAACCCTAGGGGTTGGGATAAGAAGTCACGATGGATAAAACATGATGGAAGTCTTATTTTTAAAAACCAAAACTCAATTACAAAACCCTTTTTCATGGTTTTAAAAACTGCACTAAGAGTGTTTTAAAAATTGGTTAAAAACCACTTCAGCTCCTATTTTACCAAACACGTTTTGTTTTCAAAAATACATTTGAAAATCAAAAACCAAAACTGATCCCGAACGGGCCCTTAGATTTTTATTAACACAAATAAGGGGCTGGCAGATCTAAAGTATTAAAAAGAAGCTTTTTTTAGCATGCTGTAGCGTTAGGGAGAGAAGCTGGAAATTCAAGGTGAGTGTTGCTTTGACGGTTAAATTTAAAAGAAGGTGAATGTAACTTTTCAAACAAAAAAAAATAACAAAAGTAATTAAACTAAACCTCATATTTTTTTTCTCAATGTATCCTTTACGCGCAACTGCAGAGACTAATCTCCCGAGATATTGGACGACAAACTAAACCTCATGTAAGGTTAATATAATTAAAAAAAAAAGCATTTTTCCTTAAAAACAAAAAAAAACAATGTAATTACTTGAAATATAAAACAACAACATTTTGTCCATAAAAAAGCCAATAAAGAAAACAAAAGAAAAAAATTACTAGCATCAAATTGTTTGGGGATTGAAAATGGATTGTCTCACATCCAGATTCTTCTTTCATCCTTTTTTTAGTCATTAAATTAATCAAACGATTATATTAATCCAATGACTAAAGAAAATATGGAGGGAAATCTAGATCCGAAGCTACTAAGGTCCTCCCTCTCCTCCACAAGTCGGAAGACGAAATAAATTATTAACCACATATATCCAGAGGTGAATTCTACAATACTCCATGGAGAAGGTTGAGTATCGATAGGGATGGCAAAGTAGGTCAACCCGCCCCGCCATTAACCCACTCAAAACGGGACGGGGCGGGCCAACTCGTTTTAGACATATGGGTTGAACCCCCAACCCACCCCGCCTAATGATGGGTTGGCGGGTTGGCCCCCCAAACACATAAAAACATAATTTGGGTTGGCGGGTTGACAGGTTGACCCGCTATAAAAATAAAAATATTAACAAAAAATCATATAATATTTTTTTTTTTTTTGGCAATCTTCATATCCTTTCTTAAATTATTATTAAAAAATTGGAATAATCTTATCTTATAACATACAATTTGTGTTACAAAAGTAAAGACATTATTTTTGTAGTATGAAATAATTCCAAGTAACAGTTAAATTAAATTATATAATATTAAATAATTAATAAAAATAAATTTATTTTTTAATATGGCGGGTTGGCGGGTCAACCCTCCCCGCCCCAACCCGTTTTCGGGTGGGTTAAGCGGGGCGGGTCAAAGTGGGTTGGTGGGTTGAGAATCCCAACCCACCCCGCAAAATTCTGACGGGTTGGCGGGTTGACCCGCGGGTCACAACCCACTTTGCTATCCCTAAGTATCGATACTCCCTCTAATGTCAACCTATCCAACTGATCAACCCATCATTAAAATTTTAATAACTCATTCAATAACCTGCTGCTTACCGGTTGACACTGAAAAGGAACACTCATGGTACATGAAATACTTGTGGGTCCTACCTCATCCGGTGGATGGGGCATTAGTGAAACCGGTGTTAAGGTGGAGGATGTCGACTAATCTTCACTGCCACCTGTGAGTTTCCGATGACTGGCCTCATGTCCACCGAGTGCTTGGTAAAAGGAGAAGGCTTTGTTGCATATAGAACATTTGTAACTGAGTTTGGAGAGTTCTATGGTCGTTGCTAGCGGCACCGACTCAGCAGATGGAGCAGGAGTGGCGTGAGGCTGCTGCGAAGCCTTCACCCTTTCCTGCAGAAATGATTATTAATTTAGCATCAACGCCATCAGGCTAGACCGAGCAATGCATCTGCATCTCAATGAGTAAGAATGGGAGTGATAGACCCCAGGAAAGGTATCCCCATGCAGCAAATATCGATATTTAAATCAAGGGTCCCTACAACAATATTGAAGATTGAACTTACAAAATCTAGCTATGAATGGTTGTTTCTCTTTATCACTTGTAATCTTTTTTACATTGTAATACGAGTATGGGTGGCAATCAAAGAATAAGATTGTCGAGGAAAATGTTGGTGCTAGCTTGCTGTTGGCTTTTATTATATTAGTTCTTCTCACACTTGTTTTTCTAGGAACATCTTTAGTTGTTCTTCTAGTAGCATTTTGAGAATGAGGGAGACTTAAATGCCATAACTTTTGAGAAATATATAGACCCTAATGCAGGGAAACAAATCTAGATAGAGATAAGTGGTCTCTATTTCGGATAATATCTGATAAAATTCCGTCTCGATTGTCTTCATCTATTATCCTATTGGACGGAGTGCGCCCCTTTCTCCTCGCACGTGGCACAACTGGAAGGCAAAAACAAAACCTTCGTACCCGGTTGCCCGCTACAAAAGATCCAAGCTTTATCGGTTGTTACGTGTAAGATCTCGTCGGTTGATTATAAATAATGATAAATCAACGGTGATGTGTCAGGAGGATCCATCCTCCAACTTCAACAAGGAGTATTGATGCCAATGCCATGTCCACGAGCTTATCAAATTTCATTGGCCTACTTTTTTTTTTTTTTGATGAATTTCATTGGCCTACTAATGCAAGGCTGGGTTGGATTGATTCCGCATCTACGCATGCCTTATCCTAAATTTTGTTTTTTTTAAGTATATTCATGAGCCTCTCCCCAGTTATCGAAGCATTTGCTATAGTATTTTCTGATACCAACTGAGGTTGGCGTGAGTGGTTAAAGGCCTCTCGCTCCTTAATCAAGGTCTCGGGTTCGAGCCTTGGGTATGAAAAAAACTTCAGCTAGGAGGGATGTCACCCATCGAGATGTCGAACAAACTCCCGCGGGAGATTAGTCACTGTCTCAGGTTGGCGGTGGGATACTACTCAAAGTAGATCGAAAAAATAGTATTTTGTGATTAATGATTGATGATTGGTTATGCT
Organism: Ammopiptanthus mongolicus; assembly: GCA_039655645.1. Taxonomy (NCBI): domain Eukaryota; kingdom Viridiplantae; phylum Streptophyta; class Magnoliopsida; order Fabales; family Fabaceae; genus Ammopiptanthus; species Ammopiptanthus mongolicus. The sequence continues at coordinate 87,406,761 of CM077345.1, forward strand.
ACCTTGCCATTTTAGTATTTTGGGTTCATTACTAGCGAATCATATATATAGATATATAACATAAAATAATAATAAAAAATTAAGCAATATATAAAAAAATTATAATAAACAAATTTAAGATGATTAATAACTTAATATAATATAAATTATTCGAACAAATTTATAATCAACTTAAGTATATATTCAAAATTTTCATTTCTTTAATTCAATGTAACTAACAGTTAATCATATATTATCAGATCATTAAAAATGTTTTACTCTTATCATAATTATCTTAAAAATCATACATAACATAAGTTGTGATTAGTTGTTCGTGTGAAAATTTTTACATTAATAATGTAATAAAGTTAAACTCAAAACATACACCAAAAAAAAAAAAATTTAAACTCAAAATTAAATAACTATGTAAAAAAAATTAAAATTTTGTGGGCGAGGAAGACCCTGGCTTCCCTTAGTGCCCTTCCCTTTCCTGCACATAACTGACTTATATCAGGCTAGTTGCATTATTGTTAAATAATATTAATTAACTACTGTAATTCAATCAACTTTGAGAACTATTGAATATACTCAATTAAGGTGGAATGTCTAAATCGGTGGAAAATTTTGGAAGCTGAAAAAATAAATTAATCATTTAATTTTTAAAATTTATAAATATGGGACATTTTAGTTTCTCATTCTAATTCTAGCGTTCGTTTATTTATTTGCGTGTCTCTTTAACCATCCTACCTGATTCTTTAATAACTCTGAATGTCTTATGATGAATTTTCTCGATGGAAAATGAATAAAAAATAAAAAACATATATAATTTTAAAATTCAAACACTTGAAAATTATGTAATGTTTTTTTTTTTATTCATTTTTCATGATAAGAATTTGTCATAGATTATATAGGATCGCTAAAGAGTCAAATATAATAATTAATGAGATACTTAAACTAATAAATGGATATCAAATTATAATCTAAAGATTAATATGTTATTTACAAATTTGAGTGACTAAATTTAATTTATTTTCTTTTCTACAGACTAATAGTGGGTACATGATGACCAATTTATATCTTCTCTGTTAACTTATTTCTTATTGGTTGACCTCTAGAAACAAGTTGGGGTGAGTCCTCTGTCAGACCATTACCAACCAACCAGTTTACTCCATGGGTGGACATTTCAAAACATTTTATCGCCATATCTCTGCCAAACAGCCACTATAATCTACAGCTCCTTCACTATGACTAGATTCGAGGTGGTTTTCATCGCTACCCCAGCTATCGGTAACCTTGTTCCAGCCGTGGAATTCGCTAACCTCCTAACCAAACACGACCCTCGATTCTCTGCAACCGTTCTCATCATCACCATCCCACAACGACCACTCATCAACACCTACGTCCAATCCCGTGCTTCCTCACTCACCAATCTTCGTTTCCTTCACCTCCCTACCGTAGACCCGCCTTCACCCGATCAGTACCAATCCTCCGTCGGCTTCATCTCCCTCCTCATACAGAAACACAAGCACCACGTTAAACACGCTCTCCTCAAACTTATACCAACCGAGTCAACCTCCGATTCCGACTCGGTTCGACTCGCTGCGTTGTTCATCGACATGTTCACCACCGCGGTTATCGACGTCGCCGCCGAGCTCGCCATCCCTTGCTACCTATTCTTCGCGTCGCCGGCGAGCTTCCTCGGTTTCACGCTGCACTTGCCCCGAATCCAAACCGAGTTGGCCGAGTCGGGAACTGAGTTCGCGGTCCCGGGTTTCAAAAACTCGCTGCCTCGATCCGTTTTGCCCAACCTCGTGTTGAAGGGAAAAGACGGGTATTCATGGATTTCATATCATGCGGAAAGGTACAGGGAAACGAGAGGCATTATTGTGAATACGTTAGAGGAGCTTGAAACTCACGCGCTTCAATCACTCTACGACGATTCGCAATTGCCACCTGTTTACCCAATTGGGCCGATCCTCGACCTTGATGGGCCGGCACGGTGGGACCCGAACCAGGCCCAATACAAACGGATAATGGAGTGGCTGGATATGCAACCTACATCGTCCGTGGTGTTTCTATGCTTCGGTAGCATGGGAAGCCTCAGTGCAAGCCAGGTGGAACAGATCGCAATTGGGCTTGAACGGGCCGGCTTTAATTTCTTGTGGGCTTTGCGGGAACCACCAAAGGCCCAATTGGAGGATCCAACAGACTATTCAGACCACAAGGACGTGTTGCCGGATGGGTTCTTGGAACGAACGGCTGGGATTGGTTTGGTGTGTGGGTGGGTGCCACAAGCGAAGGTACTGACCCACAAGGCAATTGGGGGGTTCGTGTCACATTGTGGTTGGAACTCGATATTAGAGAGTTTGTGGCATGGGGTGCCGATTGCCACGTGGCCGATATACGCGGAGCAGCAGATGAACGCCTTTGAGATGGTTAAGGAATTGGGATTAGCGGTTGAGATTAGTTTGGATTATAGGGAGGGTGGGGATCTGGTGCGGGCAGAAGAAGTTGAAAAAGGTGTTAGATGCTTGATGAATGGTCGTGATGAGATCAGGGTAAAGGTGAAGGAGATGTGTGAGAAGTTTAGAGTGGCCTTGATGGAGAATGGGTCATCTTACACTAAGCTGGTGTCACTGATAGAAGAGTTGACGAGTTGACCAAACACATGACATGATTTGTTTTTGTTTAAGGAAACTATTACTAGTTCTCGTCTCTTGTTGTTTTGATGGGAACTTTGGGTTGGTATTGTATCTCTTGGTTTGGAAATCATGCTATTGATATTTGATATTGGGCCTCCATTTGTTTTGTATTTGCTCTACCATTGGCCTGGTACTTTGAAATGTGCCTACATCATAGAAGAATGATCAATGGTCATAGAAACTTTTCAGTTTTCATGCTCTACCAAATCCAAGTTTTCTGCTTCAATAGATACATCATTTATCGCATACTAGATTTTATTTTATCTTTGAGTTTAATTGTTTTATACTGTCAGTGTAAAGATTTTTACACTGACAACCAATCAAAAATCATGATATGTGTGACTTTTAAGGTAGTTAGGATAAAAGTCAATCATTTTACCTTATGTGATAATTTATAATTGGTTATCTGTGTAAAAAATCTTTATACTGACAGTGTATACCAATTAAATCCTTTATTTTTTACCTATATAAATTAATTAATTACTCACAATCTTATTTATGCGGATAGCACTGTAGGTGTCCCACATATAACTAGTGTCTGCTTAAGTTAAAGGATAATGCTTCTTTGTACACGTTACATAAACTCAAACTCATGTCACTTCACACATTGCAAGGTGCTAGAAGCAGAATATTATTTGTAAAGAAAACGAAATGGAGCTAACTATAATAGGTGTAAGTTTAGCATTACTCTGAGTTAAATATCTCCCCATATTACTAATCTAGTTCTTTTTTAAAAAAAATGAATAGTTCTTGCAGCATGTATGTGTACTTTAGAAAAAATTATGCACAGTTGTTCCCACATTCTGGTAATGATCTGGAGTGTTGTGCTGCATAACTGTTCCGTGAGAAAATCGTATTCTGCATCATGAGTTTAAGCATCATATTCATAATCACATACTGAATAACTTTCTGATAATAATTAGAAATGCAACATGCATTTCTCATTCAAGGCAGAATGGGCTTTGTCACAAAAGTTTCTTTCACGTTATTTTTCACATTTTCTTGTCGTGTCACGACTCATGTAGCAGGATTGCTGTCCATGTCAATGCTTTAGTGCACTTTCTTTTTATTGCTGATGAAGGCTGAGACTATTCTTTTTCATCTATTTCGATAATATTTCTTCACATGGTTCAGGTTTTAAATAAAGTGTTTTTGGGGATGTTTGGATATCCATTAATTATAAGCGTATTGCTTTAGGTTTCTATGGACTTGAATTTTGTGCAAGCCTAGTTGCTATCTTATATACCTACATCTGATTACCGGTTATAATTTGTAATTTTTCTTAAGACAACCAGTTACTGTTCTTCTCCCGCACAGATCTGCAGCCAATCCTTCCATGCAGAGGCTGACGCACAGGCCTCAGGGTGTGCTCATTTTCTAAAAAACCTAGTACGGTACCCGCACGACACGGGTCACGTTGGTTTGTACGCATGTTCTTAAAACAGCCTGTGTATATACTAATAATATATCAATAAGCTAGTAATATGATTTGAACAGCAAACACGCATTTAGGATTAAATAAGTCAATGCGGTGTTTTTACATATGATGTTTGCTCTACAAAGCAAATGTGACAGTAAAGCAATGCATAATTCTCATATATTCAACAACTTGAAACTGGTTCAGATGTTGACTATTCTCCAATAAGTAACAATCCAAAACAATGGCAAGTATAAGAATAGCAATCCAATAAATGAAGATGCTTGTCAAATATATATTAGTCAAAAAGAACATCTTTCTTGCATGATTGCAAATAACCTACAAATATATTAATACTTAAGTAATTTAAGAAGATAAAAATGATATTCATCAACAATGAATGTGTTGGATGAGTTGAATGTCTATTTTTTAAAAATAGAGTAACATGTAATTTGGACATCAAACCAATTATGCAGATCATGAATAAATTAGTATTCAATAAAGCTTTTTAAAAATATGGATTTACCCTCCATTATTGTTTTAAAACTCATAGCATCCATGTGTCACCCGAGAAAAAAGTAACAGCAAGAATATCTTGTTAGGCTCGTGACACATATATAATTGCATAATGTATCCTTTTACACCTGATCAGTGAAAGGGATAAATGCCAGTGGGACCAAAGTTCATAGGTCTACTTATGTTCCAACGAAGTAATCAAGTGTAACAGACTTGACATATCTCATTTGCAAAAAGCGTTTTTGGAAAGTTCCGCTTGACATAAATGCTCTGCCAAGTGATAACAAACAGAGTAAAGTCATTACATATTGTAAACCTCTAACTTAAAAGACACAACTGAGAGCATATTACCAGCAAAATCAAGTTGAATATTCTGATAATACAGAATAAACTTGCTACCAATAACAACATATAGTAGCAAGCAATTATAAAAGAGGGATGGTTGTCACTGCAAAATGGTAGTTTAGTCGTAAAAAAAACATGCATTGGGTTCATTATAGGCGAAAGATTTGATGAAGCAAAAAATGCAGGAGCTTATTTGGTGGATGAAGATGACCTGATAGAACAGATAAAAGATGGGTTCATGGAATTTGCTAATAATTACTTCTCTAGATATGATGCCTAAGGTGTTGCTTTGAGTATTTTGTTCTAATTAGGGTGCATGCTTAATATATGCTTGCATAGAATGTCATAGTTGATTTTCTTCATGTGCTAAACTGGTAATCATCTTTCATAAGTGAAAAATATAATTAGATGGCATCATATGTGATGCTACCCATTGGCACAATAATATGAATTAGGTGTGCAATTAGTTTCTTTGGATGCATAACTAATCATGAGTAATGCATCATAGAAATTCTCAACTAATTACATAATCACATCATATCATCTTTTTTTCTATGTAGCACACTACAAAAGGTCATTTCATTCATAGTGATATAAGGCAGTTATTACCTGTTGTGCTTGAAACAAATCCAGCTAGATTGAAAACATATTTAATTAAACAATTCAAACAATAGCTGCAATGATAGAGATAAGAATGAGTTTAAAAAATTACAAAAACAACAATCAAAAGAATCTATTTTTGTATAGACATTGCAGTTTTCCATACAGTGATATCACTCAAATTTTTGCATGCAAAATTACTAAATTCAGTGGCAACATTCATAAGAAGAATTTGAAAGTTGAATAAAAAAAGAAAGGCAGAAAGGAGGGGGAGAAATGCAATTGAATAGGACCAAATTTTACTCTACACACAAAAAGCACGAGCAGCATTTGTTTCTTGAAGTTGACTATATTCATCCCAAATCACATTGCCTTTGGTTGCTTACACTAAACACGATAATAACCACAAACAAAAGCTCCAGCTTCTGATGTAAATTTTAAAATCATGTGTTGTAAATCTAAACCAAATAGGCTTCTAAAATAACTAATCAATAGAAAAGTCAAAAACTAAATGAGAGACAATATATGAGTAAAACAGTATGAGCTATTGCTATAAACACAAGCAATGATGTGTACTCATATATAGCTTCAAAAGATCTATTGAAGTGAAGGACTTTACTTGAAACATTATGGCCATGTAGCAGGAGAACTTTCTTAGCCATATATTATGGCCGTGGAGCAGCAAAACAACATGAGCCACTGCAATTACCATTCTTGATGATGGAAAGATCAGGGCCTTGGAGCATCAGGAGTTTTGAGCACCAGCATATGTTTCTATATAGTGGCAAATGAGTGCAGGCCAAACCCATTCGTAATCCCAACACCACATGTTACTGATCACAAAAAGCATGAACAAAGCTATAAGAAATACCAAACCTCATATAATATATCCTGTCTTTTAGCAGTCCAATGAAGTTTCTCTTCCATGGATTAAATAAAATGTTCAGCAAGCATATCAACTCATGTTTAAATTCAATGAGAAGAAAAACAATAATAATAGACAAAGAATGCATACATATGAGTTTTGGAATACTAATTGTCTCTTGAGCAGAGTTTCTTTTCTATGCGTGTGTAAATACAATAGCTATATTCTATCAAGATCACATCACTTTGGATGACATGCAACTATTATATCATCCAAAATTTAGATATATAGTATATAGAAGTAAAATCCCTATCAAAAGCCAAACCTTTATAAAGGCAAAAAACCTTGTCATCTAAAAATGCAAAAAACAGCTACATGTGTGCACCAACAATACAACTTTTACACTGTCATTTAGCTCATTTGTAAATTTGTTTGTAGAGATGTTTTGATGGTAGAGTATTGTTATTTGAGTTTAGCCTAGATGATCAGACTGTCTTACATATGGTTCAGACTTCAAAAATAGTATTGGTGCTCTGTGTTGCTGTCGAAATCAAAGGTGGTAGTGCAAGAAACATACCTTGGCTACCTAACTGGGCCATGGATCAATTGCATGATTACTTCAAATTAAAAGGTCTCTAGTCTGTCAAGAAATGTGGGTTGAATAATTGTGAAACACGTGCATTCTTGGAGACATTATCATTAAACAATATATAATCACTATAGTTTAATTTTTGTCTAGATTCTTATGTCATCTAGATGTAACTTCCATTGGCGTTTGAATGACAATCTTGAGACATCTGATTGTTAAAAGGATTGGAATTGCATGCTCATGTAGTGTTTTCAAGGAAGGTTAAATAGAAGGAATGTATTAACACAACTTTTTTAAAGGATGTCAACGACTATCAAACAACAACTGCTAGTGATAGAGCCAAAACATTACTGGATATTAAGCACTGAATTTTAATTTTAATCTACTAAAACACAACAATATATCATCATACTCTATACCTAATTTATAATGAAATATTGAAATGGAGTCAAAGAATTCTCTTTTCAAGAACAGTTACCTTAAGAGATGCCAGACACTAACTCAGCAAGAACAATAAATTTTGACAAAGGTAAATTGGGATCCTTTGCAATTTCGGCAAGGTACCCAGCTATGAGTTTTGAAACCATCAACTTGGAAGCATCTGATAAAATCCAGGTCTTTCTTATCCCCTCAACTTCACCACCCCAGCTGTTTCAATCTCAGCATAGTGATTTGTCATAAGAAACTCTTACATTTTTTATTACTATACTAAGATCATAGATTTTAGTATCTCCATTTGGTGCTGGAATCAAAATATCACTTACAAAAGCCTCCTCCAGTTGCTGTCCTACAGCTCTTCTCTAGTCCTTTCTTAATGGTAATGATTAAAGATTAAAACAGAGGATAGTTTTCGATTAAGGCACCTGCTGCAAAAATTGAAATTCCATAGATAAGTAAGACTTTGTAGTGTATCGACGTTATATATAGTGACATCAAGCCTCCCGTGTAGTAAATGCAACATCATATTTATACTTTATGTTTCTCCCTCCCTTGCGCTGCGAAAAAAGTGTTATATAAGCCAAGAATGGATATGCGCAGAGAGATCGAAAGATATATAGTTTTCAGTTTGCACAACACATGTAGCAAGTTATTATTGCACAACCATGTATTTAAGAAAACATAGCAATTTTGTGTGTACTACAGGAAAAGGCTAGCCACATTTACATTCATTCATAAAAATTGTTGTCTATATACTGGGCAGCAAATGAAAGCTAAAGCACAAGGAGCTGCTGATGATGTGAAGAATGCTACATGGATGAACCAATGAAGCTAAATGCATCATTATGTTGTTCCGGGTAAAGGATGAACCAATGCAGATATGTCCTCAATGAGCTTTCCAGGTAATATGGTATCCAAGAGTGAGAGTGTTCTATTAGCAACTATTGTTGCGTCCTTCCTCGATTTACATTTTGGGCCGTTTTGCATACTTTTATTTTAAGCCATCAAATTTACCTAGCATCTACTTATCCTTGTCTAGACAGGACCCCATCAGATTATATATCTATTTTGGGGCAAAACTTCTAGTCATGCATTTATTGTCTTGACAAAACTACACATTCATTTTGACAATATACTATGTGTTCTTAAAGAAGGCAGAATGTAGACACAAAAGAGAACCTTAGATGAAGTTAAGATTCTTCTAGCTGACACTACTAAATCTGTTAACTCTAAAAATCACCACCTAAAGAGAAATCTGAAACACAAAAATCATGCTCCAATTAACAATTATCTTCACAAAAATCCATCTTAAAATTTATTAGAATCATAAGTTTAGGTGGCAATTTTATAAAGGACAGTGATCAAAATGAGGAGCAGAATGCAATAGCAAAGTAATAGCAATCATTGCAAACTTGTCTACTCACATCTAAGATACAAAATGATAGCACAACTTAAAAATCCTTTGCCTGGAACAGAATGCAATAGCAAAGTAATAGGCACCGTTGCCTTAATGGAAGATAGTTACAGCAACAACTGCATCAAAAAGTGAGGTATGTAGATCATGCTATGGAAGTTTCATCAACATTTTTGGCTTGTTATATTGTGTAATTGTGTTCTATACTGTTTTCAAGCCAAATGGAAATGCTACTTTGCTTTGCTTGGAAGCGAAATGGACCTTGAAATCTCCATTTATTTAACTATTTAAGTTCATTCAGTCTTAGAACAAATTAGTATAAATCAAAAACTCAGAAAAGAAAGTCCAGAAACAATAAAAGTTTTTTCAAGAAAGTAGTTATATAAGGTGTGAAATATATATTTGGCAAAATCGGTGCATGAAGATGATATATTATCTCTTATTTTTCTACTTTTTGTATTATCTCTGTTGAGGACTTCATATCCTCCAACCTTTTGTACTCCTATCTTTTTCTTTTTCTCACAAATTTCTTTTATAAAAAAAGGTAAAATCGGTGCATAAACTTGCCAAAACAAAGATACTACACAAACTCTAAAAAAACAATGGCTCAATAGCTCAAATTCACTAAAACATATTTAAATATAATTATTCATATCTGTTGAGATTGAGATGTGAATACCCTATTCCTGTGAAGAGGTATGTAGATATTGAAGATGATAGCTCTATCTTAGTAAGAATTGAAGGTTGAAGAAATTGCTGTGAAGGTTGAAGAAGCCCACTTTGAGAAGTCTGAAGAAACAAATTGATGAAAACAAACGAAAGTGAAATGTTCCATCTTTATAAACATAAAATGAGGAATGATAAAAAAAGATGAAGCAATCATAAATTATTAGCTTTAGCGAGAAACATAATCAACTACATAAGTGACAGAAGATGGAAGATCATGAGGCAAACTGGAAGCATTTAAGAATTAAGAGAGCTATTTAGGGGAAGAAGAAGGCTCCAAAAAGATAATAGAAGCCTCTTGACGGTGAACACAACTTTTTGAATTTTGAATGAAATTCTTTTATCTAACTGGAGCAGAGAAAAAAAAGTAGAAAGTTGATACGGATGTAAAGAATAAATAAAAATAAAAAATAAAACAAAGAAGCAATGGAAAATGAGCGGGAAAAAATTTCACAGGAAGTTGACACGTGTTTGACTTGTACTTAGTTTTATTAGATAGTAAATTGATTTATAAACTATCTTTATCTTTATACATATATATATATATATATATATATATATATATATATATATATATAGGAGATGTATCAAGTGAGATGGGTGTTTTTATATGAGAGTGAGAGGAACAAATCTTAACCTTTGGATCAAACCATGAATGGTCAATATTAGAACATAAAGTCACATGATTTTTTTAAATGGTCACATGACTACTAACCAACTTTTAATCTTGACCATCAATGTATGGTTTTAATGGCCAAGATTTACTCCTCCCACTCTCACATACAAAATCCCTCTCACTAGATATACCCTATATATATATATATATACCCCAGCGAAAGAGACTGAAAAAGATCCGTATCCGATTCCTCGGGTCTTGCTGCGTCAGCTACCGTAGATAGGAGGCTTTAGCCTATAACTAATGGCAAAGGCCGTGGATAGAGAGTGATAAAGGGGGAATTTTCTTCTTTCAGCCTATTCTAACATTCGAGAAATCATCTGATTGAAGTAAAAATGCCACATAAGTCATACCAGCTTTTGTCGGCCTAACTGTTGAAGCAGAATAGGAATACACAGTTGAAGATGTGCGAGGAACTTATCATGAATCCACTGATTTCTGCCGCTTCCGTTATTGTTGCTGGGTTGGCTGTTGGGCTTGCTTCTATTGGACCGGGGGTTGGTCAAGGCACCAATTTCCTTTCGGCGAGGGGATCGGAAAAGGCCGCTGCAAATCCAATTGCTTTGACCGCTACAGGAGCGCTTAAAGAAAGCTCAGTGGAGAACTCAAGCTATTAGTCCGTCCTATCCCAATGCTGCTCCGCTCCACTCCTTCTAGTCGACTTGACTTTGAGGGCTTTCCCTCGAGGGCCTTCCCTCGAGGGAAGTACCGGGGAAGTAGTCACAGAAGTAGAACTGGGAAGCCAGAAACTATTAAGGCAAATCAGAGGACAGATCCCTGTGTACTGATTTAGATCTACGCGTCTTCCCTTCTTCTAAATTCGGCAAAGTAGACACTTTGTGTTTTATTACAGATGAGATCTAAACAGATTTGGTTTAGCCCCAAAATCTTTTCGGGAATAGTCTGGTCTATACTACGAATATATATATATATATATATGTATATATATATGTATACATACATACATACTTTTTGCCCTAATAGTTGAAAAAATCGCACCATGCTACTACCTATCACAGCCCCCAAATCTCATTACTCACAGATAGGTTATGTAATCAAATGAGAGATGCATGGATGAATAATTGTCTAGTGACTTATATTGAGAGAGATATGTTCAATCACCTTGACAATGAGTTGATCATTCAACGATTTCAAAATATGAAATCATGTAGAAGACAATTATGAGATATATAACTTATTTGATTAGCTATATTAGGACATCTCCAATGGGAGGTGCTTCTGTCACTTTAACTTGTTAAGCACCTTTCTTATTAAGAATCAATCATTGGAGGAGATATAAGGTTAACTTGGTGTTTGGGGTGAAAGAGTTAAGGAGTGGAATGATAAGGATAGAAAGGGTTCAACTCCCACCAACTAACATTTCTAACAAATATAACAAATATTATGGCATTTGCCTATAAATAAAAGCAATCATTGAAATAGGGTTCTTAATAAGCATTGAATTTTAGGAGGTGCTTATTCAAGCACTCAAGCTTATACAAGCACCCATGCTTAAAGGAAAAAAGTAGTTGGTGGGCCCTATTGAGTAATAAGGAGTGGTGATTGTTGATGAAAATGTAAGAATATGGGGTTACTAATGGGCCATGTTTAGTAAAAAATTTTAACGTACTGGATTAGATAGAAGAGGTGCTTAAGTTATAAAAAGCAAAAATGATTGATGTGTAAGGATGGACCCATTAAGATCCCCTAAAAGTAAAAATGTAGGGTGTTGAGTTGGAGATGCTCTTAAAATTTTATGATTTTAACATGTATGCCTTTATCTTTATGGTGCCTTCTTTGGTACCCTCAATCATTTTGGGATAAAAGTTACATTGTCTAATCGGAATGTATCACCTCAATTAAATGAGTCATGTTAGTGAGTCAAGTCAACTGGTTATCACCATCTGATTGGGCCACCTATGATGGATAAAATTACCTCTGGAGTACCAGAGAATTCAACTATCTTCTTATGTATGATAGTAACTATTATTAATTTTTTTGAAAATAGATTACATCCATTATCTCAGGGTCCTAGATCCGCAGCCGCTTCCATGGAAGTTACTGGCTACTGTTCTTCTTCTCCCCACAGAGCCGTGCCGCTATCCACCGCATGCCTCCCACCACCGCGCCCAATGGCCAATATTCAAGCTCTGGAGTTGAAGATATGATGATTATTCTTTTTCTCCGCTTCGTGGTTTGCACATCTATTGCAGATCTGTTGATACTTTTCTTTTTTGTGAAGTAGAGAATTGGATCTGAGTTTGATCTCATGGTGGTTTTGGTGGCCCATGCAGATGACAAGGTGTTGATGATGGAGGGGACAAGTAAGTGGGTCTCCCATTGTGACAAAGCCCTTTCCTTGCTCCCCAACCTCAGCCTCGACGTCGACAACAAGGTTGGCCTTGTGGCAGAGGACGTGGTCGGTCGCCTCATGGCTATTCTGATAGGTAGCTCCTCCGATTGCCGTGCGGTGGAAGTTATCATATTTGCCACCACCGTCAACCCCAGTCGTTGTCTTCTCCAGCCATGCCATGGCCAATATTCAAGCTTTGAAATTACAGATCTGGTGATTTTTCTTTTTCACCTCTTATTGCAGATCTGATTTGATATAACTTATTACTCTTTACCTCAAAATTACTTTGAGAGGTTGGCTTCGATAATGTTTGTTCCTTTTTGGAGGAGTTTTGTGATTTAGCAATGAGAAAATCCTTGTGAATTTGTTACTTTATTAAACATGCATATTTGCTTTGATTTGAATGTTTGATGTGCTAGTAACCGATCTCCATAATTAAGGTCGGTTCTGGTAGGGGTGTTCGCGGATTGGATTGGATCGGTTTTGAGTCAAAAAATCATCCGATCCAATGATGGAAACAACTTGCGGTTTGGATTGGATCGGTTTGCTTCCTTAAAAATATTCGATCCAATCCAATCCAATCAAATGCAGTTTGGATTGGACTGGATAATTCGATTTTTACCGATACATCGTTACATAGTTATATTAAGTCGAAAACCAACATTAAACCTATATATACTAGAATTATAGTTCTAGTTCCTAAGTATATGCATGAAATCTTCTAGTACATGAATAACTATTGATTCCTAGGTATATGAATAACTATACAAATTCCAATACATCTAGTATTTGACAATTCCAACAAAAATATTAAAAGAGAATGAGACTATTCGTTCATAAAAGTATGAAAAACAATGCTTAAGTATGAATAGTACTATAATTTTAAAAATAATAATATATGTATATAGTAGGTCGGTTTGGATTGGATTGGATCGGTTTTCACTAGGGGATCCAAAATCCGATCCAATGAAAAAAAAAACGGTTTTTGCGGTTTTCGATTTTTTCGATTTTCGGTTCGATTTTTATGGTTTGAATTGGTTTGAATCGGTTTGAATCAGTTGATGAATACCCCTAGGTTCTGGAGTTGGATCTCCATGGTTTGAATGTTTGATATGCTAGTAATCGATGTCCATAATTAAGGTTGGTTGTAAAATATTGCCTAAATAAGTTCCAAATAAAAAACTTGAACAAATATAGACGGTTTCTTTTTTAAAATATTAAATTTATGGTTGAAAAAATAAAATAAAGAACTGGTGCTCCAAATATTTATAGGAGGACCTTAACCTTCTCCTTTATTGTTGTCATGTTTGCAAAATGATCATAAAAGAATTCTGTTTATTTTTTAATTTAATTGCTACATATAGTAAGTGTAAATTTTTTATATTGTCAATCAATCAGAAATTATGATATAAATAACTCTTAGGATAATTAAGATAAGAGTCAAATATTTTATCATATGTAATAATTTTTGATTAATTAATAATATAAAAAATCTTTACATTAATAATATACATCAATTAAATCCTTATTTTTTTTAATTTTTTTTTTCTCGTCTAAGCGTTTGTGATTACTGACTGCCGACTGGTAAGTCCATCCTTTTCCTGTTTTTTGCCCAAAAAGTGGCAATGTTGGGCTTATAGATATTTCCCTCCCCATTGCCCTTTTTCTAATTATTAAATTTAATCAGCATGCATTTTTAGGATTTGCTACTGATGACTTACCGTACGGTAGAAAATCCGAAAAGCTTTTCTTGTAAATTTTCTTAAATTGCCGTTCCATTCGAGAGGATGAATGAAAATGGATACACTGAATTTATAAAAAATTTGAGTGTGTTAATTTGTATGATTCTATTATTGATTATATAATATATTTTCATTTTAAAAGTGAGAGTTAAAATCATCAATGATGAGATCATACGAATTGACACTCCCAAATTTTTTACAAATTGAGAGAATCAATTTCCAAGATGAATAGATGATGAAAATTAGAGAATACCCATAAATCAATTATAATTAAATCAGAGCAATACATGTTTGGCTGTTTGCGTCAGCTGAACCTTTTTTGCCATATCTATCTAAAGGGATTAAGTATGTGTTTGGATCAGCCGTAAAAATTCGATTATTTTAATAATCGATTATATGGGTAATCGATTATTGTTATAATCGATTATAATAGAATCAATTTTATGTTTGGATGTGTTTTCTGAAAAGCGATTATAAAATAATCTATTTCGTTTAGATTGTGTAAAAAAAAATCACTTATATATAATAAATTACTAAAAAAGGTATGAAGTTATTTGCATAATTTAATAATATTTGTTTGGTAGTTAGATTTGTAAAGGTGAAATAGGAAGAGAGTTATTGGTTTTAAAATAGTCTAACAACTTTTTAAATAAGTTTCAAACTTCTAGCTTATCTAAAAACAACTTTTTTCTGATAAAAATAACTGCTTTGAAATTTAATCAGTTTATCCAAACATATCAACTTCTACTGAAAAACAACATTTACCATGAAAAATAGTTGTTTGGGTAAGAATTAATCTTACCCAAACACCCTCTAAGAATGATTTTTTATTTTTATTTTTATTTTTTGATTTTTTATTCTTTTTATTATTATTATTATTATTATTATTATTATTATTGTCATCATCATCATTTATACATGGACTTAGCATGCTTTAAATAATTTATGGAATCTACGTATGGCTTGTCAGAACCTCCGCTAAATAACTAAACTAGATTATGACCCGCGCGGTTGCAATTTTGTTTTAAAACTTTGTACTCTTAAATTGGGCATAAATTGTCAATAAATGAGATTATAATAAAAGACAATGTCTATGGGAAACAATGAAAGATAATAGAAAAGATATTTCAGATTATACAAACTATAACAGTTTAGTCAAAAAGATCATTTTGACAAAGTATTAGGCTGGGCTATATGAAAGAGAATGATATAATGGAGGAGGATGATACAAACCTAATGGCTTCAACATTAATCTCACTAAAATATTCAGATTCATTGAAGTCCATTAAGTTCATTTGCTAACGTTTCTTTATGTTTTATAGCCTCATCCTGCGAAACCTGAGAAACAAATGTAAGCAAAATGCATAGTAACTGCACATGTAATTGTTTTTTCTGAAAGCTTGACCTTTAAAGAAAAGAAAATACATATATCATACAACATGATAAAACAAAAGTGATTCTAAACCTAAGATGCAAAATCCCACTCAAAACCTTCTAAACAGAAATGTGGCAAACAACAGACGAGTAAGTGCAGAAACTAAGTGGTCATACACTAATCGGCTAACATTATCTCAAAAAACACATTTTCCGGGGTAGCATAGGCATTCTAGAGATGCTAATGAAATACTAATAACTTCAATTTCATTGGGCCTGTAGAAAGTCGTTTTGAAAAGGCACAACATATTCAACTACGAACAACAACAGGAAAAAAAAATAGCTTTCTTTTATAGATGTATTATTACAGCAGCATAAAGTGAAGAATAAAGTTCGGAGCATTGATAACATGTCCAAGAGACCGCATACGTAGACCATCAACTGAAGAGAGTTCCAAAGAGCCAAAATCTGCTACCTATAAGGCATAATTAATACTACTATATAAATGACCACAGTCATATAGAGAGCCCAGAAGACATGCGATCAAAGAAAAAAACTCTTTACCAGTTTTGGGAGAGTAACATCTATGTAATATTTCTGTGATATAAGCATATCAACTCTTGCATAGAATGCTAGTAACATAAGTTAAATTAGTTCAAGCAGTAGATGAAATGATTTGATTCATTGCAACAAAACTTTGAAATACTTTTTACACACAAAAACTTACCTTACGGTGAAAACCAGTTCCTGATTCTTTTAATCTAGTAAAAGCAGAATCAGATAACATCCCCTTGAGCAAAAGCTCATTCTCAGATGTTGTAATCTCATGCTAAGATTCAATTGAGGGCAATGGTGCACTTTCAGCCTCCCCAGTGATACATACCACATGGGATTTTCAATATTTAGATCCCAAATTTGAATTGCTAGGATCAGTTTTCTTTTTATTATTCTTAAGGCTTTAAGGGGTTTCCCAAGACCCTCGACCTTCATTTCATTCTTAGCCTTCTCCAAAGATGGTTTGAATTTGTGATAGTGTAAATTATTCCTCTTTACAATAAGGTTATCATGGCATGTTAAGAACTATTTTATTATTTTATAAAAGTTAAATTTCAAATACTTGCATGAAAAAGGATGTCAGCACAGACAACAGGAGAACGGCAAGGGAAGCTAACAATGCCAAGCTTTCTCCATTCCATTCCATGTCCATAACCGGGAAAATTTTCCAACATGTTCATAGAAATTTCACTTGATTTGAAACATTAAAAACCATCAATTGACAAAACATCTTATAAAGAATTAAAGACAACACTTAACAAAATTGGAAACAAATATCATATTGCAAATATCATATGGAAACAACTTACTTTAAGAGATACCAACTGATCTTGCAATGCCTTATTATGACCTCTTACATTGCTAAGACTCATGTATGGATTGAGATCGCTTGCACAATTCCTCATTTGAAATGGCTTGCAAAACTCAAAAGTTTCAACAGGAAAAAACATGAGGGGATCTGCAGGAATTAAATAACCAATAAACATGGTTATCATTAAATCTAGTGCATAATTTACCCAGGAGTGAAATATTTTTGTATAACTTGGTGTCAAACTAAAATATGTAGCCAATAACTAATCCAGAATTTGACGTAGCATTACCTTCTGCTCAGCAACTGATTTCTTATCCAAAACTTTTCCAAGCTCAGCAAATTTCTCATCCCAAACTTTCTCAGACCTTACCAATCTTAAGCTACTTAATATGATCCGCCATATGCTCTTTCTAGTGATCATAAGGGCTTAAGAATCAAACACCTAAAGAAATCCTATATGTTTCATCCATCTAAACATATAATTCAAATATGTACATAATAGCGAGCATGTTTATAAAGCTCGCATTGGCGACATGCATAGAAATATAAACTTCTATTATGCCAGTATGTCTCGCTTAGAAAATTGGAAAAGAGGTTCTATTTACAATCATGAATTCCTATTAGCACTTTAATCAAGTATAAAACCACTTTCGTCCAAAGAATAGTATAAGTAATCCCTCTGAATTAATTTTGAACATTTTGAAAATTTTGAAATTCATATTATGAAGTAATGGATGATTTATTTTCTGGAATAAGATTGTTGGGGGGAGGGGGGATTATATTCTACTTACAACAAAGTTTTGAAAGATTTAATTGAAACTATAAACTCCTCTGTGAAATAAAGAAATAAGTAGCATCATATGGTTTAACGACCTTACAGATTGTGTGTCTAGGGGTGAAACCGACAATGAGATGAGAACAACTTTTCACTCCAACTATTCTTTCCATGCCCTGTTCAGAACTTATTGCAAAAATGCTTGCATCCAATCTACAAATGAAAAGATAGCAAATAAAATCTCAAATTACCATTCAAGTTGAAGAGACGGGTTGTTAGATATAAAAAACCTTTCATGAACATTTACTCTACCCTTTAGAAGTGTACATATATATATATGGTACATACAATAACATCTGCGTCTTTATATTCTCTGAAGATCTACCAACTAAATCAATACGGAGTGTTTCCTTCTTTGTTCCATTCTTGTTAGGCATTTCTCACCCTTAAACTAAAAATGGAGACATGAAAAGCTCCACTGTGAAACCGAGCCACTGATACCATGCCAACGTCATGAGAAGAATAACAAAACCAGATAGAAAAATAAGAAATTAGAATGCAGAAGAGTACCTCAATACATTCTTCAATACATCAAGCCGGATCACCACAAATGTTTGGATTTGATTACCGCTTGTCGAGATTGCCGAAGGCGAAAGCGTTGAAGTCGATGAGTCGGTTGAGGTGGTGAGCGGAATCGTCGGGGCATGGGAGAGAGGGCAGTGGCGGCTGGTGATTCGGGTGAGAAAATGAAGGAGGAGGGTGACTGAGGATAAAATTGAATAGCAGGGCGAATGAATGAGGAGGTGAGCGGAATCGTTGGGGCACGGGAGAGAGGGCGGTGGCAGCTGGTGATTCGGGTCAGAAAATGAAGGATCGATGAAGAGGGTGAATGAGGATAAAAATGAATAAGAGGGCGGATGAATTCTAAAGGTGACACATGGGATTATTTACGACGTGTCACAAATCGTATTACATGGCAAACAACAGTCCGAGGTGTCATCGCCATGTTTCGGGATTCTATTTTAATATATTATAAATAGATTTCAATATTCAACTTTTATCTTATAATAATAATAATGCTCCATCTGTTCAATTTAATAGATGACATATCTTTTTAGAATGTGCGTTGAAAACTGAAAAAAAAAATAGATTTGGTTGATAATCGATTATATGTAGGGGTGGCAAAGTGGGTTCTAACCCGCGGGTCAACCCGCTAACCCGTCAAAATTTGGCGAGGTGGGTTGGGGTCTTTAACCCGCCAACCCACTTTGACCAGCCCCGTTAACCCACCCCAAAACGGGTTGGTGGCGGGTCGGGCGCGGGTTGACCCGCCAACCCGTCAGATTTAAAATATATATATATATATATATATATTAAATGACATATTATTTTTAGGGCTAACCCTCGTGACCCTCACCCTCAGACACTTCATTCATTCACACTTCTCTTCACTTCACCATCATCCTCGTGTCCTCTCCCTCTCCCTCTTCACTAAGGTGCCGCCGTCGCTGCTCTTCGCCAAACACCAGAAGCGTGGCTGCTGCTCAGACGGTCAGACCTGCTCTTCAGCGCCTCACTGGTCTTTGCACTCTGCCTCTCCCGCCGTCCACATCTCTACTTCTCCCGCCATCCACCTCGCACTCGCCCTCTGCATTGATCTCCGGCGGCACTTCCACCCTGTCTCTCTATTTGTTCCAGTCTTCTAGAACACTGAAGATATTGGTCAAGAAAGAAAGAAATCAAGGGTATATTTTTATGTTTTTTGTGTTTGGCGGGCCAACCCGCCAACCCGCCATTAAGCGGGGTGGGTTGGGGGTGCAACCCATATGACCAAAACGGGTTGGCCCTCCCCGCCCCGCTTTGGGCAGGTTAATGGCAGGGCGGGGCGGGTTGGCCCATTTTGCCATCCCTAATTATATGTATAATCGATTATAATCAGAATCTGTTTTTGTTTGGGTATGTTTGTTGAAAATCGATTTTAAGATAATCTATTTCATTTGGGTGGTGCAAAAAAAATCACTTTTACATAGTAAATTACGAAAAAAAGGTATGAAGTTATTTATATAATTTAATAATACTTGTTTGGAAGTTAGTTTTGTACGGATAAACAGAGAAGATAGTTTTGAGAATGAAAAATAATCAAATCACAATAATATTAGGCTAAAATAAATTAGATGACATAAAATAGTTTTTTTCATCCAAAAAAAGCTTTTGTATAAATTTAAGCTAATTGCCGAACATGATAAATTACGTATGAAACAACTTTTTAGCCAAAAAAACAGCTGAAATGAGAAAAATCAATCTTTTCCAAATATATTCTAAATTCGGGTACTTTTTGACAATCTGTTTTATTAATTAAATATAAATTGTTTTTGAATTGCTATCATAGTAACCCATCCCATTAGAGAATGGAAAATTCTATGATTTCCTTTGGTATCCTATTATTGTTTATATGGACCAATCAAATGATAAAATTCTAGTTTCATGTGATATTGACATGATTTAATTAATTGAAGTGATGCATTATAATTAAACTTAGGGTACCCAAACCTTTTACATTCAAAAGGTACCATAGTTACATCTTAGAGAAAAATTAGAGCCAATATATAGATAAGACTGCTACTATTATTTCGCTGGAAAATGAGTGTCTTTTGTGTGTGATGTTATTGCACATGGATTTTTTTTGGTATACAACGAATTAAAAGACAAAACAACAAAGAAAACACTAGATAGTTATACCGCTTGACATCCCGGCGATTATCCTTAAGAAGCAAGCCTTGACCGAATTTGGAGCTTCGTCCCAAACCTTGCACCCTAAACCAGAACTAAGACCCATTTTGGTCAAACTATCAGCCGCGTCATTGGCCTCTCTGAAATGATACTCCCTTGAATTCTTATTATAAAAAATAAATGACAATTTTTTTGGTCAAAAATATAAGAATTGTGTATATATCTTGATAAATATTAAATGTTCATTTTCAATTTTATTTTTATTTATAATAGAATTTATATTTATGAGACAGTATCAACTTTCAATACAAGTAGGTTTGTTCATTAATTATTGAAGATTAGAAGGGATAATTTTGTAAATTTATATGAATATTAATTACAAATAACTTATTTCAATACATTTCCTTAATCTATGTGTTTTAGGGCTTTGTATCTTATATATAGAGGGAGTATTGAATATGAATTTGCATTTGAAAGAGAGATTATTAAGAATTTAAATGAATTTAATTAACTTAAGTCCCACATTATTTAAAAAAATTATGAAGTGTGAACTTTAAAAATAGTTGAATCCATGAATTTAATTTAATGACATTTTTAATTGTAATAAATTACTATCGTAATTCTATTGGTGGTTAAATAAATAAAGTTCTGTCAATAAAAGTTAGTCTAGTTGATAAGGATATGACTCATATTCCACAAGGACGTGAGTTCGAATCTCACTGCCGACGTGAGGACCTCATTGATGTGTAATCTGTAAGTACCTCTGTAAGTGTTCTTTAAGTCGTGAGGCCTGCCATGTCTCTAATGAGCCCCCAGGATCTAACTTACCTAAACTTTTGTTTATAAAAAAAAAAAAAATAAAGTTCATTTAAAATCAAAAGGGTTGAATATGTTTTTAGTCCATAGAAAATGAGCGGATTTTGGTTGTGGTCCCTGCAAAATTTTTCTTTGATTTTCATCCCTCTAAAATATGAAATTCCTAATTGATTCCTATAAAATGACCAAATTTTGGTTTTGATTCCTGTTAATTATTTTTCTTTGATTTTCATCCTCTAAAATTTTAATATCACCGTTTTTAGTCCTAGCATTCATTTTAGGGTTCAAGAAATTTTTTAGGATAATCATTTGTTAACATGACACCATAAAGGTCATTAGGTGTCAATTGGGATGACCATATGACCTTCTGTTAGACACATACTCCCTCCGGTCCTTAATATAAAAGACAAAGAGCCTGTTTGGTAAAATTAACTGTTAGCAGATAAACTAGCTGATAGCGAATAGCTTATAGCGGATAGCGGATGAGGTAGCTGATAGCGGATAGCAGATAAACAAGCTTATTTTCTGTGGAAGTGTTTGGTAAAACTAGCGGTTGAACTAGCTGAAAAATATAAAATGACATAAAAGGACATCTTCATTAATGATTTTACATAAAAGAGAGAGAAGAGAATAAATGTAGAATTAAATGAAGATAATAAGGATAAAAATGGAAAGAAAAATGAAACGCTATAAGCTATAAGCTCAAATGTTACCTCAAGTAGCGTCTGGAAAAAACGCTATAAGCTCATGAAAAAACGTTATAAGCTCGTGACAGAGGCGCTTACCAAACGGGGCTACTTTCTTATCCGCTATAAGCTATCCACTATAAGCTCGTAGAAGTGCCTTGCCAAACAGGTTCAAAATGATTTTTTGTCCAATATATAAGAAAATGTGATCAATTTTTATGATAAATTCCATATCTACCTTTATTTATTGTAAAATTCATATTAAGGAGACTCAACAATTCTCCATACAAGTGCTTTGGTTTTGTTTTACTCATGGGTCAGATAGTATAGGGCTTAGATTTAGGAATAAATAAGTTAGTCAAATTAGAAGTAATTAAATAGCGGTATTTGTGGAATAAAATTTAAAATGAATTGATTTCAATAATTTTTCTTGGTCTTGATGAATTAGGGTTTTGTCTCTTAGAATTGAGGACAGGAGGAAGTAAGTAAGTTAATGGATGTCACATAATAATAGGGACAAAAAATAGTGATTTTAGAGGGACAAAAATCAAAGAAAATATTTTACAAACACCCAGATTAAAATTCATTTTTTTTCCGGGATCAAAAACATATTTAACCCAAATCAAAATGTAGTCCCATTTCAACTAACTACTTTTAAATTTTTTGTTCAGAGTTCTAACGTAGCTTACTCCTACTTTACAAAAGCAAGAAGTAAAAGGAATAGTCATTGACCAGGTTGATATTTCCATAGACTTTTCTTATTTTTGTAGGGACACATGCACTAGGTTACCTATCGTAACAAAAGAGAAAGCGATGCTGATGATGGTAGAATCAGGTTCTTTTACGACACCAAGGGCAGACCAAGAAACCCATCAACGACTATTTGATAAGATTGGTCCCTCAGAGTAAATGACGGTGTCACTTTGCAAAGAATGTCATTATTACTATACAAAACACCATCACAAAGGTTTTTAACGTTTTGTTGTTGTTTGTAATTTGGTGCTACAAAATTTATCATATGAAATTTGATTAATTCCTAGTTTACTATTTCTTTGAGTGACATTTTATCTGGTAGTTTATAGGTATTTCAATTAATTTATTAATAAACAAACACTCTATATGAAAATAAAAAACTATGTAAAAAAAGCCTGATAATTCGATCTCTAGAGTTTCACTTCAACAATAGTAACTCATCGAATATCATATAATAATAAATCCTACTAAAAGAAACTCATTTCAGCATACTATAAGGATAACATAATTATAACTAATCAAGAAAGCAAAAAGATTCAGAACATGCAAGTTACGGAATGGTATAATAAGAGAACGCTTTTTATTTTGTTCAGTGGGAACGCACTATGACATGTGCTCAAAGGCAATAGCACTTGATATGCCACCGTCTCATAATGTGATGACTTTCTTTGAGGGGAAAAAAGGTGAATCACGAGCAAAAGCAGTGGCTTAAAATATTTGAAACGTTGGAAGCAGTACGTGGAGTGTGGACAAATCGCAAGAGAAGGGAAAAAAGCCACCGCAACGGAAAAAAGGCTGATTCCTCAAACCATCCATCATTTTCTTAAAGGCCCACCGTCCCCAACCCTGGCTTCTTTAGCAGTAAATGTTCCTATCTCTGATGACAAAAAACACAGTTTTGTTTATGTAGCAAAAAACAAACGCAACTTTGTTTGGATGATATGTAGGTGTGTTTTCGGATGGGTTTGAAACTGGTTTTGAGTAAAAAAAATTAATCCTAAAAAGAATTGTGGTGAGGTATGGATGATTTATGCCAATATTAAATGTGAATCAATTCAATAGTTTTTGATTTTTTAGGATATCATTTACATGTCATTGCAGAGATTAATCCCTCGAGATGTTGGACGACATTTAACGATCGATCTCTCCCAATCAGGTTTTCTCCGTACACAAGAGTCAATGATCGAATCCCTGACCACTTGCTTAAGGGATCCGAGCTCGTTATCATTCGAACCGACCACATGTTGGTCGAATCAATTCAATGTGATTAAAAGCGATTTGAATTGGATTGGATGATTCGATTAATTACTTACACAAAAACTAAAAAGTAAGTCTAAATGAAATCAACAAATATTTAACATATAAAATACTAAAAAAATAAGACATTACGAACTAACAAGTATGAATTTGATTGTGAAAATGTAATGTACCTCAATATCACAGGAAAGAGAGAAAGATTGATAAAAAGAAAACAAATATTCTAATATACGACATTAGATTAAAGTGATTAATAATACATTAATAATTTAATACGATGTCATATGCTAATAATTGAATAAATAAATGTTAAGTTTTAATATGCGATTTTATTCGGTTTCGTGAGTTCTCATCATAAAATGTAAATTAGTGAGTTGTCAACATGAATATTTTTAAAATATTAAATAAAATATTATTTGTTTTTAAAATAAGAATAATATTGAAATAAAAAAACTATAACTAATTCCATCTCATCCGGTTCCAAGATGAAATGAGAATTTTTGTTCCATTTTATCATAAAATATCCAAACAATGAAATAACATTTTTAATCAATTCCGCTTTGTTCCATTATATTCTGTTTTGTTCAGTTTCATCTCCTTTCACGGATTCAATCATAGCCTTTGGTATTTACCATTTATTATTTTTATAAAATTATATTCTCTGATTATGTATTGATATATTATTGCAAAAGTTGATCATATTGAATTATTAATTAATAACAATTTTGAAAAAGTAATGTTTTATTTAATATGTTATTTTGTTAACGACATTTACACTAAAATCAATTTTGATTTCAATAAATAAAGACTTATTTTGAAGAGTGCATGAATTGTTATCTAGTGGGAAAGTCATTTATGAGTCTATTAAGGGATAAATATCGTTTTAAATTCACACACAGTTCGTTTTTTGGTTGTCGGCAGCATATGTAGTACCATTTATCTCAAACCGACGGTACCCCGCCACCTTAGTTGAGATGTGCGAGTAATGTTATTGTGTGATTTAGAAAAGAACTCTATTTGCTTTATATTTTTTTTTTGTCTTCAACTCAAAATTCTTGAATGAAGCTGTGAGATTAACCTTCGCATTATAAATAAAGGTTAGGTAAAACCCTTTCAAAAGAGAAGATTCGAAAATTCGAATTTTTAATATTACAGGTGAATGTCATCAAGAATCGCAGTCCACTTTCAATATTATCAACTATTGTTGGATTTTTTTATGTTTTATATCATTGAATATGTACAAATTTTTATTTTATATAAAGAAATTTAGAATTAAAGGTCATTTCCTTATCTAAGTTTAAATAGTCTTTATCATCAATATTAAGTGCTTGACGAAGTATTTGTAAGTAAATCATGAGCAATAATGGAGATGGACTATGAGAGAAACCGACAGCCAATTTAATTGACATAGAGGTCTCGTTTTTTTTTTTATGGTGGAAGACATAGAGGTCTTTATCAATTATATCAATCACAATTGACAGACACATACATACATACATTCATATTATATATATAAAAGTTTTTTCTTGTACTAATATATATAGAGCCTGTTTGGCAAGGCAATTTTACGAGCTTATAGCGGATGAGAAAGTAGCCCCATTTGATAAGCACTTCTGTCACGAGCTTATAGCGTTTTTCACGAGCTTATAGAGTTTTTTCCAGACGCTACTTGAAGTAGAGTTTGAGCTTATAGCTTATAGCGTTTCATTTTTCTTTCCACTTTTATCCTTATTATCTACATTTAATTCTACCTTTATTCTCTTCTCTCTCTTTTATGTAAAATCATTAATGAAGATGTCCTTTTATGTCTTTTTATATTTTTCAGCTAGTTCAACCGCTAGTTTTACCAAACACTTCCACAAAAAATAAGCTAGCTTATCCGCTATCAGCTACCTCATCCGCTATCCGTTATAAGCTATCCGCTATCAGCTAGCTTATCCACTAACAGCTAATTTTACCAAACATGCCCATAGAAGTTTAGCTATATAGTAGTTATTGTTTTTTATTTATTTAATTATATATTTAGACTTTTAAGCCTATAACTAAGGTAGCATATATTTAATACTAGTAGTATAAAATAAAAAATATTTTATTTCAAAGACACTAAAGAAAAAATTCCTATTAATTCTCGTATAATCTTATATACAGAATTTTGGAAGAATTTTCTTCTCTTTATTTTCTTTTCTAAACTTACCGTGTCAAACTATATAATAAGAAATAGTATATATAATATAGTAATTATTGAATTTAATAATTAAATATTGTTAAATATTTAATTCTAATTTACAATTCAAATATAATAATCATGATACCCAAGAGAGCTTAGATGGGTTGGTACAACCTTTCAGCATAACCAGTGGTCTTGCGTTCGAAATCGAGTCCTAGGAATGTAACAACGTCAAAACTCTCTCTTGCTCTCGAGAGTTTTGTTGTCCTTGTGATCCTACCTGGCTTGAGGGATTAGTCTCCGTAGTTATGCACGAGATACATGAAAAACTAAAAAAAATATATAATGATCATGCCTTCCTTTCTTTCTTTTTTTGGTGAAGATCACGCCTTCCATTTTTTCTTTTCTTTAATGGTCCTACCCGACTTTAGGGATTAATCTTACTATTGCCATGCCTACCACCACGATTGGTGGAAAACTGAGGAGAATTCTAAGATTGGGAGAACTTATCTGGTCCTTGAGATAGATTCACAGAGACCGTAGAATTGGTGAGGTCTCGATGATACTTCTTAAATTGAGCCTTATGAAAGAGTAACAAGTCTTTAATGTAGTCAATCGATGGTGTATCAACCTTACCATAGGTCATCATAAGGAAGGCGTTGTATTCTTCTGACAATACTTCGATCATCACATCAATGTGATCCGATTCAGAGACCGGATCTCCAATGACCAACAAGGAATCAATTATGGCCTCAATGCTCATTAGGTATTCATTCACCATTTGGGTCCCTTTCTTGGTGTTTTTGAGCTCCAATCGGAGTTGACGCATTTTCACCTTCAAATGCGAATAGAAATGCTTATAAATCTTCTCCCAAACTTGCCAGAAGTGTTTGCAGCCAAGAACACGTGGCATAATCGATATAAAGAGGGATAAAAGCAACCACGTAAAGAACATTTGATATTGCACAGGCCACCTCTAGTAGCCTTCATAAACAAGATCAAGACCGCGATCATCTTCTGATGCTCAATTCATCGGAATTAGAGGATTCATAATAAAGCGATGGAGCTTGAGTGCGGTGATGACACTTTCAACTTGATGACTCCAGAGCAAGAAGTTCTTGTCGTCGAGCTTAATGGAAAGCGGATGAGCAAAGTTGTCCAGCGCCAAAGAAGGAAGAGGCGCTCCAGTCACTGCAATTGTGTCATCTGTGAATGGATTTGGATCGGAATGTTGTGTTTCAGCCATGGGCAATCGAAAGAAGGTTGAGGGCGAAGCGAAAAGTGAGAGAGATTAGAGGTCCCAAGAAAAAGGAACTCTCGATACCATAAAGAAAATAGAGAGAGAAAAAGTTGTTGAAAAAAGAATATTAAGTAGGGGTGTACACGGGTTGGGTCGGGTCAAGTTTGGCTAAACCTGTTATCCGAACTAATTGATTTCTTACGGGTTGGGTTGGGTTGAGTTCGTGCAAATTTTTTTACAAATCCGAACCAAACCAACCCGATCAAACACAGATTGGTTGGGTCGGGTCAATCGGGTCACTTATTTTTCCTCCCTAGAGAAAACAAATGGAAAAAAAAACGAAAAAGAGACCTAGAAGTGAACACTGTCTAGCCCAAATCATGATGCCACAATCACAAAGGATCAGGAAACCTAATCAGGGACCTCCATTGATGAGAGCTCCAAACGCAGAAAGAGAGCGAGCTCCCGAGGAGAGGCGATTGTTACGACGTCCAGCCTAGAACACCCTTCCTCAACCACGCCGATGGTTTGCGTGAGCTCGACCACTGCTTGCAAGATGGTTACAATGTCCGATAGAATATCGATGAAGGGATGCGATTCTTCGTCCATGCCAACACGTGTGAGCTCGCAGCCATGCTCTCAACCTGTTGCGGACTGGCGGAGTGGGAGGTAGAGGACACAAGTCGATGGAATCCATACGTGATCTTCTATTGTCTCGTGAAGTGAACCATTGAAGCAGCACAGACAGATCAACAAGGTAAAGGCGTGAAAATATTGAACGGGTCGAATATCGGATTCACGGGTTTGCAAACAACAAACCTATTACCTGAACCAATTAGGAACGGGTCGGGTTCGGGTTGAAACTGAATAGAAGAAATACCCGAACCCTTGTACACCCCTAATATTTGCATCGATTCAATGATGATACAATTTATAGTGTATATATATATATATATATATATATATATATATATATATATTATGCTTGATTAGTTACTGGGTAACTTATCGTGTAACTAAAGAGACTAAGGTTGTTACACATCAGTGTGGCCTATATTTAGTTGAGATGCATAATAGTGTTTCCACTTTCTATGTTACCAAACAAGCGGTGAAAAATTTCACATTTTTTCCTTCACTTTCTTTCGTGTTTATCTCATACGAAACAACCCCTAAAATCCATATTTTTTTGTTCACAACTTTCTTTTTATCAAGATTATTTTTTTTCATCTCCCATATTCTCATTTTCTTCTCCAACCGAAATAAAGTAGTAGAAAATATCTCGTGATCCCACCCACAGTAAATTAATATAAACATGATTAAATAAAATGGAAAATAAGCTAAAGCATATTTGATTTATAATTTCTATGAAGGAAAAATAAGAAGTGTGAAACTAAATAATGAGAGCAAATAAAGAGGACAATTAATGTAGAAGAAAAATTACGTGACAGTCAAATTTAAAAACATAGTACAATATGGAAATATCTCACTGTTAAAATAGAGTAGATAGGAGTGGATTTACTTTTTATTTTTAAAGTTTCTTTACAATTTTAAATGAAACATTAGTACTTATCAAGAATTTTTTGGATATGAAAAATAATTCATTTATTAACTTTCAGAAAAATTGTTTATATTTATTAACAGTGTATTTAAATTTTAAAATCTAAAAAAAAAAAACAGCAAAACAGAAAGAAAGTAAAATAAAAAAAAAAGAAAGAAGAAAGTACAAGGTTGAAGGTTGTTGTCATTTACCCAAGTCACAGGAAAACTCCAATGTCTGCACAAAATGCCAGCCAACTACCTCAATGAAAACCTCCAAAAAACGAATAAAACCAAATAAAACGTTCATTTTTCTCATTCCACTCACTCACTCACTCACATTTTCTTTTTCTTTTTCTTTTTCTTCTTTCAATAAACAAAACGTTCAAATGCACATAACCCAATAAGCTTTGCACTTTGCAGATTCTCTCTATACTCAACCAGCTATTAATACTGCAGACACTCTCTTCATCAAAAGTGAACAAAAGGGGGTTCTTCCGTTCTTCCCTCATACAAAAAGATTCTTGCTTTATCACTGTTTCACTGCTGCTACTTGCTTCTACTGACTGCTTTGGTGGTGTTTCCTTCACTTTACTGAGTATACACTCTGAAAACTGAAGGGAAAGTCTTGAACTTGAGAATGGTGTATGTGGGTTGGTGAAGAATTGTTGTCAGTTTTATACTTGCTGTGGTGGGGTGGCTTTGGATTCAACTGGGTTTTCAGTTTTGTACTTTTTCTTTTTTGTTTCACTAAACCCCACATGGGGAACATTTGTTTGGGACATCTGGTGTTGTTGTTTTGCTTGGGGATGCTTCTTCTTGTTCCTTGCTTATGTCAGCATGATTCAGATGATGAAACTACAGCTGTGTACATTGTTGTTCTGAGACAAGTTCCTTCTTCTCATTACTATGGTGAGTTGAGAAGAGTTGGTAATGACTTCAAACATGATGCTTCTGGAAGAACCCAATTTCACAAACCAAGGTATCACCTCCATCTTTCCAAAAACTTGGTTTGAAGGTTCTCTTCTTTTTTAAGGGGTTGTGGGTGCTGATTGGTGTCTTGTGTTCTTACATTCTAAATGTATTGCCTTTCTTTGATGTTTTATGGAAAGTTATTGCTTATTTACTCTTTTAAACCTCAGATGTTTAACTTTTCAATTCTTCAGTTTCTTTTGTCTCAAATCATTGAGGCTTCTTGTGGAAGCTATGTAATTTTTGCTAAGATGATAAGTTAAATGATTGGTTATCATCTATAAATGATGGATAATTTTACTTGAATCATATCATTATATATATATGAATGATATTCTCAATTCTCATGACTTTGCATCACCTCTTCTTTTCCTTTTCTCAATTTCAAGACTTTTGATCTTGTTTGTGAAATTCATTGTACCATTTTGATAGATATGCTCCTAATTTGTTTTTTAGATATGAAAATATTACAAAGACAGATAAGAGATATGACATTTCCCGAGTTCATGATTCTTTGCTGAAGAAAGTGTTAAAAGGAGAGAAATATCTGAAGCTCTATAGCTACCATTACCTGATAAATGGATTTTCTGTGCTGCTTACCCAACAGCAGGTATGATGTTTGTTTTTAACATCATCATTATGTCATTATTTTGTAAACAATTATATTTACAGTCACATATGTTTGCAGTTGTTTCTTTCTATCTATGATTTGTCTTGCCAAGCCTGTGTTTCTAATATCTCAGCACTGTACTTCGTTTTCATTTAATTTACTTCAACAACCATAATCTTAACTTTTGAAATTAATGAATCATGAAGGTAGATAAACTATCAAGGAGTACAGAAGTGTCCAATGTGGTTTTGGATTTTTCTGTAAGAACTGCAACAACCCATACTCCACAATTTCTGGGTCTGCCACAAGGAGCATGGTCTCAAGAAGGTGGGTTTGAAACTGCTGGAGAAGGAATTGTTATTGGGTTTATTGACACTGGCATTGATCCAACACACCCTAGTTTTGGTGATAAATCTGAACATCCTTATCCTGTTCCTGCGCATTATTCTGGCATCTGCGAGGTTACGCGAGATTTTCCTTCTGGTTCTTGCAATAGGAAACTTGTTGGGGCCCGTCATTTTGCAGCATCTGCTATAACCAGAGGAATATTTAATTCAACTCAGGACTATGCTTCTCCCTTTGATGGCGATGGCCATGGCACGTGAGTTTTTGGCATTACCAAATGAGTGTTATGTTTGACTGTAGTTCACCATGATTAGCTACTTGGTCCTTTCTCCCAATTTCTTCCACCTACTAATTGGATACTTAATGGGGACATGCCTTGTTCCTTACCATATACTTTGCTATAGCCAGTTCATGATGGGAAAGTCTAAGCTATCGGCCTTTTTCGACTACTATTACTACTATAAATTATCTATAGATCAATTTTCCCTGTTCCGTGGAGCTTAAATAATTTGAAATTAAAAATTTCATTTTTGAGAACTTTTCTGGAATTGCAATTGCTCAAGATGATTTTAGTCATCACTTGAAAATGAACATATTTTTTTTAGTATTGGGCTATCATCAAATTTCTTTCAATCACATCATAATTAATTATGTTAACTAGATGACGAAGAATTGTCGATTTTACTTATTTTTTCACTAATGTCCATTCTGATGTATCTATCATACACAGGCATACAGCATCTGTTGCTGCAGGAAACCATGGGATTCCAGTGATTGTTGCTGGGCATCACTTTGGGAATGCTAGTGGGATGGCTCCTCGATCACAGTAAATAAACTGGAACTATATCTAAGTCAAAATTCTTGTGTTATTATTGTTACTTTTACACTTATAGTATAGCAGTTTTACATGATGTTATGGAGTTGTTCATTGTTACGCTTCATCCCATCTTTACATTTTCTTGAACCTACCATGATAATATATAGAGAGCTTATCGGAGTGTCATGATTATGGGAAAGATCATAAAAAAGAACTATGCTGTGCTATTTTGTACTGTATCTCCTTACTGGTCTTCCTAGTAGTTCCTTGATTTTTGTCCCACCGATGTAATAACTAAATTTTTGTATAAGATGAAATTGATTGTTTTTTTTGGACACGTGTCCATTTGGTAATAGTTGAAACTTGAAAGTGGAGTCTAGAGAGGAATTTGTAATTAGTTTTCATACATTCTCATCGCCTAGAGATATTATCTAAGTAGTGCTTATAAGGCTTGAACAGTCTTCACCTTACAAGCCGATTTTGTAGAGTTGAGTTAGCCCAAGCCCAAATTCTAAGATATATGTTCTAGCTTGCATTTCTATTTATTTCATGTGAGCTTCACAAGTTTCTTATTTATTTTTTTTTGACATTTATGCATGTGTTGCATTTCAATCTTTTACAGCATTGCTGTTTACAAGGCATTATACAAGAGCTTTGGAGGATTTGCTGCAGATGTTGTTGCAGCTATTGACCAGGTACATATGTAGTTTATTTAGACAAGTGATGTTGTGTAAATCATTTACGGGTAAATAATATATGGTGATTTTATTTGACAAGGTCATGTCTTTTAGGTTTTTCCTTTCCCTAGCATGTGATTATGTGAAGGACAGTATGAACCGTGTCATTGCCTGATTTAGTATATAGCTATTGTTATCTATTTTTCAAGGGCCTGTTTATTTGCTACAGAATCCATTTGGCCCCTACCTTAGTAGTGAAGAGCAGATATCACATGGTCTCAGGATTCTTAATTTATCTCTTGGACAATCAAATGTCATATGCTTTTCATTATGTACATGATATACGGTATATCATATACCTTCCAATTTTCTGTGAGCATCTACATGGTTTATGTAGTAATAATTTCCTTGCATGTTGTTGACTTCACAATCTATTTATGTAAATTGCATCCTTTTTTACATTTCTTGCAATTCTTATAGTATGACTGATTGTTTACAGGCAGCTCAGGATGGGGTTGATATAATAAGCTTGTCAATCACTCCTAATAGACGTCCTCCCGGTGTTGCAACTTTCTTCAATCCAATAGACATGGCATTGCTGTCAGCTGTAAAGGCTGGTATTTTTGTAGTGCAAGCTGCAGGAAACACTGGACCATCACCAATGAGCATGTCCTCCTTCAGTCCGTGGATCCTTACTGTTGGTGCTGCCTCTCATGATCGGACTTACAGCAATTCCATATTTCTTGGAAATAATGTGACCATAACTGGAGTTGGACTTGCACGTAAGCTTATGCTTCTCTATTCCTGGTTAATTACATATGACATTATTATAGACTAACTTGCTAGAGGAGTACTGTTACATACTTTGATGATTGGATCTTGTCTTTGGGTTTGTTAGATGAAATGCTATTGTAATTTTATTCATCAGCCAAAGGCTGCTTAAATAGGGAATTTACAATAATAAACATAAGGAAAGAAATAAAACGTAATAAATAGGAAATAGAATAATATCAGGAATATTCTAATATTTTCCTATACCCCCCTCAAGTTGATGCATAGATATCAATCATGCCCAACTTGTTTATCAACGTGGGTCTTGCTAGGCTCTTGGTTAGAATATCCGTTGTTTGTTGGTTGGAAGTTACAAAGATTAAGTAGATAATTCCAGCATCTAATTTCTCCTTTATGAAGTGGCGGTCAATCTCAATGTTTTTGGTTCTGTCATGCTGGACAGGCTTATGAGCTATGCTGATTGCTACCTTGTTATCATAGTATAGTTTCAATGGGAGATCAACCTTCATCTTGAGTTCCTCTAAGAGTCTATAAATCCACAACCCCTCACAAATTCCTTGGGCCACAACTCTAAATTCAGCTTCCGCACTACTTCTAGCAACCGCTCCTTGTTTTTTGCTTCTCCAAGTTACCAGATTTCCCCATACATAAGTACAATATCCCGAGGTCGATTTCCTGTCAGTGACCGACCCTGCCCAATTTGCATTAGTAAAAACAGTAACATTCCTCTCACTGGTTTTTCTAAAGTATAGGCTTTTCCTAGGATTGGTCTTCAAGTACCTCAAAATTCTGTAGACTGCCTCAAGGTGTTCTTCATATGGAGAGTGCACAAACTGGCTTACAACACTTATTGGAAAAGTAATGTCAGGTCTGGTATGAGATAGATATATCAGTTTTCCAACTAGCCTCTGAAATCTTCCAATATCAACAGGGACATCTCCTTTCACCCAAAGTTTTACATTTGGGTCCATGGGGGTATCGGCTGGTTTGTAAACACTCATTTCGGTTTCCTTCAACAGATCTAGAATGTACTTCCGTTGGGAAACCACAATTCCCTTTTTTGATCGAGCAACCTCTATACCAAGAAAATATTTCAATGCTCCTAAATCCTTGATCTCAAATTCAGTTGCCAAGCTTTTCTTTAATTTTCCCATCTCTACTATGTCGTTCCCAGTAAGAACAATGTCATCAACATAGACAATTAGTGCAATAATCTTCCCATCAGTGGAAAATTTTGTGAATAGAGTATGATCAGCTTGTCCTTGATTATATCCGTGTTTCTTCATAGAGTGGGTGAACCTCTCAAACCATGCTCTTGGAGACTGTTTGAGTCCATAGAGTGACTTCTTCAATTTACACACATTTGACCCAAATTTGTCTTCAAAGCCTGGAGGGCTATCCATGTATTCTTCACATCCAGCTGGTGCAGAGGCCAATCTAAGTTGGCAGCTAGAGATAAAAGAATGCTGACTGTGTTTACTTTCGCCATAGGAGCAAATGTTTCTGAGTAGTCTATGCCATAGGTCTGGGTGAACCCCTTGGCCACCAAACGTGCCTTGTACCTCTCCACTGATCCATCTGAGTTAAACTTCACGGTGAAAACCCACTTGCAACCTACAATGTTTTTTCTAGCTGGTAAGGTCATAACATTCCAATATTATTCTTCTCAAGAGCTCTCATCTCCTCAAGAACAGCTTCCTTCCACTTTGGAATTTTTAGAGCTTCCTGTATATTTTTTGGAATTTCTATACTAGACAACTGTGAGTTAAATGCAGCAAAGGATGAAGACAAATTTGAATATGACATATATTTAGACCAAGGATGCTTAGTGCAAGATCTACTACCTTTCCTAAGCGCTATGGGCACATCTAACTCAGGTGACTCAGTGTGACTGCTAGGTTCAGATGGAGACTTACCTGTATCAGGTTCACTAATTTGATTCTCCCTCGGTTCTGATTCATGATTGTGTTGGAGAGTAGGTTCATCACTCTTTTTTTTATGGTTCTTTTTCGCAAAAAACTTCCCACTGTATCTACGGTCGCCATCCTTGAACCTGTTTTTTCTTTCTCACAAGAAACATCATGTTGTGGCATTACGGTTATTTCTTCATTATCAACTATTTCCAAAAGTTGTATGTTAGAATTTTGATTTAAAGATGTAGACTCAGGTTCAGTAGAAGCCTTACTCATAATAGGAGTAGGTTCAGATAGTGAATCCTGGTCATTTGCTATTGGTGTAGAAGTGCAAGTCTCAGAATCATGTGAAAAACGTCTATTATCAGACAAAATTAAGGTTTCAAATGAATCTTCATATGAATTCCCCCCTGAAGATGAATGTCCTTAAAAAAAGATTGATTTTTAAAAAAGGTGACATCCATGGTTACAAAAGTCCTTTGTGATTTTGGATCAAAACATTTGTACCCGTTTTGTGTTGGTGAATATCCAATAAAAACACATTTTATAGCACGTGGTTCAAGCTTCCCAATATGCTTATGTTCATGAACAAAAGCAGTGGAATCAAATATTTTCAAAGGTAAATCAGCTGAAATACGAGTTATAGGAAAACATTCTTTAAAGGTATGAATGGGACTTTGAAAATTTAAAATTTTGGATGGAATACGATTAATCAAATATGCAGCAGTTAAAACAGCTTCACCCCACAAGTATGTTGGAACTTTTGTTGCGAAGAGTAAGGCTCTAACCACCTCTAGGAGATATCTATTTTTTCTCTCCGCTACTCCATTCTGTTGGGGTGTATTAGCACAAGAACTTGGATGCATAACTCCATTTTCAAGAAAGAAATTCTCCAAATTCATGTTAAAATATTCTTTTCCATTATCACTTCTGAAGACTTGAATATTTGTTTGAAACTGAGTCTGCACCACATTTTAAAGAAATTTCTTACAGCTTGACATGCCTCAGATTTTTCTTTTAACAAGTACACCCAACAAAGTCTGTGTGATCATTTATAAAAGTGATAAACCGTCTTTTATTGGTGAGTGTACTAGTCTTATTAGGACCCCAAACATCACTGTGAATAATAGAAAACGGTTTAGATGGTTTATAAGATTGCATTTGAAAAAAAAGTGCGGTGATGTTTCGCCAACTCACAAGTTTCACAATGAAACGAAGAAGGGTCTTTATTATAAAACAACTTAGGAAATTGATGTTTTAGGTACCTAAAACTTGCATGGCCTAACCGTAAATGCCATAACATAATATCGTCTTTATTATTAGAAATAAAACTAGATTCAAAGCAGGAACCTATTGGTTGGGATTGTTGTTGTGATCCAAGTCCATCGTCGAAGTAGTAGAGTCCACCACTCTCCTTAGCACTGTCAATCATCGTCCCCGAGTTCAAATCCTAAAACACACAATGAGAGGAAAAGAAATTAGTTTGACAATTGTTATCCCGAGCTAGTTTATTGACAGATAAAAGACTGCATGATAAATTTGGGACATGAAGGATATTTTGGAGAGTTATCATTGGAGATAGGACAATAGAACCTTTCCCTGCAATGGCTGAAAGAGAGCCATCTGCAATTTTAATTTTCTGGTTACCTGCACACGGACTATATGAAGAAAATAAATTAGACTCTCCTGTCATATGATCAGTCGCAACTGAATCAACAATCCAAGTATGGTTGACACTAAGAAGGGCAGTTTTGTTTTATCGAAGTTACCTTTCTGAGCTATAGAGCAAGGAGGGGTTTGAGACTCAAGGAGTTTGTACAGTTGATCTAATTGTTCCTTAGTGAAAGGAAATGAGCTTGATGAAGACTGCTTCTCATGATCAGAGGTACTAGACTGGAATGCAAGACCTTCACTTCCACCTGTAAGAAACCCATATTTCTCCTTGCTCTCCAGGACAAATTTATCAGTTTGAGACCATTCTATGTAATTTTTTCCATGAAGTCGTAGAACACTGACCTGGAGGGAATTAGAGTAACCCTCTTGGCCATTAAAATGGTAATTCGGTCCACCGTCACCATTACCGCCAGCACCGGCGCCTGCACCTGTGCCGCTGCCGCCACTGCCTGGGCCACCTCCTACGCTGCCGCCTGCAACAGTAGTTGTACTGCTGTTTTCGTCTGCAAGGGCACCGGTAGGGGCATGTTTCCATGCATTGGAGCGTGCTGTCATGAGGGAAGGGGAAGAAATAACCCTAACCCTAACCTAGAGCTCTGATACCATATAGTAAAGTGGTGAAATGCCATTGTAATTTTATTCATCAGCCAAAGGCTGCTTAAATAGGGAATTTACAATAATAAACATAAGGAAAGAAATAAAACCTAATAAATAGGAAATAGAATAATATCAGGAATATTCTAGTATTTTCCTACACCATTCATGAATATTCATCTAATAGATTAAGCTCTTGGCATAGTTGGTTCTTGACATGGTATCGGAGCCTTTATGGCCAAGCCGTCAAGATTTCGATCCATGCTGCCCCCATTCTTCTAAATAAAAAATGAATTTCAGCACAAGGTCAGGTGGGCATGTGCATTACCCATGCTTAGCCCAAAGGGCTTTTGCGTGAGGGTGCTTGTTACAAATAAAATCATTCATGAGCCTTCACCTAACAGCTTAAGCTTTTAAGATGGTTCTTGACAAGGTTAACCAAGTAGCAAAGGTCTTCAATGAAGCTTCAGTGTCAGATTTAGTTAATGATAAGATGCAGTTGGAAAACAATATTAAATTAATCTTTTGGTAGTGTTTGTATGTTCTGTCAATGGTCTTGAAATTATTAGTAGGTCAGGATTGTAAAATGTTTTGATGGGAACTATTTTCTTTGCAAAACAAGAAACTCCTCATGGGAGAGCACAGTTAGGGTTAGATTGGTTACAAACAGGACGAAGGAGGTTGGCTATGTTGGGTTTCTTGAGATAGAATTATATTCTGGGTTCTCTCACATGCTTGCTCTGCATGATTATATGTTTAGCTATGCTATTTATTTGTTTTTCTTTCATATTGTCAGTTGGAGGAAACTGCTTTAAGTTACTATCTTTCATTAGAAGATTTACCCCAAATAAGGGGGAAAAAGAATCCAAGATCTAACATTGTCACTCATTATATTGTGGAAAACTGGTTCTTGTTGCTTTCAAGATTGCTGCTTAATAATGTTACATTGGTGAAGATCCTCCATGAGTTATAAGATTATTCAATTGTTAATGTGAGCAATTATTATTTATTATCTAGTCAGAATATCTACTGGCATTGATTTATGACCCATTCTTGTCATTTTCCTCAGCTGGCACAGATGAAAACAAAAATTATAAACTGATTCATGCACACCATGCTTTGAACAATGACACAAGGGTTGCTGATGATATGTATGTTGGTGAGTGCCAAGATGAAAATAAGTTCAATCAGGATTTGGTCCAGGGGAATCTCTTGATATGCAGCTATTCTATCCGATTTGTGCTGGGGCTCTCCACTGTCAAACAGGCCTCAGAAACAGCCAAGAACCTTAGTGCAGCTGGTGTTGTCTTCTATATGGATCCTTTTGTCATTGGGTATCAGCTTAACCCAGTTCCAATGAAAATTCCTGGCATAATAATTGCTTCCACAAATGATTCCAAGGTGCATTATCCATTTTCTCCCCTTACATATGCATGTGACTACATATCACATGCATATGTATTATAATTTTTTTCTTGGGCTTGTATATTACTATATATGACATAATCTTTTATGCACTCTTTATGTACTTAATGTCTGAACATCTGTTATCTATGTAAAAAACAAGGCATGGATTTGGCCACTGTGGTAGTCAACTTCTCCTCTCTCTCTCTCTCATGTGCATGAGGAATGATCCCCTGACAGTTTCACTTCTATTTTCAACTGGACAGATTTTAATGCAATACTACAATTCTTCATTGGAAATAGATGCAGTTTCAAAAAAAATTGTTAAATTTGGGGCTGTTGCCAGTATCTGTGGTGGACTAAAAGCAAACTACAATAATGCTGCCCCAAAGGTTATGTATTACTCTGCCAGAGGACCAGATCCAGAGGACAGTCTTCCTCATGAAGCTGACATTTTGAAACCTAACTTGTTAGCTCCTGGAAATTTTATATGGGCTGCTTGGAGTTCTCTTGGCACCGATTCGAATGAATTTCAAGGTTTGTAAATACATAATAAAGTTTTAACCAGGAAACTGAGCAAGCAAAGCAAACACAGTCAATTCTAAGGAGTTTTTTTGATACCTATAATATTATTAATATAACTTCTTTTTAAATAATAATCTATGCTTAACATTTTTTGTTTATCATGTATGTTGATAAAGTGGAATGTAAATATCTTGTTTGCATTGCCTACAGGTGAGAACTTTGCAATGATGTCTGGCACAAGCATGGCTGCACCGCATGTAGCTGGTCTTGCTGCACTAATTAGACAAAAGTTCCCCAATTTTAGTTCTGCAGCCATTGGATCTGCACTTTCCACTACTGCTTCTCCGTATGACAAGAATGGTGGGCCAATAATGGCTCAGCGATCATATGCGTCTCCCGACCTAAACCAATCTCCAGCAACTTCTTTTGACATGGGAAGTGGTTTTGTGAATGCAACTGCAGCATTAAATCCGGGTTTGATTTTTGATACCAGTAAGCCACTTAAACTAATAAACTTTTCACTTATGGTATTTCGATTAACAGAGTTGAAGTGTGAAAGGTGAATGACAAAATTTTGGATTGATGTCATGACCAAGTAGATGGAGGAGGCTAATATCATATTGATAAAAAATATTATTGAGTTTTTAGTTTATTTTGATCAGGTAGAATGTTTGAGGATACAGCCACTTATTGGATTTCTTGTGATTATTTACAACTGATGTGTATGCCTATATATAGGCCAGCCAAAGAAGGCGGTTTGCATTTTCTAGATTCATCCCAGCCGCTGACAGTATTAGATAAAAACATAGAAATCTAGAAACTACTGGACATAGCTAGAAAGAGATTTTTGCTACAGGATTCTCGAATCTTTTGGAAAAATGACATTTTCAACAATCATCTTATTGGTTATCAGTGCTTTTGGAAAGCCACCTTAATTACGGTCCGCCCTTAGCCACCTTAATTGCAGCAACTTTGGGCTGCCTTCATTGTGTGGGGTGTGAGGGGGCATTTAGTTTCACATCGCCTAGAGATATGGTCTAAGTAATGCTTATAAGGCTTGGACAGTCCTCATCTTACAAGCCAGATTTGTGGGGTTGAGTTAGGTCCAACCATCCAAGTCCAAATTTTAAGATGATATCAGAGTCTATTCTAGATCCATTGTTGGGGCCGCCCGCTTCGTCTTAATTGTGGTCCGCCTCTAGCCGCCTTAATTGCAACAATTTTGGGATGCCTTCATTGCAGCCTGCCAGGATTGTTTGTCACGACTTCATAGACTGAAAACGTTACTCTTCATATATTGGAACCTATGTTGTCAATCGCGCCGCTATTGCGCGCGATCTCGGAAAGGCGGAGCAGAGTGGACCTCTGCTGCGATGCGAACCCCTGGTGCGTCGCGCTTTAGGGTGCGGCCGTCGCGGCCGGAATCGCGCCGTTTCACGCGCACCTTAGCCGCGATTCTGTGTTGATGGCGGCTCTAAGCTTCTTCTCCCTCATGTTCTGACGGTGGCTACTGGTTTTTGAGAAACCAGAAACTAACCCTAAGTCTCTCCCTCTTCTGCAGCAAAAGGGCCTAACCTAAAGCCCAAAGAAAAGAAAAATAATCTTATGAAACAATGGGGCCTAACTCTAAGCCCAAAGAAAAAATTAAACCTATCTTTAAAAAGCCTTATTTACCTTCACTTAAACACAGTAAATCCCCATTTTTACTTTTACTTCTAGGGTTTCTTATTTTTTCTTTTTAAACACCACAATAAACACTTATTTTTCTGGTAGGTTTCATTTTTTCTTCTGC
This sequence comes from Ammopiptanthus mongolicus, assembly GCA_039655645.1. Taxonomy (NCBI): domain Eukaryota; kingdom Viridiplantae; phylum Streptophyta; class Magnoliopsida; order Fabales; family Fabaceae; genus Ammopiptanthus; species Ammopiptanthus mongolicus. Next base: position 87,447,938 of record CM077345.1, read on the forward strand.
CTCCTCCCCTTCTTCTCCTTCTTCTCCCCCTCTCTACCTTCTTCCCCCTCTTCGCAATAGCAGCCATCCTGCTACCGCTATCCCGCTATAGCGTTTTTGGGCTCGGCCGCTCCGCGCCGCTATTTGGGATTGACAACATAGATTGAAACCTTGAATAATCAACTTATTATCAGTGCCTTCAAATACAGCCTCTCAATATAAGTAGCTAAACAATGACTTATCTTGGCATCTTCCATTTGATAATGAAGTTTATTCTGTACAACTTTCATTGCAAAAAGTGCTCTTTCCATAATTGCCTTAGCAACAGGTAAACTTAGTGTTAACTCTAATGAGTAAATAAACAAAATTATAAGCCCCTCCCCAACAAGTTTGAAATTGAAATTTGAAAACTTGTAACTATTTTGTGCATTTCTAAATGTCTGTTTTTAGTTTTCGAGCATCATAAAATTAGGGGGAGAAAATTCATATGAATAAATCATGTTTTGCTTGTCAAATAAATACTGAGTTCTCTAGATTTAAGCTTGCCAAACAAAGAAAATGGATTTTCAATTTAAATATATAAGATTTACGACTTTTTCTCCATAGTTTGTGACTTTTATTTTCTAAAATTATAGACTTTTATGGAAAAAATGTGAAGTCTATGTGTAGATAAATTGAGGCAAAGACAGTGTGTGATTAGTGACTCACCTGAGCAAGAGATGATTGGTAGGAACTTGGATCAGAAACACAACACAAAAAAGGAAAGCTAAGAGTATATTCTCCTCTCCTGAACTGATATCAGGGAGATAATAGAATCATTGGTGTCTTAACATGTATAGAAGCAGTATAAACAGAAGGACAATATAGAAAGAAATGATAGCCGAAGCTTTGGAGAGGCTTGGTCTCTACCACCCTAAAGCCTAACTCAATTTCTGCCAGAATGGTGCCACCATAACTTTCTCCTTTTCCCTGCTGCCATGTGTCTAGGCAGTTATAAGAAAATCCCCCGTGCATATTATTCCCTTCAATTTCTTACTTTTGTTTCATTCAGTTCTGTATTTCATCGAATACAAGATGACACATTATTTACGGTTTTTCTCATGGTGGGTTCTATAAAATTAATCAGAGGACTTGTTGCCTTTAAAACTTAGTTAGGAATATTTGATTCTGAGCAGTTCCTTTGCCCTTGGAAGCTGGTGAACTAATCTTGTTAACAAATTGCACAATGGTAGAATGAATAAGTGGAGCTGATAGTTTAATTAACTGTAACTGTTCACATGGATGATGTACCTACCAAATCTCTAATTAAGTAATTAACTACCTCTAGTTTAAGTAAGCTGTATGATTTAAGAACCTTGTTTTTGAATGTGGAAGTGTATCTATGTTTCTTTGTAGGTTATGATGATTACATATCATTTCTATGTGCTATCAATGGTTCAGCTCCTGTGGTGTTAAACTATACCGGTCAAAATTGTTGGCTATATAATGCAACTGTATATGGTCCTGATCTGAACCTACCTTCAATCACTATATCAAAGTTAAACCAATCTAGAGTAGTGCAGAGGACAATCCAAAGCATTGCTGGAAATGAAACTTATAGTGTTGGTTGGAGTGCTCCTTATGGGGTTTCAGTGAAAGTATCACCAAATCACTTCTCCATTGCCAATGGTGAGAGGCAGGTCTTGTCTATTTTCTTCAATGCAACCATTAACAGCTCTGTTGCCAGCTTTGGGAGGATTGGTCTGTTTGGAAATCAAGGTCATGTTGTCAACATTCCTCTTTCAGTCATTGTTAAAATCTCATATAACATCACTACAAGCTAACAGAGATAGCATTTTTGCTTGTTGAAGTAATTCATTTTGATTTTTCTGTGTTTACTTGTATGTTTTTTTTTCTCTTGGGTCTTAAGATGTATTAACTATTTTTTCATTCGTTACCATGTAAAGTTGTTGAAGGTTCTCCTTGTAAAGTAAAGCTATGTAGTCTTATAGATGTGATCAGTACTTCGTTCGAGTTCCTTCATTCTTTTCTCTTGCACAATGATTATTAAGTACTTGTTGATTGAGTTCTTGATGCACTGTCTCCATGGACATGCAAACTTACCTATATTGTGGTGGTGGTCCTCACCTCAATCACTTAGCTTCAATAAGCAAAAGAGTATTCACCGAAAAAGAGTATAAACAAATAATTTAACAATGAATATGCTTTTATTTGTTCATGTTTAAACAAAAGTTCACTTTATATAAACAATTTGTCATTGGGAGATTTTTTTCAAAATAAGTTAAAAGCTTGTATAGAATGATTAAGCAAGCCATAAGGTGCGATTCAGTTGCAATTTGAACTCTATAGGTGAACCTTTTCCTTTGCACGCCCTGTGGCTGTGGCCACGTCATCCACCAAAAAAATAGTGAGCTCTCAACTTTTGGTTGACTTGACTTAAGAATAATGTAAAAAATGTTCACAATTTTTCATTTCAATTTTTTGGTTAGTTAATCTTGACTTGCAACAATTAACAGTAGCATTGACTTTTCAAAGTGGAAAATATGAGTTACGACAAAGACATCTTAATTTGGGCAATTTAACAATCTTCCAACTTGGTGGTTGAGGATTGGTCCTCCATAAAAGATTGGAGGACCTTATACATTGCCTCCTAAAGCCCCGACTATAGATACATCAAACTTAGAAAAATGGGAGAACAAACCACTTAAAATATATTGATATTGAAATCAAACTTAAAAAATATATTTATGGCGCAATTTCAAGCACCAACTGAGCATAAACTACTGTTGAAGTTAAAATTTTAGAAAAAGAGGACTAATTTATAAAAATAAAATAAAATTAGTTATTGGTAACTCATCTTCCAACTATGGGTGATGAGCTTAATGCTAACATTCTATTAACATTACCAAGACCTCCTAATATAGATAAATTAAATATCTAATATTAATCTGATTGTCAATATCCAAATTTATCCATAATTTTTTTATTTTTGTATTTATTCAAGTGCAAAGAAATTTGTATTTTGATCGCAATAAAAGAAAAAATAAGTCCAGGAGAAAAATAAAAAATGCTAGTAATACATTTTTTTCAACACTTTGTAACGCACTGTTTATTATTATTAGGTGGAGTCTCTATTATTATGTGAAGTTACATGTATAGTTCATGAGAGTGGTTTCCTAATTCCAATTGTTATTTTCTGTTTCTCTGCTGAACAAAGTTTATGCATTATTTTTTTTAATGAAATGTAATTTCTTTAATTTAATAAAAAGATAAAATGGTAACATGACTTAAATACAAAATTTGCAGATACAACACATTCAAAACGCTTCAGACAGTCACAAAGAGAAGTTCATTCCAATTCAAATATTCATAAATCGCTTAGTTATATTATTATGAGCAATAAGGAGGAATAATACAATGTTTGCTAAAAAAAAAAGAGCAATAAGGAGGAATAATTAAAATGGCCAAATCTTAATTCATCAACAACGCTAATGCAAGGTTGTATATAAGCTTGCTTCCAATAAATTGGAAAGCTTCTATCAAACAACTTTACGGAAAGAATCTTAGCACTGGTTGGATCAAACACGCTACATGAATTATTCTCAAAATGTATAGTGTAATTCTTCTCAAGTAACTGACCAACACTACGAAGACTTTGACTTATTTCACGCACAAAAAGCACATCAGAAATAAATTTTGTATCTGAAGTGGTTTCTACTGCAAGGACCTTTGCCTTTTACTTGCACACGCTTTCCATTTCCAACTTTCACTTTTGATGTGTAACTTCTGTCTAACCCTGTAAATAAGCCAGCATCATGAGTCATGTGATGAGTGCAACCACTGTCAAACAGCCAAGCATCAGGGCTATAGTTTACTGCATAGCAGGTTGCTACAAACACATTTTCCTCTTGTAGCACTTCATTTTCTGCCACTTGAGCTTGCTGTGTTTTCTGTTCGGATTTGCTTCTGCAAACCTTCTCCACACAGCCAAATTGCTTGAATGACCCTTTTACTTGAAGTGAGAACAGAAACCAAAATTGTTTCCTTCCACCACCCTTATTTCCTTGAGAATCCTTCTTCTCCTTATCTTTTTAGTCACCAAAAATATTTCTTTCCACTGCTGGTGTAGGCTGCTGAGAAGGTTCCTTCAACGACTTCTTGTCTACATACAATGAGAACAAGTTAGTAAAAAATTATCTTAAGTGCTAATTTCAGACACATTATTAAATGAGCTCGTTTAAAATGTAAAAAAGGGAAATTAATTGTCACTAGTAAGTCTGTTTTGCTTAAAAACACAAATATTCACTGTAAAGAAAAAGTGCATCCAGAAAATTAATGAAATTTGGCAACTGACATTTACTTAGGCACAGCCACCACAAAATGTCATTCTTGTTAACTAGAACAGAAATAAGCAATAACTGGCGTTTATTCATATTGTTTCTCAAGAAAAAAAATGACTGGTGGCTGTTCGATTCTACAATCCAATATTAAAAAATTCTAGAGGAATGTAAGCTAAAAGGAAAGGTATTAGTGACAACAAAGTGAATAGAAATATATTTGATGATCAAAATATTCAAAGCTAGAAAGCAAAAATATACCTTATAGACTTGTCCAAATAGAAAACTCTGGTTTTCCTGGACAACTTCCTCATCATACTTGTAAGCATCCTCTTTCGTCCCAAAGGATTAATCTTCTGCAATAAGATCTCTTCATGGGTAATCTTTTCCTCAAAATGCTTAGTAATCTTTGCTCTCAACGTGAAGTTCAATGTTGCACCCATATTTAGAAAACTGGTTACAACACGATCACGACCATTTAGTTATCTTCATGTTTGTTTTGCTTAAATAGCACAAAAATGTTCACTGTAAAGAAAAATTGATACAAAAGAATTTGATGTTGCTTGCACTTTCAACAGATTATCAATAGATCAAATCTTAGGTATGCATGAATTGAGTAATTAAGTTTAATGCAAAAAGAAAAAGACATTAAACATATCCTGACTGTATTTGAAACAGGAGACTTGGCAGTTAAAATTCTTGGGACAAGATTTAGGTACAATTCTATAAGTACATTAGGTGCTGTTCTCCAATGGGAATGAGACGTGTAATAGCTGTTACACATATTATGTTTTCATTGATGAGTTGTTACATATGACATATTCCTATCGGAAAACAACACCTAATGTGCCTATAGAATTGTATTTAAGTTTTGTTCTTCTGATAGAGAACTAATAAGTTTGGAATAATCACAATATGACAAGCACGACATTTGCCAATAGGTTTGGAATCATCATGATATGAAACCTTCCTTATTACTTACTGCGTATACAAGTGATTACAAGAAAGCAGAGAACACGGCTTTACACAACGAAAAGCAAATAAGGCACTTGAATTCATACCTACTCACCAGAAAATGTCATTCTTGTTAACCCAGAAAACAAATTAGCAATGACAAGTGTTTATTCACAGGAAATCTCAAGAACATAAATGCTTGATCGATATTTGATTATATAATCAGAAGTTAAAAAAGTTACTGAGTAAACACAAATGCCTTATTGAAAAATTCTAGAAAAAAGGAAGGTTAAAAGCAAAGGCAGACGGCAGTTAAATAGAATTAAGTGATCAAATATATATTTGATGACCAAAATATTCCGAGATAGAAGTAAAATTTTCCCCTATAGACTTTTCAAAACAGAAAACACTGATTTACAAAACAACCACCTCATCATACTTGTGACCATACTCTTTTTGTCCTGAAAGATTAATGCTTCGCGAGAAGATCTCTTCTTGGATAATCTTTACTGCCACATGCTAAAAACATATTTGCTCTAACTGTCAATTCAACACTGTGCCGATACATACAAACTGCACAGGTTAAAGACAATTGGTTGCTTTCATATTAAGCTTAAAAAACACCAGTAAAAACATGGTCGGTATAAAGAAAAGTTGATACAAATGAAGTTTTTGTTTGATCACATCTCGATAACTTTACCCTCCAATGAAAATGTTTTCAGGTACTGTATTGTCTTTTGTTCCAATAAATACATCAGGATATGAGCAATTAAATAAATGGAGGACCACACATACTTAGCATCGTTTCCTTCCTTTCTAGTTCCACGGAGGATTTAAGAATACCCCCATAACCAAATTTTACCATCTCATCTTCAACGTGGCAAAAATCAGCCCAAAAAGAAAATTACCTTCCCGATAACGACATTATAATTAAAAGTAGGGCCGAATACCAATCAGATCATCTAATTCAAGGTTAATCCATACCAATATTGCACATAGCAGAAGAGGTATGCTCTGCAGGACATGTATAAAGACAGTAGAGAATTTTCTGCAAGTGCTTACTTGTTAATGAAATCATGACGCCATCAAAGAGGCTGCCGGTGCAAATTTTGAAGACTTCGCAACCCAGACTGCATATATCAAAAGCAAATTCTTGACCACAGCCGTTATCCCTTCAGCTCCCTTGAAAAAGCATTTTGAGAAGGTATCCATAAGAAATGCTACGAGACACCAGAGTACTGTAGACTAACAACATACCTCTGGAGTCTGGATTCATCCAGTTTGGAGTTAACTTTATGTAGAGTTCGGCTACATATCCAGCCAGCTGTTGAACACAGAAATCCCAAGTTACAATTATAAAATACATTGGGGCCCAATACCTGTCAGATCATGTAATTCAAGGTAATCCATACGAATAGTGAAAAATGCACAAGTGATCTACTTTGCAGGACTAAATGTAAAAAGACAAGAAAACATTGTGCAGTGCAGGTGCTTACTTGTTCATCATCCCAGCATAGAGGCTGCCTCGTGCACATTTAAATGACTACTCAACCTGAACTGCCTATACCAAATGCAAATTCTCGACCACAACAGTTACTTCTTTACCTACCCTGGAAATGCTGTTTGAGAATATATCCATAAGAAAAGCTATGAGATATTAGAGTAATGTACAATAAGAATATACCTCTGGACCCATCCAGTTTAGAGTTAAATTCATGTAAAGTTCAGATACTAATTCAGCTATGTGTTTTACATAGAAATCGCAAGTTATTGAATATAAGGATAGACAGACACTCACTAAATCCAACAATATTTTAATGGCCACAAATAACCATAAAATAGTATAATATGCTACAAAAATTCAAAATGAATATTTAAATTAGGCTTGCAAGGAGCACCTTATTTCATCAGCTAGAGTCTAAAGTTAACACATCACAACTTAAATTACATTCTTAAGCCGTACAAGTTTTCGAACCAGAGAAACTGAAATAATTTTCTAGTGAAAAAATAAAACAAATTAATCAATTATACTCAAAGGACTTTCTATAAGCGTGCAAAATTAAATCTTCTCTGACGAGTACCAACAAATTACATATTTCAACCAGTAGATAGGAATTTATAGAACAATAATTCAAGCTTTTATTTTCACAACAATAGTGTATAATTCAAATAATTAGTTTAGTGAAATCACAATCCTCTTCACGGAATGTAAAAGGTAAAACTAAATCTATTAGACTAGACATGAAGTTTATGAACTGACATGAGTTGTGAAACCTAAGCTAGCAAGCTTGACATTCCCGGCAGAATGGGCAGAAGCGCCATATTTTTGATATATAGTACATATGGTTCAACATAAATAATGGCTGAAGCTGGCAGAAACGCTATTTTGGCTTCAAGTTAACAAGCAGACATCAAATTTTTTCTTTGTCAAAACAAGGATTTGTATCATTCTTTTCAACTGACGAAAAATGAAGTTCCAGTGAGGACATAGTTGAACTTCCTATTTTCATAAAATTGAGTGAATCATAAACTGATTATACTAACTTGAAGCCAAAATTAGAAAACTCTTCTTCCAGTTCTGACACATCAATGTTGTTTACAATTGTAAATGGACTTTGGATTGACTTGACGTCAGTGTAATATTTCATCAATATATGGTCACCAATATATAATATTTCATCTCCATACATATTTATGGACTTTTCAACCATCTGTGCACTTCTCCATGAGTAGGAACCGTCTGCAAGAAGTACAATACAAGATATTTAAATCATCTAAACAGATAACCCAAGTACAGCACACCATAAAGTCAATACATGTCCAAAATCACAAGTAAAATTAGAAGCTCAATTACGCTCTATGAAAAATGGAAACTAACATGGTGGTTCCTAAGTGCTATTAAAAGGAACAAAAGAAAAATTCAATCTGCATTTCAGCAATCATCATGACCAAAATAATAGAAAACAACTCAATGATTACTTAGATCGATCATAAAATATGTGGATCTAAGAGCATCATTGATGTATTTTACTGAGCTTGATAAAGATTACAGACTATTATGAACATGTGGACAATCTATCTATGATGACCATGAGCAGTGATCTCTTCAGCTGCCTTGGAAAAGCTGTTTGAGAAGGTATCCTGTAAGAAATGCTAAGACATCAGATAATATGACTAAAAATATACCTCTGGACTCATCAAGTTTGGAGTTAACTTTATATAGAGTTCAGCTTCATATCCAGCTAGTCGTTGAACATAGAAATCCCAAGTTACTCTAGCAGAATACAGATAGAAAGATACTGTCTCCTGTTATAATGGCCACAAATAACCAATAAGATATTAGTTACACAAATTCAATAAGAAATCCTTAGGCTTGCAAGGAACACCATATTTGTTGAACTGGAGTGTAAAGTGAGGGAGGGAAGGTGAGGCAGCGAACCCTGCTTCGGGAAGGACTTCACACTTTCACATGGACCACCAATTTTAAGAGAAGTGAGACCCTGATGCACGCCCATTGATGATAGACCGCTTAATATTAGTTTCTCGCAATTGAAGATTACAAGAGATTTCAAGTTAGGCGGCAAACCCCCATCAGGAAACATTTCTATCTCTGGGCAATCCCATATATCAAGTCGCTTTAACTTTGGGAGAAGAGTATTCATGTGACAAGGCAATGACTTCAACTTCATACATTTGGAGACCGAGAAAGACCTCATGCTGGGCGCAACCGATCCTTCGAGATCGAGAAGAGCAGCATCCTGTGGCTGGGACACCGAAAGAGATTCCAGATTTTCACAATCTTGAAGATAGAGAGATTCGAGCTTTGGAAAGCTGTCCAGTGGGAAGGATGTGAGTGAATCACAGCTGCGTGTTATTTTCAGTAACTCTAGCAGCTCATGTTGTTGTTGCCTTGGGAACTCTAGTTTCCTACAATCATAGATTTCCAGTGATTTCACCGACACAGGTATACGATCCCCCGGAAATGATATGGCACACGAACAATCTGTGATGGATAAAGATTGGAGAGAAGTTAGGTGGGTGATGGTGATTCCCTGAAACATGGACTTCACCACCTCGCATCCTCCGATTGACACATCCTGCACCGAATGTGGCATCTCTTGCAACTCTACTTTACCGCTTCCTCCTATCCTTAATTCACAAAGTGCGGGAGCCTTTGGGAGAGAAGAAAGCAGGTTATCACAACCGTCAATTTCAAGTGTTTGCAAAGCAGGAAGATGGTCAGGCAGATTTCCCGTTAACCTCCGACCACCATAGATTGTAAGGTTCTTCAGTTGAGGAAAAGCATTGGACTCGGAAGCATGCCACTCCTCCCAATACGGCATATCATCAAATTGCAGATGCTCGAGGGATGGAAAGGGTGGTGCCAAGGAAGAATGATCATCATCACTTTTGTAAAACTCCTCACCAATTGAACGAAGCATAATACAACCCCTAATCTCCAGGGACTTAAGAGATGGTAGTTGTCCGAGTGAAGGAAGCATACAACAATTGCTACATGACACCAAAGATATACGAGTCATACTGTGGTAGGAAGAATGCCCTACCCAATCCGGAAATGTTGTACCCCTGTACCCCCATATTGTGAGTTCTTGCAAGCCTTTGTGAGGTTGTAACTTGTCCAATATATCTCGTTCAATCTCCGAGCTTGTAACCATATCACCACCTGTAGACCATTCGAACTCCAATGTCTCAATGTGTGTCTTATCCATTATTCTTGCCTTCAATGCCTCACTGCTACACGCAACATTCTCCAATTTCCTAATACATAGTGATCCATGAATATTTGAAAGTTCACCTAATTCCATGATCCCATTCTCCTCTTCATGCTTCCCCACAACAAAGTAATCTAAATGCTGCAAATTTTTCAATTTGCCCATTCCTCGAGGCATCTCTTTTAAATTAGTTCCACGAATATAAAGATGCCGCAAGTTCACAAGATTTTGCATGCCACTGGGAAGCATCGTCAAATTACGACAACGAGACAACTTCAATGTTTGTAGATTGTACAAGTTACTTAGTGATTCCGGCAATGTCTTGATACCTGTCCGAGAGAGATCCAAGTAACGCAGATGGATCAGTTCACCTATTGAATCAGGCAATGCATCAAGACCATCAAACTCAGCAAAGGACAAAACTCTTAAGCACTTCAACTCGGACAGTATGATCGATGTTGTGCTTTCAATGCTGAATGAAGGATTTGAGAAATAGATTGGCAGCAATGTCCTCACAGATTTTACTCTACCAATGGAATCTATTGAGATCGGATGACTTAACCTTCCGTATGACAAATGACGAGTCCTTGCAATCATCTTTCTCGTACTCATCTCATCTGCATTCCCAAGTTCCTCTGATCTAAAATAGAATTCACCAGCAACGTAGGTTGCTAAGTCATGCATGAGATCATGCATCACAAAATACTCATCCTCATATTGTTTGAAAAACAATCTGGAAGCTAAATCATCAAAACACTCATAACCAACTTCTTCCAAAGTCTTCCCGCTCTCCGGTGCCGGTAAAAGTCCTTCTGCCATCCACAACAAGATTAATTCATCTTTATCAAATTGATAATCCTTGGGATACAATGAACAATAAACAAAGCAACGTTTTGAATATGGAGGGAGATGGTAATAACTAATCAACAATGCTGGAACAATCTCACTGTGTTCTACAGAAAAATTCCAAATTTCAGTAGTCAATATACTAATCCATTCCTTGACATCATGCTTTACTCGCAACAGGCCTCCAAGTGTTTGTGCAGCTAAAGGTAACCCCTTACACTTTTTGACAATCTCTCTTCCAATTTTTTCAAGAGTTGGATTCCCATTAGATTCTGGAAAACAAGCATGGTTTGCAAACACGGACCAACAATACTCATCAGACAACTCGTTGAGAAGGTAAGGGGGACAAGTTTGGACTACCGAAGCAACCTTTTCACTACGAGTTGTTACTAGAATTTTACTTCCCCTAATCCCATGTTGGAAAGGTGTTTTCAGATTATTCCAACGACCATAAGCTTCGTTCCAGACATCGTCTAGAACAATAAAGAACTTCTTTCCTATCAGCTTGTCCTTCAAATCATGTTGAAGTAGATTTAAATCATTCATATCACAAGATGTACGAGTAAGTGCCTTTATTATAGTCTGTGTAACCTTAACAATGTCAAACACTTCAGAAACACAAACCCATGCTTTCAAATCAAACTCCTTCATCAAATCCTCATTATTGTACAGCCATTGGGCTAAAGTGGTTTTCCCAACCCCACCCATGCCCACAATAGGGATCACAGATATTTTAGCTTCCGAGTTTTCATCTTTTAACAATTTGATTATGGCATCTTTCTCATTTTCCCTGCCATATATCTCCCCTTTGACAAGAGATGTTGATTGAGTTCTCCCTGACAAGTTCTCCTGAGGAGTCTCTTTTAGACCGAGGATATATTTGCGTTTTTCAATAGCTTCTATCCTTCTAACGATCTCTTCCACCTTAGTTACAATCTTCCTATCTTTGAAATTGAGAGGCCAAAAGATACTTACCTGCTTGTTTTGAGTAGTTGCAGCTTTGGTAAAAACATGGTCCAGTAAGTCATCAGCGGTATAAACAGCATCTTTGAGACCATCGAGCCAGTCCTTCACATCTTTGTCATGGAATTGTTTCTTCTCTGCATCAATAAGCAGAGCTTTAGCGGCACGCAGAACAAGCTCCAACCTTTCAAGTAACGGTTGATCAAGCTTCTTGCCTCGGATCAAGTTGACAGCCTCAGGTGAAAGGAGTTTGTCTAAAACAACCTCGATAAAACCAGAGAGGAAAGCTCCACCCACAAGTGCTGCTGCCATGATGGATCTGAAGAAGAATATGTGATGAGATTAGAGGAGAGAAAAGTGGTTGTAGAATACGTAATGAACTGGGATCAAAGTGTATATAATTTCATAGTAGAAGAAATGGACTTGACGTGGTGGTGGGGTCTTCGAAATAACTTAGAAAATTCGTATTAGTAGTTGAATTGCTAGCTGCCTCTGCACTAACTTTGTTTTTACAAGTCAAGTCTCTCTGAATAAATAAATAATTGGTGCATGTAGTGACGTATAATAATGTCGATCTTGTGTATATAGTGAAGTGTTCATAATTTCTTACCGACAAATTTGAAATTTGGTAGTACTGGAATTCTTAGCTGTGATGCACTAACTTTGGGCTAACTTTGGTTCATTTCGTTTTTTGAAAGATGCTCAGCAATAATTTTTGGAAAGTGGTCAGATATGTAGCAATCTTGTTGCCAATTCTTGCAGGCATGCAGCATCTATTTTCGTGGGTGGGCTCCAATGTTTTTTGTGTAGTGTAGTGTAATAATGTCGATCTTGTGTATGGTGTGTATATGGTGAAGTGTTCATAATTAGGGATGACAATGGGTACTGGGTCCGTTGGGTACCCGTAAAATTTACCCGTTATGGATAGGATAATTACCCGTTAATTGGGTATAGGTATGGATACGGATAATTACCCGCAAGAATTAATGGAGATGGGTGCGGGTACGGATACTTTAGTACCCACCCCGCCCCATACCCGTACTATATATATATATATAATATTTTTTTTATATATACGTAATCTAATATATTCTGAAATTTATTGTAATATTTACTTGATATTTTGGAGATGGATTGTTAGATATTTTGTATTAAAACCTTTGCATTTCATGTTCACAAATTGATTATTAGATCCATGGATTGCATTTTTAGTTTGGAATGCAAAAGTTTACAAGAGTTTAGGCATTTTATTGTTTAATTAAAATTTCTCTTATTAAAGTGCGGGTAACGGGTGCGGGTACGGATACTTAGGTACCCAGAGGGTAAGGATACGGGTATTGAAGTTACTACCCACGAGGATATAGGTCCGGATACGGGTATTTTTTCAAAACGCAAGTACGAAAACGAATACTATAATATCCTATCCATATCCTACCCATTCCCATCCCTATTCATAATTTCTTACCGACAAGTTTGAAATTTGGTAGTACAAGAACTCTTAGCTGTGATGCACTAACTTTGGTTCTTTATTTCTTTTTTGAAAGATGCTCAACAATAATTGTTGGAAAGTGGTCAGATATGTAGCATCTATTTTCGTGGGTGGGCTCCCATGTTTTTTGTTCCCTAGTTCCTATTTGTTTTATTTATTCTTTGCTAGCTAAAAATAACTAATAGCGACTGGTCTGGTGACAAAATTTTCCAATATAGAATACTTAATGGCATCTCCTTTACACTCGGATGGTTGCTTATACTACCATATTTCTATTATCAATACAAATAACCCTATTTGAAAATCCAAACAAGGTTTAAACACATCTTGAAGTCTCTTGAAGTAGTGAGACATTGATAGCATCACGTTATCGTAGTCTTTCTGCATCAACTGATTATAATGAAAATGTGTCCAGTTGGTATACCTTATACCATGACAATTATGTACAAAAATATGGATTCTCTCATCATGAAAAATTTAGTTGCAAGTAATCTAATCCTTTTGAAGTTTTATTTGTGCATATGCATCATTTATTAACTAGTTACATGGTGATATGATTTGTGTCCATATTTGCATATTCAGCTGTTAATAGAAAAAGACAAAGTAGAGTTGTATGGGCAATGGAATTGAACATAGGAAGTGAAAAAGTACCGACTAAAACAAAAGAAACTTGCATTATATATATATATATCTATATAATTTTTGCTTTCACTAATCTAGGATCTTACTATTTAATTGGGATTTCTTCAGCTAAGGTAATTGCTTTTGTCTTGCACATTGGCGGTAAGGTAAAAGAAGTCAATTTTTCTATGATTTTCATCATTTTCATAAGAAATGCCGATCTTCTTTTCTACTGGAGATCATATATGTACTCGCTGTTCTAGTAGCATGTCTTCTAATTATTGGGAGTATATGATTATATTTTTCTAGATTTCTCTTTCTTTCTTGGGTAAAGAGGGCTAAAGAAAAAGACTATGTTTCAATCAGAGCAAAGAATATCGTCTAATGAATATAATATGATTTTCTCACATACTAAGATAACCGCCGGCACCGTGAGCATTCTTTTTTTAATGAAAATCAGACTTTTAAAGGATGCAAGTTCTGAACATGAGGAGAGAATTTAAAGCAATCAAGATAAAAAAAGCTGAAACAATGAAGAAATTTTCAGATAGACTTCAAGGGTGGTGACACAAATCATATTGTTAGGTGAGGAGCTTAGTGATCAATGTGTGTAGTGGAGAAAGTATTGGTGAATCTTGAAGGAATTGTGAAACAGTTCTATGAACCCAGATCAATAATAGATACAAGATTATAACATATTAATAAACCTTCACCATTACATATAAGAGATAGATCAAGAACATGTACCTGGCACCAAATAAGGATTCATCCTTCTTATTGGTTGAGCACTGGAATGAGAGTAGACTCCCCTCAATCACGATTGGTTCATCAGACTATGTATTAACCGTCTAATGGGATAATGATTAAGTAACCTATCATATGAGGGCATGGACCTCTCATTGGACATCAATTGAATAGCCCAACCCATCATGGACTATTCAGAACATAAGCCCAATACTATTCATTATATTGTTAAAATGCTATTAACTATAATTAACATATTAATTATAATTCCAGATGATTAATTAATGATAATCCATAATTTTGATTAATTGAAATAATTAATCTAACATTCTCCCACTTGGATAGCACTAGTCAATTATCGGAAGAACAAGAATTTTATGACTAGAATATCAATTATGGTTAAAGCACATATCAATCAATAATCTAAGAAACATAAGCTTCAACGTTGCAGAAATGGTATCCGATAGGGAAGCAAATCATACATGGTAAAGACTTACATTCCATATAAAGAATGATGTATTTGGAAAAGTATAATCAAATTAAGAGTAATATGCAATCCAAGTATGGTCCAAGCATCTGAAAATACTATAAGAGATATGATACATCAAAGAGACGTCATCTCATACATATCTCATATAAAATAATTTCAAACTACCACTAACCCAAAACACCATAAGACTTTAACCAAAATATGAGTTGCAGTATTTCGATAAACTCCAATAGTTAAGTCTTTAGTTAGCGGTTGTCGAAGCATGTTTTTTCTAACAATATGCTTGATTCAAGTCTGAAATTTGTAAATGCCAAAAACATAATCCACATGTGTCTATGTGCTCACAATAGCCCAGTAATAAAAGTAATTACATATGGGCTAAACCAACAAATGCTCTATAATATTTGACATTCAATTAATCCAAAATTCTACTAAATAAGTGACTATACTAATCCAGAAACAATTAGGAAATTCAAGAATCTCCTACATGGAAGGCATAGACATCTACTTCAAATAGAATCATGATACTATAGATTAATGTGGTCACAAGAATGTCAATAATGAGCAAGCACTTAAGACTATTGGTCTAAACATAAGATTTACAAGTACTTCAACAGTGCAGAACATCATACTCGATAGAAGTACTAACATTATACCTGCAAAGTACTTATATATCTGTGACCTATCAAAATGTGATATTTGGGTAAAAGAGAAGCACAATATGATTGCATTCTAAAGAGATTAATGTGTAGTTCCCAACAAATGACATTGACATCTACTTGAGATGCCTATTGAGATTCAACAAATTTTATATGTATATCTCAGTAAAATAGGACAAGACTAAATAACAATGTCCTTTTAAAATATGTCATATGATCAGAAAATGTGTGCACAAATATATGGCAATATAAGATTAATAAGTCTCGAAATACCATAATATTTTGTATACACTCCCACTAATCCAGTATACCTAAACAAAATTAGGATTTAAACAAAATTAGTATTTTCATTAGAGCCCACTAGTATTAAAATACTCTAATGGTATAATATTTAACAGTGAGATCTTAACTCTGCAATATAATATCCAAAGTGAATCCAAAACTCAACATCTTTCTCTATTTAAGAATGCGTTTATAAATTAGAGAGAGACAAATTAGTACAGAATTATCACGACAAGTGGTTACTTGATAATACTATGAAACTCAACAGACAATTTATTAATGGCAGATCTTAACAAAATTTAGATTTCATAGTTAACCACATATTGTGCATACAGAATTAAGGAGATTATAAGTGTTCGTTTGACACTTCATGACATAGAATCTCCTAGAGTCATTACCAAATATAAATTCTAAAAAAAAGAATTTAACAAGGTAACCTTCATATTATAAAGTATGATGATCATTTGAAAGACTTATCATCATATCAGTGAGATCAAAATCCTCAGTATTTTTAAACACATTATAGGATCACTTGCAAGTTTTCAACAACTCACTCAAAACTCAATTGTTGATTAATAATCACAGGCACTTGGGCACAAGATTAGATTACGCGCAACGGAAGTACATGAGACTTATATTTCACTATAATTGAGGAAATTGAAATAGATAAATGCAAACACTAGAAGGGGGGTTGAATGGTGTTTGACAAATTTATGCAGAATTTAGAAACTTTTTCGCAAGCACAGACGGTTTATAATAGACGAGTAAACACAGACAGGTCAATCAGACTGATAACTCGTCTGAAGGTTTTCACAGAAAACACACAATCATGCAAGATAAAAAAAGGTTTGATAAACACAATTATAAACCCCTTTAGTTAGATGATAGTTAAGACAAATAATCAAACTAAGGAGTTAAGGGAAAGAGAGAGATCACTCAACAGGTTTTATCCTGGTTCACCCCTTAACAATGAGGCTACGTCCAGTCCTTGGCAGCACCAAGTTTTCTCACTATAACTGATTTAGGTTACAGGACAGACAAGTATTATTTTCACACCTAGCCTCTTCAGGCTCCAGACGAGTATTGTTTTCACACCTAGCCTCTCCAGGCTCCAGGCAAGTATTATTTGCACACTTAGCCTCTTCAGGCTCATACGGGTTTGTTTGAGAGAAGTTGTAAAAAGATTACACTTTGCAAGTCTTTCACAAGCACTCAGACGAGTGTATTAAATGTGAAGTTCTAAAAGACTGCGTATTAACTTCAAATAATTGAAGAATAAATAATGAAAGAATGAAGATATAAATGCACAGAGTAATTGCTCTTTGATTGCTTTGATCGTTCTCTTGTCTACTGGAATCTTCAAAGTCTTCTTCATTAAATAGGCTTCAAAAATTTAAAGCCGTTAGACACAAAGTCTGAAGTCTTGGCTTCTTGCAGATCTTCAATAAATGCAATAGAGTCATTCTGATCAGCCATTAAAGCATAGGGAACTTAGCTTGTTCTCTTTCATCAGAGTGATACAGACTTCTAATATACCTTTGGTCTCAGCAGGTCTGTATTCGTGCTTTTTGTTTGCAGAGGGAAGACTTTCCCTTTTGGTGTAAGATGCAGTTGTGTTCAGGCAAAGCACTTTGATGAAGTTCCTTATCAGAGTCGAGACAGCTTTCATCCAATGTATTTTTTAATGTTAGTCATTAGACGGATGAGTAGGTTCATTAGACGGGTTGACTCTTTAACAAAGAGATGACGTCAGTTGCTAATTCTTTTAGACGGGTGAGTCTTCCTTTGATCAGACGGTTGAAGACTTCATTAGACGAGTGAACTTCTCTTAGTTCAGACGAGTGAACCTTAGCTGATTCAGACGAGTGAACTTATCTCAGTTTAGACGAGTGAACTTTAGTTAGTTCAGACGTGTGAACTTAAGTTAGTTCAGACGGGTGAACTTATCTAAGTTCAGACGAGTGAACAGTATATAGACGCTTAATGTTTTAATCTGCACACTAAGTAGACGAGTTAAATACCACAGGCGCGTTCAATTAAATCATTGAATAACTGTTTTAATCTCATCAAAACTAAGGTAAATGCACATCAGACATTTGGAGACTCAACAATCTCCCCCTTTTTGATGATGACAAAACATGTTAAATGATTTAATGAACTTAAGAAAATTCACATAAATCAGTCATGTATATGATCAGACAGATTAAAAACATTGTTCCATGATTATAACATACTCAAACAGATAAGCATTCAACTTTTTATCTTAGTCTTATCTTAGTATTTTCTCCCCCTTTTGACATTATCAAAAGCAATAGAATATAGACAGAGAGAAATGAAAAGATACATCATATTTAGATAAACATTTGTTCATATTAGACAGTTGTAACATTAAAACATTTTTCATTTAACTTTCTCCCCCTTTTGTCATAATCAAAAAAGAGAGAAACAGAGGAGGTAATGGTAACATTAAACCATCATTGGCTGTGTACAAGGTAAAAAAAAGAAAATTACAAATAAGTGTTACAAAGATCAAAAAGAGTTAAAAGCAAGTTTGTCCTTTGGTTTTGCCTAAAGGCTTCTTCAACTGCTCCCCCTGAGCAGATGCATCCTCTTTGATGGTTTTAAAAACGAAGAGAAAAAGATTTGAAAACGTAAGAACGAAATACCTTTTAAAAGAAAAATTTTTTTTTCCCTTTTAAAGACCAAAGACAGTTGTAATTTTAAATGAAAGCAACAAAAAGATGGAGGTTTAAAAAAATTTGATTTAAAATAAAAACAGCCATGTACATATTTTGCCTCAGATAATGAAACAACACTTAAAAGAAAAGAAATAGCCATTTAAAAAGAATTTTTAAAAGAAGAGCGAATGACTCATAAGGTCAGACGATTAAACATAGACGAGTATCATAAACACTCATCAGACAGGTTATTCAGCAAAGCAATGTATATTCAAGTTGTCTCTTATAAACTTAAACCTATCCTCAGCTAATGGTTTTGTAAAGATATCAGCCCATTGATTTTCAGTTTTAACAAACTTAACATCAAATATACCTTTTTGAACATAATCTCTTATGAAGTGATGTTTCATTTCTATGTGCTTAGCTTTAGAATGTTGTACGGGATTCTTAATTAAGCAAATAGCACTAGAATTATCACACCAGACAGGTATATTATGCTCAAATATAGAGTAATCTTCTAGTTGATGTTTTACCCATAATAGTTGTGAGCAGCAACTTGCAGCAGAGACATATTCTGCTTCTGCAGTTGAGAGGGCGATAGTCGTCTGTCTTTTGCTTGACCAGGAGACTAAGTTTGCTCCAATGAAGTGAGATCCTCCACTGGTGCTTTTCCTTTCAAGTCTATCTCCAGCAAAGTCAGCATCACAAAAACCAACTAATCTGTAATCTTGTGTTCTCAAATACATTAAACCAAGATTAGTGGTTCCAAGCAAATATCTAAAGATTCTTTTAACAGCTTTAAGATGAGATTCTTTGGGATCAGATTGGAATCTAGCACACATACAGACACTAAATTGAATATCAGGTCTGCTAGATGTTAAGTAAAGAAGAGATCCAATCATACCTCTGTAGACAGTTTGGTCTACCTTTTTACCTTCATCATCTTTGCTTAGATTAGCATTAGTTTGCATTAGAGTTTTCATGATCTTTGAGCTATCCATTTTGTATTTCTTTAGAATCTCCTTGATGTACTTTTGTTGATGGATGTAGATTCCATCACACGACTGCTTGATTTGCAGTCCAAGGAAGAACTTCAATTCTCCCATCATGCTGATTTCAAATTCTGCTTGCATCAACTTAGAGAATTCTTTGCACAATTTTTCATTAGTAGCTCCAAAAATAATATCATCAACATATATTTGAACTACTATGAAGTTATCTTTTGAGCATTTTTTAAACAAAGTTGTATCAACTTTTCCTCTTATAAAACCATTATTCATAAGAAAAGAACTAAGTCTATCATACCATGCTCTAGGCGCTTGTTTTAAACCATATAAAACCTTTTTAAGTTTGAAAACATAATCTGGTTTTTCATTATCTTCAAAACCAGGATGTTGTTTAACATAAACTTCTTCTTCAATTATTCCATTTAAAAAAGCACTTTTTACATTCATTTGAAATAAAGTAATTTGATGTTGTGCAGCATATGACATGAGTATGCGAATAGCTTCTATTCTAGCTACAGGTGCAAAAGTCTCAGTATAGTCAATACCTTTTTATTGGTTGTAGCCTTGAGCTACTAACCTTGCTTTGTTTCTGACAACTTTGCCATCTTCATCTAGCTAGTTTCTGAAAACCCATCTTGTTCCAATAACAGACTTGTCTGTTGGTTTGGAGACAAGTTTCCAGACATCATTCCTTTTGAACTGATTAAGTTCCTCTTGCATAGCAAGAATCCAGCTTTCATCTTCAAGAGCTTCCTCAATATGCTTTGGTTCAATTTCAAATAAAAAAGCCATATTGCTTGACTCTCTTAAGACAGATATGGTTCTAACACCTTCAGAGGGACTTCAAATGATAAGATCTTCAGGATGATGAGCTTTGAACTTCCAGTCTCTTCTGAAATCATCATTCTGATGTTGACTTGACTGATGACTCGTCTGCTCCACTTGTCTGACAGATTCCTCAGCAGACTCAGTTTTTGATACGTCTGGCTGTTGACTCGTCTGCTGGGTAAGATCAAGTCCTGCAAGATCATCTTCTAGATCTGATAGTTCCCTATCAGTCTTTAGACTATCAGTCTGCTGTGAAGACTTCCTCTTCTTCTTGTGAAAACACTTAGACATAACATGTCCAGCTTTTCCACAGAAATTACAGACGGGTCTAACTGGAGTGGGTTTAACATAGACAGTTGAAGATTTTGTTGATACTTTATGATCAGCTTGATGATCATATCCAATGCCTTCTTTGTTAAGAGAGTGTCTCTGACATCCTAGCAGTTTTGTCAGATTATCTCTGCCATTAACAAATCTAGCAAGATCAGAAGTGAGCTCCTTCACTTTCTGTTGAAGTGTGACCACTTCTTCAGAATGTGATGTTTCACTTGAGATCGAAGCTTCATCAGACTTTTCAGTCCTCAGCTGGCTATTCTCTTTGGCCAGCATCTCACACTCTTGAGATTTTTGTTTATGCTCACTGAGGAGTTTAACATAATCTCTCTTGAGAGATTTGAAGGCCTTAGATAAGCCTTTGGATTCCTCTACCAGCTCATCATAAGCATCATGCAATTCCTCAAGTTCAGAATGTACCTTAGTTTCAGGTTCTGAATCTACATTTGCCATCAGACAGAGATTGGCTTCCTCTTCTGTCTCTTCTCCTTCAGAAGATGAGCATTCAAGATCTTCCCATGTGGCCATCATTCCTTTCTTCTTCTTTCTGAAGAACTTCTTTTTGGGAGCCTTCTTCAAAAGAGGGCATTCAGGTTTGATGTGACCAGGCTTCTTGCACTCATAGCAGACAACTGGACTCTTGTCTGTTGATGTGGATTCTTTGTGGGATTTTCTGAAAGGCTTCTCCTTTCTGAACTTCTTCTTTCTCCAGAGCTTTTTCATCTTTCTGGTCATGAGAGAAGTCTCCTCATCATCATCAGAATCCTCATCATCAGACTCGTCTATGTCACAGTCAGACGAGTCTGCCTTTGAAGCTTTTAAGGCTTTAGCTGCCTTTAGATCAACTTTTAGAGCAATGGCTTTGCTCGTTTTGATTGACACATCTTCATTGAGCTCTTGCTCATGAACAGTGAGTGTGCCAAGAAGTTCATCCATAGTAAAGGAGGTGAGATCCTTAGCTTGAGAAATAGCAGTGACAAGAGGTCTCCACTGCCTTGGAAGACTTCTGAGAATCTTAGCAACTTTCTCAGCATTAGTATATGTTTTACCAAGAGATTTTAAACCATTAATAATAGTTAGAAATCTACCAATCATTTGAGCAACAGATTCACCTTCATCCATGGTGAACAATTCATATTTTCTAACAAGAATAGAAATTTTAGATTCTTTTACCTTTGCAGTTCCTTCATGTGTGACAGATAAGTAGTCCCATATTTCTTTAGCAGAATCACAGGCACATACCTTTTCAAACTCTTCTGGACTGAGAGCACAGATTATAGCATATCTGGCTTTATGAAATAGATCCCATCTTGTCTTTTCTGCAGGTGTCCACTGAGCCTTTGGCTTGTCAGAGCCATCATCATTTCGAGTAGTGTAAGGACCATCAGTGATGACATCCCATACATCAGAGTTTGTTGACAAGATGAACCAGTGAAACCTTTCTTTCCAGTAGTTATAATTTGAACCATTGAAAAAGGGAGGTCTGGTCATAGAGCCTCCTTCAGGTTGGGGATTCCCACTTGAGCTTGCTCCAGAATTCATTGTCTATTCTTCGGGATCTTTTCTCTACACTGTTAGGTGCTCAACCCAGAGGCTGAGCTCTGATACCAACTGAAATAAACAGATGCAAACACTAGAAGGGGGGTTGAATGGTGTTTGACAAATTTATGCGGAATTTAGAAACTTTTTCGCAAGCATAGACGGTTTATAATAGACCAGTAAACACAGACAGGTCAATCAGACTGATAACTCGTCTGAAGGTTTTCACATAAAACACACAATCATGCAAGATAAAAAAAGGTTTGATAAACACAATTATAAACCCCTTTAGTTAGATGATAGTTAAGACAAATAATCAAACTAAAGAGTTAAGGGAAAGAGAGAGATCACTCAGCAGGTTTTATCCTAATTCACCCCTTAACAATGAGGCTACGTCCAGTCCTTGGCAGCACCAAGTTTTCTCACTATAACTGATTTAGGTTACAGGACAGACAAGTATTATTTTCACACCTAGCCTCTTCAGGCTCCAGACGAGTATTGTTTTCATACATAGCCTCTCCAGGCTCCAGGCAAGTATTATTTGCACACTTAGCCTCTTCAGGCTCATACGGGTTTGTTTGAGAGAAGTTGTAAAAAGATTACACTTTGCAAGTCTTTCACAAACACTCAGACGAGTGTATTAAATGTGAAGTTCTAAAAGACTGCGTATTAACTTCAAATAATTGAAGAATAAATAATGAAAGAATGAAGATATAAATGCACAGAGTAATTGCTCTTTGATTGCTTTGATCGTTCTCTTGTCTACTGGAATCTTCAAAGTCTTCTTCATTAAATAGACTTCAAAAATTTAAAGTCGTTAGACACAAAGTCTGAAGTCTTGGCTTCTTGCAGATCTTCAATAAATGCAATAGAGTCATTCTGATCAGCCATTAAAGCATAGGGAACTTCGCTTGTTCTCTTTCATCAGAGTGATACAGACTTCTGATATACCTTTGGTCTCAGCAGGTCTGTATTCGTGCTTTTTGTTTGCAGAGGGAAGACTTTCCCTTTTGGTGTAAGATGCAGTTGTGTTCAGGCAAAGCACTTTGATGAAGTTCCTTATCAGAGTCGAGACAGCTTTCATCCAATGTATTTTTTAACGTTAGTCATTAGACGGATGAGTAGCTTCATTAGACAGGTTGACTCTTTAACAAAGAGATGACATCAGTTGCTAATTCTTTTAGACGGGTGAGTCTTCCTTTGATCAGACGGTTGAAGACTTCATTAGACGAGTGAACTTCTCTTAGTTCAGACGAGTGAACCTTAGCTGGTTCAGACGAGTGAACTTATCTCAGTTCAGACGAGTGAACTTTAGTTAGTTCAGACGTGTGAACTTAAGTTAGTTCAGACGGGTGAACTCATCTAGGTTCAGACGAGTGAACAGTATATAGACGCTTAATGTTTTAATCTGCACACTAAGTAGACGAGTTAAATACCACAGACGGGTTCAATTAAATCATTGAATAACTGTTTTAATCTCATCAAAACTAAGGTAAATGCACATCAGACATTTGGAGACTCAATAGATATAACAACAAATAATCTGTAACTCCCACAAATACTAATATATTAGGCAATATTATATTGTATCTTAAAGGATAACAATAAAAAAAAAATATTGCTCAGTATATATCCCAAATATACCATTTATAATGGTATTGACCAATGGTATATAATACAGAAATTATTCTAAACAAACATTGTTGACTAATTTGGGATTTTATTATATTTTCTTAAGAAGGATAGGGAGTTCAATGTACTATGGTATTCTCGAAAAGACTATGATATCGTCAATATATAGGTCCATACAACAAAGCAACGACAAACAATATGTGAAGAGGAAATCATGCTAGTTAATTGGGCAATAAATTAAGGTAAAGTTAATGGATCACTACAATCCCACTTATGGGATCTCAATTACAATATCCAAGACTTTCTCACTCGATAGAGAAAATAGTTGAACTAATAATAAAAGAATATATAAAATTAAAAAAAAAATAGTTTTCATTTAACACAAATTTGCATTGCGATAGAAAAAAAAAGGTTTAACACAATATTGGATTACAAAAGTATTATGCCTAATTAACTCACATAATAATATACAAGTTGTATTTATAGTTTTGACAGAGTTAGGCAAGGGGTTAATATCAAAGACAATAAGGAAAACATTTAATATGCACAAAAAAGAGAATTAAATTATCCCCATTTACAGCCAAATATGCCATTTAAAGAGAATTTTTTATCTACTGTAATCCCGCCTAAGGGTCCCGAATTACAAGAAATAAGAAATGTAATAATACAATGTAAACAATGGGATAATAACAAGGAAACATTTATCATATAAGTAGAGGATTAAATGATTCTATATACAAAGTCAAACACATCCTTCACAAAAATTTTTTTTGACTGAGTTAAGTCTATAAAAATGCATAAAACAATTATATATATCCCAGAATTAAACTCTCAAAATAACAAGATGTGTTATCACACATTTATATTATACTCCCACTATAATTAAAAATATAATTTCAAAAGGGAGTATTATAACGATCAATCAATGAGTTGATTGTAGAGTTCTATAATTTCATAATATTATAGGAAATAGACACATTCATATACAATTGCATAGTTTCAGAATGAAAATAATCACAAAAAGAGAATAATATTTTATAAACAAATTTCTCCTTATATGCAATTATATAATAAGTTAAAAAAAAATAAAGATTTTGCAATTAACCTCAGAGAGTGTCATTCATCCTTGTGTGTAGAGCTTATGAGCTTTGATAACTTATATAATGAGAGTATCATAAAACCTTGCAGATTGTCAGCTCAAAAAAGAAAAACTCTAATTATAAATCAATATGATTCATATAGATTACAAGGATGACAGAATTCTCAATTACCTTGAGGATTTCTCAACAAAATTATCTTGATGATATTTTACAAGTGAACATATTAATAACGAGGCAATATAATTAAAGGATTTAGCATAAAATAATACACCATTTCATTATTAACTAAAGTATATGGTTTAATTGTGTTATGATCCAAAATTTATTTTATGACTAAGACACATGATTAGAAAAAACACTCAGGACATATCTGTCACAAAACTAATAATAATAAACTATTTATGGGTCAACAATCAAAGAGTATAGTAGTGATAAAAACATAATGTATATTAGAAAAAAAAACAAATAATTTTTGTCAATTTGAATCAGTCTAATATACATAAATGGCATAAAATGATATACAGTTTAATAATTAATAATTCACTAAATACATTTATTTAATAAAAAGGAATGGGCTTAACCCATATTATGACCCAAAATTTAATTGTGACTAAAACTAATTATTAGAGAGTGTCTAAAATATATATTTGTCACAAAAGAATAGAGAACTAGAAAATTTTGGATTCAAATACAGAAAGCAAAGTAGTGAAAAAATAATATATATAAAATATTAAATTATGTCAAAAGAATAATCATATTTGACACTTAAAGATTAATTGCATAATCATTGCATTTTTAATTAGAGAGTGCATTACACAAAGTGTCATTGACACAAAGGGAATTTTCACAAAAAATATACAATGCACAAAGCTTATATCACCAAAAATTCAAATATCGATAGGGTACTCAATAAATTATTGATATAAGTATAAAACAAATAGTATATTGTATAATAACAAATTATATTAACAACAACACACCGATAGAATATAATTATTATTAATATAAGACAACAACAAAAAAAGAAATCTTAATTATTTAACTCACATAAAATTTGCATAAAAGTATCCATGATAGGTGAGATTACAGTTATACAAATTAAGAATAATTATTCTTCAAAGAATATGATAATTTCATATCATGCACAAACATAAAATAAACAATCTACCTAAAGGCTAAAAAATAATTCCACAATAATGACACATTGATAGGGAGAGTATAATATACCAAAGTGTCAGTGACAAAGTAAGGAATAAATACAAAAAATTTCAGGCTAAATAACTGAGAGCATAATATTTTAATGTCCAAAAGATCGTGTAGATACAAAATTATAACATATTGTATATAGAATTAAGTAATAGAATTTGTGCACCTGATATAACGGATTCATCCATCTTTTGTTCTTCTTATGATTGTGGTGAATCAGCTGGATGAGCACCAGAATGAGAGCAGACTCCCCTCAATCACAATTGGTTCATTAGGATGTTTATTAATCGTCTAATGGGATAACGATTAAGTAACCTATCGTATAAGGGCAGAGACCTCTTATTGGACATCAATTGAATAGCCCAACCCATCACGGGCTATAAAGAACAAAAGCCCAACACTATTCATTATATTGTTTTTTTTTTTAAACAAGGAAAGACATTCATTCATTCAAATTAATAGAGTACATCGATGACAATACAGATCCAAAATTGCTAAAAACCGAAAAGAATGAAACTGCCAACAAACAGCACCCAAGTTAAAAGCATAATACAACAAAGTCAAATTGCCTACAAAATTGACACCATCAAAGTCACCGGAATACCCATGCTTCCGGATCTGTAGCATGGAGACCCAAGTCTTAATCAAATCTGTGATGGATCGAA
Source organism: Ammopiptanthus mongolicus (assembly GCA_039655645.1). NCBI lineage: Eukaryota > Viridiplantae > Streptophyta > Magnoliopsida > Fabales > Fabaceae > Ammopiptanthus > Ammopiptanthus mongolicus. Next base: position 87,475,023 of record CM077345.1, read on the forward strand.
ACAGATCTGTCAATCCGGAACAAACAAACACCGCAACAAGACAGGAATCAAACAGCATCGTACCAAGACGGGAAACCAAACAAAGCCACACCAAGACTACGAAGAACAAGGAAAAAAAACACAAAAAGATCCAGATCTATGTGAAAAACCCATACAAAAGAACCAGATCTATGTGAAAAACCCACTTATAGAAAGAAAAGAAGAGAAAAAACAAAGTAAATGGATGGTTTTAGGCCAAAATGGCCCAAAACCACCCTTGCCGCCGTCTGTGAGAGTGTGAGGGAGACAAGAGAAAGAGAGGAGATAATTTTGAGAGTCATTAACATATTAATCATAATTATAATTATGATTAACATAATTATATTAATCATAATTATGATTAAAATGTTATTAATCATAATTAACATATTAATTATAATTCCAGATAATTAATTAATGCTAATCCATAATTTTGATTAATTGAAATAATTAATCTAACAAATCTTTCAAAGAGGTTTGAGTAAAAAATATCAACTTTTGAAGAAAGTAAAGATTTTTCTAAAATCTCACTTGCAGGGCTTGTGAATGCCTTATAAGCTCTAAGGATATAATTTTTTGAACAGGAAAGGAACTTCGACTAAATGGCATACCTTATAAAGCAACCTCTAAGAATAATTGAACTGAATAATATAATACTTTAAAACAAATTTAAGTAACATCTAAATATAAATTATTAGAGAAACTTTTAGCATTAAAAATGTAAGAGAAGAATAACAAGTATGTATCAGAATAAAGGTACATGCGTACAGACCCCTAAACAACTTGACTTTGGCAAATTGCATAACTATCACAGGCTGATTCAGATCAAAAGAGGAATGGAAGGCATTCATCCGCTCCTCATATTCTCCAACAGGAGCAAATTCAAGCTTAACACTATAAAAATCCCACATGTTTTCAGACTACAAATGTGCATAGACGAAATGTTTTGAAACAAAGTGGGTAGATTATGTGAGGGATTTTCAAAATATGGAAGTCCTAAAACACATAAGAGGAAAGGTGTCTCTTCATGAGTTTAAAATCATTCCTAATAGGTGTGTTATATCATGAGCGTATGTGTCTATATATCAAAGGATACATGCATGAAAGGTTGTATTCCTTCTTTCAATTAATGAAAGGTTGTTTCCATTCATCAAGTGACATGAGTTGGTCTATAAATAGAACCACTCTGCATGTAGGAAAGGTCGACGAAATTGTCAAGTCTTATCCATTCCAAATCACCTTCTTTTCTCCCTTATGCGCAGAGAGAGTTAAGGACACTATTGTTCTGTAAACTGCCATTGACGATACGCTTGGTTTATGGTGTGCAAATCAAATCAAGGTTGCTCCATTGTATTCTGAAGGGGATTCGCTGTTAACATCTGTTGCATCCAATCTAGATAGAGATTGGTGGGGGCGAATCGAACATAAAGTCTAGTGTCCTCACATGCCTTGGAGATTGCGCATTTTTTTTATCTTCTCTTCTTTGTTGCAGAACTACACCCCTATATCTAACAATCTTTAGGTTCGATCATCCGTTCTATAATAATGGTTTCTGCAACATTGAAAAAGATGATTTCCGACTTTGTAAAACGGGAGAGATTCGATGGTGGCAGTTTTTCTAAGATAGTGAAAAGAGATGCATTGTCTTCTTACGACAAGGAGAAATGAACATCCCTATGCTTCCTCAAAAGTTTGTCTATTTATGACCATGGTGAAAGGTGCACAATTACTTTCTATGGATATGACATGCTTATTGCTCTAAATTCATGTATGTTCAATCTTAAAGGCATTATTTGTTTATGTTAAATTTAACATGTGATACTAGAGCCTTAGATGCATGATTTAGAATCCACCCAAGTATGTGAATTTGAACATATATATATATATATATATATATTTCATGTTTGGTTTATGATGCATGCATGTATGTTACTATATTTTGATAGAAAGGTCTTATATGTGAATGATCATATCAAATGCATGCATTGGTGAAGTTTTTCCATGCAAGAACCAATTATTTTAGAGTTGACAATCTTATATTATAAGTTCATGAATATGTAGATATAAGATGATTTTGGTGTCTTGCTTGTGTAGATGTTAGAAATGTTTTGGATGTATTTTTGAATTGTTCTAAGTTGTTAAACATGAATGTTAATGGAGGAAAAAGATCATGGTGTTGAGGACTTTCCTTATGAAAATTATAAAATTTACTTTAGAACATGTTTGAATATGAATTCCAAGACATAGAAACAATACAATAAGTTTAACTCTGAGTTGAGAAGTTATAAAAATGGCTAAAAATGGTCGTGGGTCGTGTGAACCCGGTTCTCTGTCAAATGGGTCTAGTTGACCCGACTAGCTGTCGAGTGACTTCCAAAAGTTGTATCTGTTTGGAACGTTGTGTTGGTTTAATGGTTAAACTAGATTGTGACCCGCATGGTTGCATCAGATTTTTTTCTAATTGTTGTCTGTAAAGGTGTTTCCTGTAGATGACAAAAAAAAAAAAGGTGTTTCCTGTGTGCAGAAAAAATGACCAATTTAGAGATTGTTAATATTGATTGTGAGTAATATATAATTTTGAACAAATAGTAATAACATTGTTAATAAGTGAGTATTTTTTTAATAAAAAAATAGCATTTAAAAACAGCAGCAAGCCGAAGGTGTTCACCCTCTCTTTCAAACCTGGCATGGCATTATAAAAGTGAGCATCAACATCCAGCCTAAAAACTTAGTACCGTATCAACTCTCACATTTAATTTAAATATTACTTTACTATTTATTTAAATTTCATTCAAAGTAAAACTTACCCAATTTCTAATCTATGCTGTTATTTCATTAAAAGTGTTTACTTGTTAGGTAATTATTACCATAGTCAAACTCCTTCAGTAATGTGACAACACATGATTGGATCATACTGTAAATTTTTTTTTACACTAACAGTAAATCAAAATTAAGTTTTACTATATATTATCCATTGATTTCATTTTTACAGATTACCTTTCACAATTCCCAACAGAGAAGAAGCAGAAACTAAAACAACCTATTCTTCATTATGATTTTTTAGTTCAAATCATCCTTAAAGCACATGGCAAAACGTGTCCAAATATTTTACAACTTTGTCCATTTCCTTGCTAATAGGTTTTCAATAAAAGTTTGTCTACTGGACACCATTTAGGAAACTGTTCTAATGCCCTGGAGAATGCAAACCAGATCTCACAGATGATAGTTTGTCAACCACAAACCAAAAGCACTATCAACATGATTTGTAACTCGATAATGGAAAATCACCAAATGACATTCTCAGCATTTGAAGGTTATCACATAGGTGAAGTTACTTTACAATGTACCTTTGAAGGCCTTCTCTTATTCCTTGTGTCCTCACTTCAATGTAAAAGGCATCCCAAGTGCACTATCCATATCAGTCAAGATGCGCAGGGATCTTTTGGTATCCAACATGTCTAAAAATTCCTTTGTGTTTCTCCAATATTCTATCAATAGAAATAAATGAAAATGTAATATGGCAAGATGACTTATAAGATGGTGGCAGGTACAACGTAAGAAATTTGCTATTAAATTAGTTAATACATCATAAATGAGTATACTAATATATTAATGTAGAAGAGAGTAGATGGAATAAGTGATGTGAATTATTTGAAACAAATCAAATAAATTTTGCATATTTAAGAGTTAATATTATTTGAAAAATAAACAGAGCTTTAATTTGTAAAATATGAAAATTATTTTTCTTCATTTGTATGTATGGGCATTTATGATATGTTAAGTGTAAGGAGTGAAATTTGTGACAATTAATACAATGTTGGATATTATAATTGAGAACCATCAACATTATTTATATCATTGTGACAATGGCATAGTAAACGTATATAAAAACAAAGTAACAACTAAAGGAGCAATGATATATTATATCAAAACATTAATACATAGATATAAAGGGAGATCTTAAATTGTATTGATGATTTTTGGATTACAGTCCAAATGTAATAGATCAAGCATAAAAACCTGAAGATGAAACGATCCATATGGGCAATGTATTGAAGAAGTTAAAAGGCATAACACATAATGACATTCAAAATGATAAGGCATTAGTCCTAATAAATTCTGGTCAGTGTAGTCAAAAAACTTTTATGGTGACTGACGTGGTTGATCAAAGGAACAGAATGGATCATGGATGATTACACAGTAGATCTTCTACTACCTCATCAGCTGCAAAATTCTTTTCCTAAGGAAGTAATGATAAAATTCAATAGATCGTTGTATTATATTTAAAGTACTAAGTGGTTTATGTAACTTGTTGAAGATGATTTAAATTTTACTCTAGTAAGTTGTAGTTAAAGAACTAATAGGACTCTGTACATATGCAGAAAGTTGATGTTCGTCTATTAAGGCACATATCTTCCTCCATGAGCTCTAAAGCTTGCAACTTTCACGAGTTATAAAGTATCTAATTTCTTAATATAGAGTCATGCACAAGTAAGCAAAAAAAATTAATAAAACATACCCATCATGATTCTCATAGTATCTGTAGATCCATCCATTGCCACCCCATCCCAATTTTAGTCTATATAATAGAGTGAGATGAATTTCAGTTTCAGTTTCAGCCTTTAGAAGATGTTATTTTTATATACTATTTTGATGAAGATATAACTGTTACGAAAATGTAAATTGATAAGTAAGAAGACAACTTATGAGTTTATTGTTAAATGGAATATGTTGTTGTGTATCAAAGTTTAAGAAAATTATGACCAACATGAAAAAGATATAAGTATTAAAAGGAGGCATTTATGGAGGAGGAAGAAGTAAAGTAAGAAGTATGAGGTAGATAATGTTGTAAGGTACATGATTTTCTTACCTATTTTTATCAAGAATCCAGTTTTTCAAGTTTGACCTGAGCAGGTGGTAAAGCACCAAGCACTGGAGCATCCTGTACAAGCATTGTCAGCATAAAGGCTTCCACAATGCATAGAAATTCCCAAATCTCATTCAAATGAATAAAGCACCAAGATGACAACAAAGATGGACACTATAAATCCAATCCAACATTGAAGGTACAAGTCTAGAGAGTTAAATATTTTAAGCCAAATATGTTTGTTGGTTCAAGGGCAACAGGAGGACAGGGAAGAATTAAGGTTTTTTTTGAAATTTGACGATATAGCATATACACAACAAATTCTGAGTTTCCTACTACAACAAAGGTCTTAAAGAACTTATAAAGAAAAAAGGTGAAGATGTGACATAATGTAACAGTTCAACTAATACCAGATGAGGGTCCTTCATAGTAATCAAATGCATAGATTCACTCTCTTCCCCTCCCCTCCCCTTCTTTCCTTGTCCACTCAATCTTGGACTTTTGAACTTTTGTAATTCTACTCGTGAGTCTTACATAACTACATATTAGATTGACTATGATTTAACTAAGACTACATAGTGAATCAATTATATTACTTGCATCATGGAAACATCAGAAGTATCATTTGGTTAGTTTTATATGACTAAAGGATATAAAGAATTATACCTCTTCAAAGATGAAAGCACATTAATGCTTATTATTGGTGATCAGCACCTTAAGAAAGGTTCAGGATTTGTCCTTGTATGCTCTAAGATGTTCACGTAACCAAAGTTTAGGATCAGGGTTCTAGATTCTCCTCACTAACAATTAGAAATGAAAATCCTTTCTTGACATCGCTTCACATGTTCTGACAACTTCCATAGTTATGTACTGGACCCCTTTACGGAGGTAGGAAAGGAGTGGGAGGGTCTCCACCGGAACCACTGAGAACGTTTTGCCCATTCGCCCAAGCAGTCTAACGATAGAGCCACCTTTGGGTTGTGTTGAGACCAGAAGACGACGATGGTGGAGCTGCAGCGATGGACGCGCACTGTGAAGGAAGATGTGCAGCGGTGGCCGTGAGGAAGAATGTCGGTTCATGATAGCGTCGGACGACAGCGGTTTGCCGTGGATCTGCTTCAGTGGAGGCGCAAAGTGGAGACCCAGGTGGATTTGCGTTTGTGGTCGGTCGTCACGCGTGTTCACCAGCAGCTCAGGAGGGCATGAAATAGACTTAGACGGTGGGTGACGATCAGGAGTAGCTGAATCTGGATGGCGTGAAGAGAAAGAGGGGGAGAATAGAGTAGCAGAAGGCGTGAAAGAGAGATGGAGGGTTGCAGAATTGTAAAGCTATACACGTCAGGTTATTAGTGATAGTGAGGTGGATCAAGTTCCTGTTTGGAAAGCACACTTACAACTTATTAGAATTTATCTGTAAATATAAGCGCTTTTATGTTAAAAAATCAGTGTTTGGATAAGTTTAAATAATTAACTTATTAACTCTCAAAAGCTGTTTTTAACTTATTTTGATAAGTCAATTTTTTTAACTTATTGAAAAACCTTGTATAAAACCTTATAGGAGAAGCTGTTTTCATATTTTATAGGATAATTATATCTTATAATAATTTGAAAATACATCAAAACAATCATTTCCATCTTCCTCTCTCAAGTTTATAGATTTTAAAAAAGTTTTTTCGAATATGTATTCAAACACAAAATAACTTAATTATAAGAAACTTAATACATAAAAACTTTTCATATAAGACTTTCTAATATAAACACTTAAATAAGCTGTTTATGCAGAGCCAAATGAAATTATGTCATGAAATTTTTTTGAGATGTCAATGCTATATTTTTGGGCTCTGTTTTAATATATTATAAATAGATGTATATAATGGCTGATGGATGAAATCGAATTTAGGATGCCATGGTCCAGTGGCTTGAACGTTGCTAGAGGCTTCCGCTGGGTCACTAGTTCGAAACATAAATGAGTCTTTGAACATTTTAGACCTTTACAAAACGAATTAAAATGAATTGCTGCACCCGGGCCTTGGTTTTGTTTAAGAAAAAAATTCAGGAAACCGTTTGCATCGCCTTGTTCAGTGGATGGATGATTTCTAGCCAGGCGTTAGGTCTCGGGTTCGAATCTCATTTTCGAGATTTGTTTTTTATGATCGTATTTACAAAACTGATTGAAAACATGACGAAATGAGGCGCCACCGTAGTCTTCGAACCTAAGACCCTGTAGTGAGATGCAAGAACGCGGACGGCTTTGACAAACGCAATTATTGTGACCGTAAAAGGTCATTAATAATATGTATGTCTGTAGTATAATTTGAATCTTATATTTATAATTTACAATTTATTTTGTAAATGCATTGTTAATCACAGTTAAGGAAAATAAATCTTAATCTATAAAAATATTTTCAATTACCCATTAATTTTTATGCTTATACATGTGATTATTGTGTGGGTAATTGAAGCTATTAATTATGAAATGTTCATTAAATGCTTTAGAAGTTGTAAGAGTAGAAGAATTCTATAACCTTAGTAACTTTGAGTCTACTAGAATAGCTCACCAAACAACTACACCTTATTCCCATAACAAAATTGTATAGCTGAAAAGAAAATTAGGATATTAGAACAAATGATAAAAGCCATATCATCCTATTATGGTCTAGCAAACGATTATTAGGAAGAAGCCATGATTGACGGCTTGTTATAATATTAAATAGAGTTCCAAACAAAAGGAACAAGATAACCCCATAGGAGCTCTAAAAAAGTAGAAAGCCCAATCTCAACTATTTCAGAGTTTGAGGTTGTAGGGCAATATGAAAAGGTTCGTGAATCAAAGAAAAGAAAATAGGTGAAAGGGGAATTAAATATGTGTTCCTAGGCTATACTAAAATTAGCAAAGCATATAGATTCATGGTTATAGAATCTAATGACTCATATCCTGTAAATACATTAATTGAGTCTAGGGATGTTATCTTTCAAGAAGATAGGTTTAACTCAATAATGACACATAATCCGGAAACGAATGTATATAATAATGATACTTTGGAAGGTTTAGAACTTAGAAGAAATTAGAGAGCTAGGAAAGAGAAAACTTACGGACCAGACTTTTTCATGTTCCTGGTTGAAGGAACACGAAAGTTCATAGACAGTTATGGACCAATCTGTTATAATACTGAAAGTGATCCAGAAACATTTAAAGAGGTAATAAAGTTTCAAGATGCCGCTTTCTGGAAAGAGGCTATACAAGAGGAAATGGATTCGATAATGGGGAATAAAACCTGGAAATTAGTAGACCTCCCACCCGGTTCCAAACCAATAGGTTGTAAATGGATTTTCAAAAGGAAAATGAAGGTAGATGGAACCACAGATAAGTTTAAGGCAAGACTAGTTGCTAAGGGTTTTACACAAAAGGAGGGCATTGACTATTTTGATACATATGCACCTGTGGCAAGGATTGCCTCAATTAGAGTGCTATTGGCACTTGCATCCATCTATAGGTTTGTCATTCATCAAATGGATATGAAAACGGCATTCCTAAATGGGGAATTAGATGAAGAGGTGTATATGACACAACCCGAAGGGTGTGTGCTTAGAGGTCAAGAAAAGAAGGTGTGTAAATTAAATATGTCATTGAATGCACTAAACCAAGTTTCTAAACAATGACATTAAAATTTTGATCAAGTTGTGCTAGCTAATGGATATAAATAAATGAATGTGACAAGTGTATTTATAGTAAATTCCATAATGGAAACTGTGTCATGATTTGTTTGTATGTTAATGATGTGTTAATTTTTGGTAGTGATCTACGTGGAATAGAAAAACTAAGAGTTTCCTATCTAGAAGTTTTGATATGAAAGACTTAAGGGAAACTGATGTGTTTCTAGGAATTAGAATAATCAAAGATGGTGAGAATATAGATTTGTCCCAACCTCACTATATAGAAAAGGTATTGATGAAGTTTTATCACTTCAATTGTCAACCCGTTGATACTCCCTTTGATCATGCCAATTTAGTAGCAAATAAAGGTAGTCCAGTAGCACAACTTAAATACTCAAAGGTAAATCGGATGCTTGATGTATGCCATGACATATATCCAGCAAATAAGGGGAATAAGTAGGTATACAAGTAATCCAAGCAAAGACAATTGGCATGATGTCCAAATAGTATTGAAATACTAGAAGGGGACAATGAATTATAGTTTAAACTATAATTGTTACCTATCAGTGTTGGAAGGGTACACAGATGCCAATTGGGTAAAGCAGATCATGCTTCAATAAGTGGTTGGATTTTCATATATGGTGGGGGTCTATCTCTTGGGATTCCAAGAAAGAGACGGCTTACATTGTCGGCTCCACCATAGCTGCATAATTCATAGTATTTACTGCAAGTAGAAAAGAGGCTAAATAACTTAGAAATTTGTTGTATGGGATATCAATTTGGCCAAAGTCAAGAGTGCCAGTATCCATAAATGGTGATAGTTAGTTAGGACAATCAAAGGCATATTGCCAGGTATATAATGGAAAGTCCAGGCAAATTGGACTATGAAATAGCTATGTGAAGGAATTGATTATAAATGGAGTAATATCCATAGTTTCTATACGAACAGAAAAGAATCTTGCAGATCCTTGACGAAGGAACTGACAAGGGAAATGGTGTTGAAGAGATCATTAGGGATGGGACTTAAGCCCACATCTAAATGATCACCAATGGTGGAAACCCAACTCACACTTGAGTAGCATCAAGTCTTGAGTTCAATGTGGCCAAAGTACACTATTAGAGTGATTACAAGTACTTGATAATAGATACATCCTAAGGTTTAAAAGTACTTGGACCATAAGGAAATATAGGAGGGAGGGTGAGCTTTTGCTCTTAATGGACCTATAGCATATATATCCTGAAGTGCTTTAATTATGGGAGCGCTTCCGATAGAGTCTACCTATGTGAGAGTGAAGTGGGGCCGCTTCTTGGACTTAAGGGCTTGACTCTTAAAGCTCTCATGAAAAGGATACAAGACACAAGACCTCATAGAAAGTGTCGGCTTTTACGTCGTTCAATGGTATCGAGATTTCATGTTTAAGTTATGCACGCTCCTTCTAATGAATATTTGGTTCAAAACTTATCTACCATTTTATTCGGGATGAGTGAAACCCATTTATTACTAAGTAAAGGTTCAAATCCCCGAGATACCTTTGTCTGAAAGCATGCGATTTCCGGAATAATGGGATTTGGGTTTATTTTGAAAATGGTTGGGGATTGTGAGGGATTTCCAAAATATGGAAGTCCTAAAACATGTAAGAGGAAAGGTGTCTCTTCATGAGTTTAAAATCCTTCTTAATAGGTGTGTTATATCATGAGGGTATGTATCTATACATCAAAGGATACATGCATGAAAGGTTGTATTCCTTCTTTCAATTAATGAAAGGTTATTTCCATTCACCAAGTGACATGAGCTGGTCTATAAATAAAACCACTCTGCATGTAGGAAAGGTTGACGAAATTGTCAAGTCTTATCCATTCCAAGTCACCTTCTTTTCTCCCTTATGCGCAGAGAGAGTTAAGGAGACTATTGTTCTGTAAATTGCCATTGATGATACGCTTGGTTTAGAATATGCAAACAAAATCAAGGTTGCTCCATTGTATTCTGAAGAGAATTCGCTGTTAACACATGTTGCATCCAATCTAGATAGAGATTGGTGGGGGCAAATCAAACCTAAAGTCTAGTGTCCTCACACGCCTTGAAGATTGAGCATTTTCTTTATCTTCTCTTCTTTGTTGCAGAACCACACCCCAATATCTAACAGATTATAGGAGGTGAAACCCTGAATGAGCTTAAGACTAAGTACACTGTGTGGCTGTCATTTTCAAATTAAAATTCTGATCAAATTTTTCTTTTCAAATTCAACTTCTGGAATCTATAATAAAATGATATTCAATTTCAAACTTATTATGCCTTCTATGGTTTCATAAAATTTCCCTATCATTGAATAACATAAGTAATATAAGTATACGAAATGAAAGTGAAAAACATGATGCTTGCAAGTTTGGGAAACATTGAAGTACTTGTGCTTGTTTAAAAAGGTGAAGAAATCGTACCAAGCAGTTCATGTGCTTGTCCACTGCCTTCTGAAGTGAAATTTATATTGAAATATGAGGCTCATATGGCTTGGCTACCTGAAATCATTAGGAGTAGGAATAGTGCAAAGACAAATCATTCTTACAATTATCAATAGACGATAGAGGAGTCCTGATGCTAGTTGAGAAAACATCAATTTGATCTCCCAAGCTTGGTTTGTGTTCATCAACTAACATTTCATTTGTATTCCACAAAGCGCAGAAAAAATGTACATTACATAAACATATTAAGGGATTTAATATATTAGGAAGAGGGAAATGATTATAAGTATTACAACAACACTTGTATTTTCCAATCTACGACACATTGCATTGTTTCCATCATGCCCATCACTGCTATTTGAATCACCCACTTGAATATTGTCCATTATATGATACACAATAGACTGTGGCAGGCTCCAGCAAATAGATAAGCATTGTAGTTCATCATAATATGAAACTGGGGTAGGGGACAGTACTGCTAATTCACGAGCTGGTCACATACCTAACTAAACACACACAAATATAAACAATGTCTCGAGAATGAATTATCACGTCGAAAATTAGAAAGCTCTAGGACACAAGGAACGTAATGTTTTAAGTTATGCTTCTCAAGCCCCAAGGAAAGGATCCTTAAGCTATATTCCATTACAGTTAACCAATAATTTGCTCAAAAACCACCATATTCATTATAAACCATTTATTTCTATGAATTCAGAGAATATAACCAATAAGCACAATTAAAATCTATTGTTGACATTGTTTCATAAAGAGTAATGATAGTAAAAAAAAATTAAATAATTTAGTCATAGTTTACCAATATTCAAGAGTAATTGGTGGATAAATCAAGACTTGTTCTCACAAAAAATGTATCTTTATATATTAAAGGAATGTAGTGGCTGAGACATTTTTGTAAAATCCCTTGGATTAAAATTTAATCTTCAGCGGCTAACAGGGGTAAAATAGTAATATAGGGGAAAAAATTATAATTTATTAAATTTGTTAAAATGTTGCACCCATCTTTCTTCTGTTTGACTTCATTTCTCATACCATGAAGAGCATCAATCTCCTGCCCACCATAGAGGCTGCCTCGTGCACATTTAAATGACTCAACCTGAACTGCCTACAACAGTAAGTTCTTTACCTACCCTGGAAATGCTGTTTGAGAATATATCCATAAGAAATGCTATGAGATATTAGAGTAATGTAGAATAAGAATATACCTCTGGCCCCATCCAGTTTAGGGCTACATTCATGGAAAGTTCAGATACTAATTTAGCTGTGTTTAACCTAGAAATCCCAAATAATAAAAATGAATATTTAAATGTGGATGCTGTCATAAACTGATTATAATGAAAATGTATCCAGTTGGTATTCCTTAGACCATGACAATTATGTACAAAAATGTGGATTCTGTCATGATGAAAAATTTAGTTGCAAGTAATCTAATCCTTTTGAAGTTTTATTTGTGCATATGCATCATTTATTAACTAGTTTACATGGTGGTATGATTTGTTTCCATATTTGCATATTCAGCTATTAATAGAAAAAGACAAACAGAGTTGTATGGGCAATGGAAATGAAGAGAGGAAGTGAAAAAGTACTGACTAAAATGAAAGAAACTTGCATTATATATATTATTTTTGCTTTCACTAATCTAGGATCTTACTATTTAATTGGGATTTCTTCAGCTAACATAATTGCTTTTGTCTTGCACATTGTTGGTAAGGTAAAAGAAGTCAATTTTTCTATGATTTTCGTCATTTTCATAAGAAACTAGATTTTGACCCGCAAGTTGGGCGGTTGGTATTTTTTTTTTATAGAAAATTTTGTAATAAGAAAATGATAATAAATTGACGATAAATGAGATGATAATAAAATATAGAAAAAATAGATTGATTGATCCTATAAGTTTATTTAAATTTTCATATCGGTCCCATAAGTTTTATTTTTTTCAAATTGGTTCTACACGTTATATTTCGTTTCCACGTTAGTCATTTCCGACAATTTCGACCTTATGACGTCAGATCAAAAGCCACGTGTAACACTAATATCATACCACGTCAGGTCAGAACTGATTACGTAAGGTTGAAATTGACAGAAATGACTAACATGAAAACGAAATATAACGTGTAGGACCAATTGGAAAAAAAAAAATTATGGCACCGTTGTGAAAATTTAAATAAATGTATAGGACAAATCAACCTATTTTTTCTCAAATATAATAGGTGAATTCTCCGATATCTCAATGGTAACTTTATCCTACCTAGGTGACCCAATCAGATGGTGAGAACCATTTGACTTGACTCACTAACATAACCCATTTAATTAAGATGACGCATTCTGGTTGGACAAGATAATTTTTAACCCAAAATTAATGGAGATACAGGAGAAGGCACCAATATAATATTTGTGTGAAACGGGAAAAGATAATAGAAGACCTACTTGTCCCTTTAAATGAAAGGGTAATAGATAACTTTATCAATATTTGTACAGATTTAAGAGTATGCCAGCAATAATATGTCTTTTTCACTTATGAGCTTTCTATTTGGCTCATAAGAGGAACAACATACCAACCACTCTCAGGCCATAGAATATGTTAATGAAAACATACAACCATGTCAAATATCTTGTTATTTGCATACATCAAAGGGGTATAAAACTATAGAAGATTCAACAAATCGTTTGTGATGAGTGATCAACGATAAAGAAAACATTACATGATGTAGTGTGAAAGCAGTAGTCGGAAATCAGTTTCCTTGCCATATGACCACAATCTTATACCTCTCTCCAACTTTTCTGTTTATGTCTGTAGTTTTTGTAATAAAGCAGAACAATCAATATAAATATTTGTTCTTAGGTAAAAGAAATGGAAACAAAGGAAAATCTCAATATGAACAATGAACTTTTTACAAGCATTGAAGTTTCACCTACTTAGAAAATAAACATGTTATTTTTGAACATAAAGTATATCACACCCAGTTAAAATTTACTCATTTATGATCACACTCAATTTTCTTTTCGTCACATTTAGTCCATAATGGATTCTTTTATTCACACCCTATCCATTCACCATATATAGTTTAATAACTTCTTACCACACCTTTTCTTAAAAAAATGCTTTTATCAACTTGTAAAATGATGTTAAAATAGAAAGTGGTATCATCAAACTTTTCAAGTACTTTCAACTTTTTCTAACGTAAATTGTACTACTAAAAATAACTTATAAAGGTCATAAAGAAAACTAAAATTTGATGTAGTGTAAGCAATGTTCCTAAACATATATGCAACTTATTTTAACTTCTCACGGCAAAACCAAAAAGACAAGCCTAGTGGACATCAAAAGATTAAAGTTCCTAAAGAATATAGACCATCCAACTCTATTTTATGTCACCATATTTTTTAAGCTCAAATTGGATTTAATGAAAATTTGTTTCATGGTAGAAACCATGACATCATTTGATCATCCACCCAACCCAACAGAATTTTGATTGTTGTTCTATTCTAAATGCTCTGAAACATATCAAGCACAAGGAAAGATGTTTCTTGATACCTTATTCATTGTGGCTTCTAAAGCAAATATCAAGATGGAAGATTAAAAATTGGAACATAACTATCAAGGAATTTATCATACACATGTTTGTTATTTCCAATGACCCAACCCATATGTAGTCCATGATACATTGTTTCAGGTAAGATAACTGCATTATTTGACAAAAATTTTGTTCATAGATATCATGCAGGACCGGTCCAACACTTATTGAGGCCTAAAGCAAACTTTATGGTGAGGCCTTTTTAAAAAATTAACCCAATAATTTTTTCATACAAAATTAATTATTTTGTGCACAATGAGGAGTTGATCCCTGGACCTTCAACCTAATGGTAAGTTTTTATACCAAATGGACTAACTTATGTTTGTTGATATATTATACATATCAGAAAGCTAATATAAAAAAAATACAAAATGGGCCTTTTTTTTAAAGAAAAAATTGTTTTATTTTGAGAGGCCTAAAGCAAGGGCTTCACTTGTTTTACCCTTGGGCCGAGCCTGATATCATGTCACAATAACATGTTAATGAGAAAAAAATGCATTTTATTTCCAACTTTAAAATGGATAAAAAGAAAAGCACGTTCTACGTTTTCCCGTGCAAGCAGTGTTTATAAGTTGTCTTCATAATCTTCCTCCGCATTCACAAATTTTAGTATTAAGCAAACAAAGTGATATGATACTCAACCATGAGCAAGGTCTATGTTTAAAAGTTCAAAAGAGACATGCACCAACAGTAATTCAACTTAGAAAAATTAATCTATACTGAAAAAACATATATGTTTTACATAGGGTGTCATCCCTTTTTCCGACCATCTCAAAACAAAACTAACCCAGTAATAAAAAAAGATAAATCAAGAATGAAAATCCCTTCAATGAAAGCGAAAAATGAAAAACAAACTATGGACACACCTTTTTGTCAGGAACCTCAATTTTTTCGTTTCATTATCTCAGCCCCAAATGTAGGTTGCTTTTGTCCAGAAGAAGCATCTTGCTGAAAGGCAATACAAAAATTCAAAGGAAGACACTGGTAATATTTTAGAGCAAATATAAATGAATTATAAGAATGGATATGTTGTTCTTTTATCTGGAAACCTACAAAAATTCTTTTTTTAAGAAATTAAAAACTTTATTCAATCTACAAAAACTCAAACTCAACTTCATTATCAACACGATATAGGGAAACTCTGCATTTTTCAAAGCAGGGTCAACATAATTGGATTGTTTATCTCAATATCTCCAGAGGAAGCCGGTTGAACACCACCAATAACATTGATTAGGAGAAAACTAAAAAGGGAAAATCATTATTCCAATGATTCAAAAGAATCACGGAAAAGTAAATAAAGGAAAAGTTAAATGAAACACCCTTGGGCTCAAGCTCCAGCTTCTTTTTATGGAGTTTTTTTTTCTCGTCTAGAGGATTTGGGATTAGAAAAAGAAGCTCAACCTGCCTTTGGCTCTTCCTATGAACTCCGTTTAAAATGGATCCGTTTAAACATTAAATAAATTAAAATAAACCCTAAAAAATCAATAGTAATGTAAAAAAGCATCTACAGAAAGTAAAAATTAGACAAAAAATAAGAGGGAGAGAAGGATAGATGTGCAACCTCCATAATTGTCATTGCACCACCCACGACACCAAGCACCTGCACAACCATTATGTTTGTCAAATACTCCTCAAAAAAATTCAAACTTGATGGATCAGAACGGGGAAACAAAGGGCCATAGAGATTAGGGGTGTGCGTGGTTTCCCTTTTAGGCGGTATTATTGGAGTGTTTAAAAATGAAATCGAATCAAATAGAGATTGGTTGTTGTTGTATTAGTACACTTTTTTTGTTTTAAAATTTTGAAACCAGAGATCAACTTTCAAGCAATTTGCATTCGTAAATTCATAATAAGCTTTATATTAGTAATATGATGGAGATGTTTTGTTATATACTATGCTTAATCAATAAAATATATTACCTTGGGAAATTTAATATTCCACTCCCATCATCATGGTATTCACCTTCCTCGGGCATTCCTGCATTATATGATCAGATACAAACATGAAGTGTCTGTTGTTGTATGTTACAGGACCTATCATGCATTAAATTTGTAAAGAGACTTTTATTTATCTAGTCAAGATAATCACCTTCCATCCCACTAGTTTGCTCACTGTCATCATTTCTCGAGTTTGTTTCTTCATTTAAATTCGTGATTGAAGCTTCTCTTTGGCCCGCGAAATTGCTTCATCAACAACTGATGTTCCTCAATTTTCCTCTCTGGGGTTGTTGTTGACCTCTCTGACAATTATGAGTAAGCCCTTGGAAAATCCTAAGGGAGGCTGAACATGATGTAAGTCTGCCAAACAGTCTTAAACCTAAGGGATTGAGCATGACACATTCTCATAGTGCAATCCCTAAATAACATTGTCCAATTATTTTAATTATTAATTTATTTATATTTATTCATATGAAGGGAAAGAAAAATGAATGTCTTATTTGTGCCTAAAAGCTGAGAAAAAAAAAGGTGAACAAAAGGCATGACATCCAGGTCTGAATTTAGAGTAAAATCAATCACTTGTTGACAATTACTTGTATCATTTATGTCCTCGTTATTCAATAGGAGATTTCAATTTTTAAATAAAACAAATCATATCATATTGATCTATGAAGCTGTACATCACACAGTTGGGAACCAGGTGTCCAAATATCAACTTTGACTCACAATACAAGTTGCTTAAAAAAACATCTAGGCAAGTCATATATGCTAATGCTTCAATAACAATACAGAATTGTGAGATTGAGATAACTTGTCCATGTTCTCAAAGAACCTTCATAAAAATGGATTTATGAGAAAGTTCAATTTATCAACAATGATAGCAAAGCATTTGGGCATTTTGTCATACAGCTGCATCATAAAAGGAAAACAATATGCATCAACAGCCTATTATTCATCTCATTTAAAAAAACAAAACATTTGTAAAACACAATGATTTTCGATAATTCAATAATCTCGGCAACTTAAAATCAAACTCAAAGTACACTAATCAGCAAGCTTAAAATCAGAAACATACAAGCTCAAACAACATACTCATCAGCAATAACAACAGAATCAAGAGGTTGTGCACCAAACAGAATGTGAACATCTTATTAACTTTATTGTAGATAAATCACCAACCCCATTATTAAAAATAGAATGAGTGTGTTATAAATTTATAATGAGTTCACACCTTCTTAAAATTTTGAACAAAAGTTAATTACAGAATGAGATTCAGAATCAAGCAAAAAAAAAAAAACATCCAACATGTGGCAGTCATGAAATAGAATTAAAAACTCGAAACTTAAACCTATTTGGGATCTTGTTATACTCTGCGATTCAAACCGCAATTCGGCAATCCCCCTTTGCTGGCTTTCAAGCCTCTGCCTCGGCCCTATGTTTTCGTCCTTCCCCTGTATGCACTGCTGTTCATTCCTAGACACAACCACATTGATAATGTCATATTTTAAATCCCTAAATGGAAACCTCGCCAACAGATCAAAAAGTCCAAAAGGAAAATCCAAATAAATAAGGAAATGGAAGCAGCTACTCACATCAATCTCGGGTTCGATCACAAGTTGAGTAATTTTCGAAGAATGGAAGGAAACTATGCTTACCTTGCGTGAGTTCTGTATCTAGCACGATTTGGAAGGGGAGATTATTACAATTTGGACTGCGAAATTTGAGGAATAAGGAGGAGGGTTTGGTGTGTTGAGTCTCTAACTCAAGGAATGGAAGTGTGATTGACTTTGGGTAGGAGAGACTGCAGCTAGATTTTTTGGTGGAATGAAAGGGAAATTGTATAGAAGAAGAAGAAGGAAATTAGGTTTTGAAGAGTAATCGTTGGTTGTATGGCATAGGTGATGGAAAATGAAATAAAAGGGTGGTGGCGTGTGTGTGCGATGTGATTACTCATTAGAAATAGATAGTTGAAGAATGGGAGAGACACATCAGATTAATTGCAGATGTGGAAGAAATTGACAGTGGTGGCAAATAATGATCTGTGTCAATGGAAGGTTGTTGGAATCTATTTTAATATATTATAACTAGAATAGATAAATAGAAATAGATGTCATTCTTCTTTTCTGTTAGAGATCATATATGCACTCGCTGTTCTAGTATCATCCCTACTAATTATTGGGAGTATATGATTATATTTATGTAGAATTCTTTTTCTTTCTTAATTAAAGAGGGCTAAAGAAAAAGTCTATGATTCAATGAGAGCAGTGAAATAGTCTAATGAATATTATATGATTTTCTCACTTATTAAGATAACCACGCGGCACCGTGAGCATTTGTTTTTTTAATGAAGACCAGACTTTTAAAGGATGCAGGTTCTAAACTTGAGGAGAGAATTTAAAGCAATCAAGATGAAAAAATGATGAAACAATGAAGGAGTTTTCATATAGATTTTCAAGGGTGGTGGAATTATATTGCTAGGTGAGGAGCTTAGTGATCAATATGCAGTGGAGAAAGTCTTGGTGAGTCTTTGGAGGAGGTTTGAGTAAAAATCTCATCTTTTGAAGAAGGTAAAGATTTTTCTCAAATCTCACTTGTAGTGCTTGTGAATGTCTTGCAAGCTCTGAGAATATAATTTTTTTATCACACAAGGTCAAAGTTCAAAAATATAATTTTTTTCAATGGGAAAAAAACTTTCACCGAAAGGCAAACCTTATAAAGTAACCTCTATGAATAATTGAGCTGAATAATATAATACTTTGAAACAAATTTAAGTAAGATCTAAATATAAATTATGAGAGAAACTTTTAGCATTAAAAATATAAGGAAAGAACAACAAATATGTATCAGAATAAAGGTACATGCATACTTCTAAACAGCTTAACTTTGGCAAATTGCATAACTATCACAAGCTGATTTAAATCAACAGAGGAATGGAAGGCATTCATCTGCTCCTCATATTCTCCAACAGGAGCAAATTCAAGCTTAACACTCTAAAAATCCCACATGTTTTCAGACTACCAATGTGCATAGGTGAAATGTTTTGAAACAAAGTTGGTAGATTATATATAGGAGGTGAAAGCCTGAAAGAGCTTAAGGCTAAGTACACTGTGTGGCTGTCATTTTCAAATTAAAATTCTAATCAACTTTTTCTTTTCAAATTCAACTTCTGGAGTCTATAATAAAGTGATTTTCAATTTCAAGCTTATTATGCCTTCTATGCTTCCATATAATTTCCCTATCATTGAATAACATAAGTAATATAAGTATACGAAATGAAAGTGAAAATATGATGCTTGCAAATTTGGGAAACATTTAAGTACTTGTGCTTGTTTAAAAAGGTGAAGAAATCGTACCAGGAAGTTTATGTGCCTGTCCACTGCATTCTGAAGTGAAATTTATATTGAAATATGAGGCTCATATGGCTTGACTACCTGAAATCATTAGGAGTAGGAACAGTGCAAAGACAAATCATTCTTACAATTATCAATAGCCGATAGAGGGGTCCTGATGCTAGTTGAGAAAAAATCAACTTGAGCTCCCAAGCTTGATTTGTCCTCATCAACTAATATTTCAATTGTATTCCACAAAGCGCAGAAAAATATACATTACATAAACATGTTAAAGGGGATTTAATATATTAGGAAGAGGGAACTGATTATAAGTATTACAATAACACCTGTATTTTCCTTTAATGCTCTTTTCCTCTTTCCCCTAACCGACTCCAATCTACAACGCATTGCACTCTTTGCAGACCTAAAAAACTCTTTTGAGATGATGATGTTTTTGAAATTTGAAAGTAAAATGAATTTATTTTTATTTAATTTAAAGTATACAAATATTTTTAATACATTTAGGTTTATTAATAAATATATTTTTACTTATTTATTGTAAAGATATATTCACGTTAAATGAGTTTTATACAACTTATTACGCTTGCAAAGTTTTATAAAATATGTTCCAAATTATAATTTAGAACGTTTATCCTTTCCTGTGTTTGGTTTGAATACCATGTGGCACCATAACCCACCTATCGTCTTCTTTGTTATATTACTAACTGTATCTCTAATGGTGCGATCTTTAATGGTACAACTCATTGGAGTTGCTAAACTTCACTTTGTTATGTGCTCTAGCATGTCACCTAACCAATTTTTACTTTATATACTTCAAACAATTCTAGATTTCAATGGTGCAACTATTAAAAATTCACCATATGAGTTCAATAGCTCACCTCATATATTTATTTATATTTATTTTTTAATTTAAAATATTAATTCATGTGTGATAGGTTGTTGAATATTATGGTTCTTTCTCTTTTATCTATTGTCTGTCCTTATATAAGAACCATGTGCTTATATAGAAGCAGCTGTCCTTACATATGATATCCATATCATATTGCTCCAATTATACAACCCACTAAAAACGTGTCCTTAACTTTAAGAACTTCATAAGTAACGAAGTTGCTTTAATTAATACTAAAGATAATCTAGTGGAGTCAATTCTTGGTGGCTTGGTGGAAATTTTATGACTTTCAATTCCCTTTCAAAATTGCTTGCTTACTTTCCGCCTTTGGTTATACTAAACTTCAAATTTATTTGCCACTTAAGTTGAATGGTTTGTGAAAGATAGTTTTAAATATGTTGTAGTCTCTATTGAATATATTATTTTTTTATCTTACTTTCTAAAAGAAATTTGTTACCATTTATGTTCATGTAATTTCAAAAGTAAATGAAATTTACTCAATTCAATTCACTTACTTTTGAATTGAGGATTGACTTTGATCTGGACTGGAGTCCCGACCCAAAGTAATCATGATTCATAAAATGCTCCGGATCGAGACACATATGTCTCACCTTGGCAACCCATCAGGTTGTCTCACTTTACTATAACGTGAATTGGCAGGCTCGGACCCCTCTTATCCTACTTATGTTTAGGTTAGTATCTGATTAGTTATATCGGGATAATAGGATAGAGGTTGTCATCAAGATTCTCTCGGAGTATGTTTGAATTGATAGAGCGAGATGGAATGGGGAGGAATGGAATGTAATGGAAATGGACGGTAATGGAATGACATGGTATTTCATTGTTTGGATTATATAAAATGTGACGGAAGGTGATGGAAACTAGTGGAAACCATTTCATCATATTCCATCATCTACCCTCATTTTTTTTTCACTCCCAATTTAGGGAAATGAGATGGAACTAAAATCAAATGCTTTATAAAATTAGTAATTTGACCTTGTCCTAATATATCACTCACACTTATTATGCCACTTTCCCCCTTCTAATCGTCACTTACTTGCTTCTTTTGATCCAATTCTTGACATCGTAGGCGCTTTTGTAACAAACTTAAAGCACCGGAAGATACAACCACTAGAGGAGTTCTTGTGAATCAAATATGAAGAATATTATTTTTTCTCCTCTCTATTAAAATCATTCTTCCTCTTCTTTCAACAAAACACAATAGCTAATTAAAATCCTTCCTTTCCCTTTCCCTCTGTAACACCCAGATTTTTCACACTCTCTAAACTCTAATATGAATTAAACAGTATTTATGTGTTTGTATTTTATTAGAGGGTCTAAAGAGTGAAATAAAATAATCCAAGACCATTGTCACGCTCTACACTATCGTAGGAAGCTATGGTTAAATTTTGGTCGAAAACTCAGACGGAGCCCGGTCAACGTTTTACACTGACAGTATGATTTTACTGCTCAGACGACCTAATTTTGACTCGTGAATGAAACAGTTAGGTTTTATATTTTATTTTCAACAATATTGCTTATTTTGAAAATTTTCAAAATAAATAAGTCGTTATACGTTATTCGGACGTAAAACCTAAATCGGATGGACAACGGAGTTGAATACAGGATTTACCGGGACGCGCTACAGATATGGTTGAAGTCACATCACTTTATCATCATCATCATCATCATTACTTATCATCACCATCATTAAATCTAGAGAAAATATCTAGATATCTAGATATTTATAAACTTAGAGGTGAAATTACCAAAACGTCCTAAACTTAACTACAAGTTTTCCATTAGAACAAAAATAAAAACCCCACTCACTCACCCACTTGGCCACTCGGCCAAGTTCTCTTTCTCTCCCATCTCACTCTTTTCTCTCCATTCCTTCTTCTTTTTCAAAGCTTTTCTTCATTTTTCTTCTTGAAATCTTCAAGATTTTGGGTGAAACAAGTTAGTTTTCTCACAAGCTTAATCATCTAGGAGGTATTAACCTCAATCTTCCTCTCTTAATCTCTCTATTTCACTCTTTAATCTTAAGTTTCATGGTTGTTTAGGTTTTGATCCATGAACTTCAAAAATCCATAAGAAATAGTAGGAAAATCATTTTAATGTCAAACCACTTTCTTTGAACCTAATTCATGATTGTCTACCATAATCCAAAAGTTAGAAACCAAATGAGCTTCCTAGCTCATATGGAGTTTTGGGGCCGAAACCCCTATACGTGAATGGGTAGGATTTTGGTTCAAGTTTTGGTGTAATAGGCTTTGATCTAGCCTAACCACACCTAGTAAGGATGGAATCCATGAAATAGGAATTTTTGAAACTCCCTAGCCATATTTTCTAAGCTAAGGCCGAACCATAGGTGAAAAGGGTCAGAGAAATTTTTGTGATTTAAAGTTGATATCTTGATTGATTGATTGTGTGTTGTTGTCGTCGGGTAATCGGACGAGGAAACGGGAGAATTCGTGGACCGATCGCACGACTTTGCATCTGGAGGATACTCCAAGAGGTAAGGGGGTTTACCTGAGGGATTTTTCGATAACTACGTGTTATTGGTGTGTTGTCTGAATATATTGGTTTGACTGTGTGGTGGTTGTTTAAGTCATTTGATATGTTGATGACTATCTGCAGTTATATGTTATAGCATTTTAATGCATGTGATAGACTATATTATCTGTTATATGTTGACCTGTTAATTGTATTGATGTGGATTGTTGATTGAGAAGTCTGACAGTGGTCAGTGCTCAATTAATTAACGGGGATAAAAGCCTTAAAAAGCTTTGTAGTAAACGTCAAAGATTTATTTGGGAAAACGTTGGAGATTTTCAACGACGCTAGTTTTCTAAAGGAAAAGTTAGTTTTTAAGAATAAATTGATCTTTATGCGGACAAAGTAATTTTAAGAGGAAAAAGTCAAGTTTTAGAACTTGGAACGTTTTTAACACTAGATGATGTTTTAATTTCGAAAAGATTTACGGAAAACGTTTGCGAAAAATAATAATGCTGTTCTAGGACGACATTTTTGGTCTCAGCTGTTTCCTGTCATGAATAGTTTTTGGGAAGGGACTTTGCAACAAAAGATACGTTTTATCAGAAATTCAATGGTTTACAAAAAGTTTCCAAACAGAAAAGTTTTTCTGAAAAACGAGTTTTCCCAACGGTGTAAAATCCGACAACTTGGATGAGTTGCGGCATTTTCATATTGGATTTGTGTTTCACAAATCGAAAAATGGTAAAAAAAACGATGAAAACGTGAACCTAGTATACGAGACGTCGGAATGCTAGTGTTCTGTAAAACATAGCACGAAAGCCGTGCAACGTTGTTATGGACTGCATGTCCTATGGACTGTGTGTCCTCCTCTGGTTATGAGAAAACGTGATTAAAGGTGAATGATGTTTTCTATTACCACGGAATTTGGGCTGGTGTCTCAGTCTAGAGTTCCGCGAATGAGCACTCGAATGTTTTGTCCTATGCTAACGGTGAAAGTTTTAAAACGGTGTAAATTATAAATAGTCGGGAGCCTTTGAGCTACGACAACGAAAGAACGAACATAAAAACAAGTGGCAAGACTTCAAATGTTTTCTCATGCATTAAAATTCGGCAGACGTGCCAATGGTGTTTTAATCTGGATATCTTGATGATCAGGATATTTAAGACGGTGTATATCATTCTGCCTTGATGGACAACGAAAAATCATTAAACGGTGATCACTTGTGCCTTGTGTTGGACAGTGTGCAATGGTTTTAAGAACGGTGTGCCTTTTTTTGGCAATCAAGCCTGATCAGCTCAGTTTTTTGTAAAAACGGTGTTGGGATATTTGGAGATTAGGTAAAGAACTAGACGTTGAATATTGAAGTGTCATGCATTTTTATAAACGACAATGACTGTCGGGTATGAAACCCTTTGATAAACTACGTGTTTATTTAGTAAAATTTTGTGCATCATGATTATATATGCTTATATGTTGTTTGATGTATCTCGCATGTAGTTATTGTGTTTAAATCCATATATTGGTATCTCACCCTTGCCTGTACATGTTGGACACCCAGTTGTGTTTTTGGATACATGTACAGATGCATTTCAGCGAATCTCTGGGTCACTTCGGGACCTCGAAGTTGGAGTCTCTTTACGTCGACGGCAAAGATGTGTGGACTGGCGATAACGAGGCTTAGTCTCATGGGTTTGAAGTATACTAGGTAGTATACTTTATCATCTTTAGATGTTCCTTTATTAGACCAGCTCTTAGGGTTTTTGATATATGTATGGCGTACTAAAAGATTGGTAAAATGATGTACGCCTTATGAAGAAGTTGAGTTATTATTACAAAGGATGAATGGCAATTTGTTTTATATGATTATTTTGTTTTGCTTTTGATATCAGATTTCCATAACCATTCGATTGAGTGTCTTTCAAAAAAAAAAAGTTTTTAGTTTCCGCAACGGGTTACCATGTGATGTCCCAGAAGGGGGTGTCAAATTAGTGGTATTAAAGTTGGTCGATGTCTTTTGGGATCTAAGTTATGGATTCATGATGTTTTTGCTGTGTTTACCCTGTGTTTTGTTTTGATAAATGTCAGTCAGAGTCAGAACACTCTGTTATGACTTGTTCCTTATGGAATATGACCAATTGGATTGGTTGGATCTGATGATCCAGAGGTGTTAAGGCTCTTATAGAAGAATAATCCGAGTTATTAAAAGGTAACATCTAAGGTAGGCTTTGGGGTAGCTCCTTAGACAGTTCTAGCAAATAGGCGTGAATATGACCCTTATGTTATGAGCCAAGGAAACGAGTGTGCCTTTGGCAAGTAGAAGAATACCAAAAAGTTTTTTAGTAGATGTAGAGGTGGCTAGTAAGCGACTAAAGGAATGACATGTTTGCTAATAGAGTTGAGAGATTGGAAAGGAATCCAGGTGGAGCAATGAAAGTGTAGTAAGGACTAAGGCTAGATGATTTGAACAAGATTTGTATAACTGTGTTATGATGATTTGATGTAGGTTTAATCATATTGTTTTAATTTAGCTTATACCCCTGATGAGAGTTCTTGTTTGAAAAGATAGACAACCCAACCCAATAATGTTGAAAAAGAGGAAATTTAGGAACCTGATAATATTTCAACAATGATGTCCCCCGAAGGGTGGTAATCGTGTGAAGTTTCTTCTGGTAATATTTTTAGGAAATGATTGAGCCTCCGCCGTTTTAGGAATTTGATGAATAGGACGTTTGTCTCCATTGGGACCAATTGAAGGTTACACCTCATGGGTAGATTTGTGATCCATGTTGATGATGGTGAAGAATTCGTATAATACCCAGGTATAATTTCTTAGGGTTAGGAATGATCAGAGACTGAGTGAATAAGAATGGAAGAACGGATTTTGGCCATACAATCCTATATGGATAGGAGTATTTTCTCGTTGATCAAATTTAAGATAGTGACCAGTGTAGATAAGTAAGATGGATGAGTTTAGACTCGCTTGCAACGACCACTATTTGAGGATATGGTTGTTTTTTTTTTTTGTTTCGATGCTTTCGAATTTTCGAGGACTTGGACTAAGTTTGATATTAGGTTTGGATTTTGGCTTAAATATTAGAATTCTTAAGTGAGCTTATTAAGATTTAAGGAGCATGGGAACTTGTTGATGAGATTGAGACGAGTAGCAACGGAGTGGGAATTGGTCTAAGCATTTGACATAATAATGGAAGTTGATTTAAGTAATCAATCATTAAGGTAATACTTAGGAATGAGAATGGAGATAAGTCTTTGCGAAGGTTGGTGGTAGGGAATGACTTTCCCGATAATTGATGGATAAGCAAAAGACGGATGATAAGTTTCAGGAGTTAGTTTATTTCTCCAAAAGTGTAGGACTATGTTGAAATTGTTCCCTTGACGAAACAATGTGTGTTGCACACAAGGATGTGTATTTGGTGGAGTTTTAATCAGGTTGAGACCTTGTGAGAACTCATGTTTAGTAAGGGATACTCATGTTCATGTTGACACGTGTTTACCCTTTTGGGATTGTGTCAGATATTGGAATGAGATGCCTGTTGTGGAGAATTTTTCAGGAGAGTTTTCTCGAGAATTTTCCAAGTTGCGTTTACCCAGGATGTTGAGTTTTCGATTGATCTAGTCCCTAGATTCAGTCAAATCTCCATCGCTTTGGGTAGGATATCACCTACGACGTTAACCAGTTAGATTACGTGAAATGGAATTTTCATCCGTTTCTTAATCAATTCGCCATCATCGGCGATGTTCTCATTTATTTTGCGAGTCACGAAAGACGTGAGGAAACTCTGCATCAAGTGTTACGAATCCTGCATGAAAGAAGTTGTCGTGAAATTCCTTAAGTACAAATTTTGACTCGAGAGGAGTGAAATTCTTAGGGTATGCGATTCCAACGAGTATTTGTGCTCACATCCCTACATAATCCTCAGTGTATTAGACATCTGAGTAGATTGTTTGGACAACATCCAATTGTCTGGACACCTTCACGTTTCTCGATTGAAAGTTATGACTATTCCTTGAGTTATAACACAAACAAATTCTTGATATTGAAAGTTTCTTGATGAAACTAGTCTAATCACTTTTACCTTTGATAAATGTGATCCAGTCTGATTTTTGGCCAGACTGTTTATATTTTGATTCCCTGATCTGTTGGAAGGTTTTTATGAAAAAGAGGACTTTATTAGAGTCATGGTTGTAAACATGTATTAGCTATGCATTTTTACACCCACGAACCTACTGAAGAATCTTTTTACATATTAGATGTTCGTACATTCTATTAAGGAACGATAAAACCCTTCTATATACTTTCCTGCAATAGTGAGACCAAGAATATTTCCTCTGTTGGAAATTTCCTTCGTGGAAAATTTCTTTCCTTAGTCTTCAGGGACCGAGTAGTGGCCGAGTTCAACGGATCACCCACAACTCAAGTTTACGACCAAGAAAGATGATTGGATCTTGTGAAGGTCGGTTAGGATTAAGTGTAATACCTAACTACGAGAATTCTTTTAGTAGGATAGGCTAGAAGTGACGGGAACTTTATTGAGGTATAGATTACGACTGATACGATGTGGATCTTTAAGTTTAATCTTAGTGAGTAAGACGATTATTGTCAGTCAAGTATTGCTTGAGGCAAAATAGTCGTCGGAGAATCTAGGATGCTGATTAACATATGTAGTTGGGATTAATGGTATGAGTTTGGAGATTTATATTACCTGAACTGGATAAAAGCAAAAAAAGAAGTTCTTGAGGAAAAACTAAGTTGTTAGAAAAGTTCAAGATTTATAGAATTGGATAATTCTATCTGATGCGAATTCTTTTGGTTTTAGTTGCATTAGGAGGTGAAATCAGGTCCTTTAAAGTTAAGAGGCATGATCATAACGTAAATTGGAGAGGTAGACCATGTTTCGAAGGAAACTAAGTGTAAGATTGGATATCTAGGATAGGAACCAATGGAGGTATTGTAAAGGGATGTGTGTCCTGGTTTGAATGTTGGTATCAACAACGAGAGTTAAAAATGTAGGAAGAAGTTTTACTGCATGGATTAGTGTAAAAGGAAAAATGATTAAGTTTAATAATGCCTCTCACGTGTGAGAGATTAAGGTGAATTCAACGAAGAATAAGTATGGAATTGCTGTCAGATTATAAGTGTCACCTAGGGGAGAAGTCATACGAGGAGTATGATGTGAAACCTAAGGATGTAAGAGAATCCTGTCTAGTTTTGAGTCACGTAATTTCGAGGACGAATTTTTTTTTTTAGTGGGGTAGTAATGTAACACCCCGATTTTTCACACTCTCTAAACTCTAATACGAATTAAACAGTATTTATGTGTTTGTATTTTATTTGAGGGTCTAGAGAGCGAAATAAAATAATCCGAGACCATAGTCACACTTTACGCTATCGTAGGAAGCTATGATTAAATTTTGGTCGAAAACTCATACGGAGCTTGGTCTGCATTTTACATTGACAGTATGATTTTACTCCTCAGACGACATAATTTTGACTCGTGAACGAAACAGTTAGGTTTTATATTTTATTTTCAACGATATAGCTTATTTTGAAAATTTTCAAAATAAATAAGTCGTTATACGTTATTCGAACGTAAAACATAAATCGGGTGGACAACGAAGTTGAATACAGGATTTACCGGGATCCGCTACGGATAAGGTTGAAGTCACATCACCTTATTATCATCATCATTACTTATCATCACCATCATTACATCTAGAGAAAATATCTAGATATCTAGATATTTATAAACTTAGAGGTGAAATTACCAAAACGTCCTAAACTTAACTACAAGTTTGCCATTAGAACAAAAATAAAAACCCCACTCACTCACCCACTTGGCCTCTCGGCCAAGTTCTCTTTCTCTCCCATCTCACTCTTTTCTCTCCATTCCTTCTTCTTCTTCAAAACTTTTCTTCATTTTTCTTCTTGAAATCTTCAAGATTTTGGGTGAAACAAGTTAGTTTCTCTCAAGCTTAATCATCTAGGAGGTATTAACCTCAATCTTCCTCTCTTAATCTCTCTATTTCTCTCTTTAATCTTAAGTTTCTTGGTAGTTTAGGTTTTGATCCATGAACTTCAAAAATCCATAAGAAATAGTAGGAAAATCCTTTAAATATCAAACCACCTTCTTTGAACCTAGTTCATGATTGTCTACCATAATCCAAAAGTTGGAAATCAAATGAGCTTCCTAGCTCATATGGATTTTTGGGGCCGAAACCCCCTATGTGTGAGTGGGTAGGATTTTGGTTCAAGTTTTGGTGTAATAGGCTTTGATCTAACCTAACCACACCTAGTAAGGATGGAATCCAAGAGATAGGAATTTTTGGAACTCCCTAGCCATATTTTCTAAGCTAAGGCCGACCCATAGGTGAAGAGGGTTAAAGAAATTTTTGTGATTTAAATTTGATATCTTGATTGATTGATTGTGTGTAGTTGTCGTCGGGTAATCGGACGAGGAATCGAGAGAATTCGTGAACTGATCGGACGACTTTGGATCTGGAGGATACTCCAAGGGGTAAGGGGGTTGACCTGTTAATTGTATTGATGTGGATTGTTGATTGAGAAGCCTGACAGTGGTCAGTGCTCAATTAATTAACGGGGATAAAAGCCTTAAAAAGCTTTGTAGTAAACGCCAAAGATTTATTTGGGAAAACGTTGGAGATTTTCAACGTCGCTAGTTTTCTAAAGGAAAAGTTAGTTTTTAAGAATAAATTGATCTTTATGCGAAAAAAGTAATATTAAGAGGAAAAAGTCAAGTTTTGGAACTTGGAACGTTTTTAACACTAGATGATGTTTTAATTTCGAAAGGATTTACGGAAAACGTTTGCGAAAAATAATAATGTTGTTCTGGAACGACATTTTTTGTCTCAGCTGTTTCCTGTCATGAATAGTTTTTGGGAAGGGACTTTGCAACAAAAGATAAGTTTTATCAGAAATTCGATGGTTTACAAAACAGTTTCCAAACAGAAAAGTTTTTCTGAAAAACGAGTTTTCCCAACGGTGTAAAATCCAATAACTTGGATGAGTTGCGGCGTTTTCATTTCGGATTTGTGTTTCACAGATCGAAAAATGGTAAAAAACGATGAAAACGTGAACCTAGTATACGAGACGTCGGAATGCTAGTGTTCTGTAAAACATAGCACGAGAAGTCGTGCAACGTTGTTATGGACTACGTGTCCTGTGGACTGGTGCATCAGTCTAGAGCTCCGTGATTAAAGGTGAATGATGTTTTCTATTATCACGGAATTTGGGCTGGTGCATCAATCTAGAGTTCCGCGATTGAGCACTCAGATGTTTTGTCTTGTGCTAACGGTGAAAGTTTTAAAACAATGTATATTATAAATAGTCGAGAGCCTTTGAGCTACGATAACGAAATAACGAACACAAAGACAAGTGGCAAAACTTCAAATGTTTTCTCATGCATTAAAATTCGCAGACGTGCCAACGGTGTTTTAATCTGAATATCTTGGTGATCAGGATATTCAAGACGGTGTATATCATTGTGCCTTGATGGACAATAAAAAACTATTAAACGATGATCACCTGTGCCTTGTGTTGGACAGTGTGCAATGGTTTTAACAACGGTGTGCTTTTTTGGCAATCGAGCCTGATCAGCTCAGATTTATAAAAATGGTGTTGAGATCTCCAGAGATTAGATAAAGAACTAGACGTTAAATATTGAAGTGTCATGCATTTTTATAAACGACAATGACTATCGTGTATGAAACCCTCTGATAAACTACGTGTTTATTTAGTAAATTTTTGTGCATCATGATTATATATGCTTTTATGCTGTTTGATGTATCTCGCATGTATTAATTATGTTTAAATCCATATATTGGTATCTCACCCTTGTCTGTACATGTTGGACACCCTGTTGTGTTTTTGGATACATGTACAGATGCATTTCAGTGAATCTCTGGGTCACTTCGGGACCTCGAAGTTGGATTCTCTTTACGTCGACGGCAAAGATGTGTGGACTGGCGACGACGAAGCTTAGTCTCATAGGTTTGAAGTATACTAGGTAATATACTCTATCATCTTTAGATGTTCCTTTATTAGACCAGCTCTTAAGGTTTTTGATATACGTATGGCATACTAAAAGATTGGAAAAATGATGTATGCCTTATGACGAAGTTGAGTTATTATCACAAAGGATGAATGATAATTTGTTTTATGTGATTGTTCTATTTTGCTTTTGGTATCAGATTTCTATAATTACTCGATTGAATGTCTTTCAAAAAAAAATAAAAATTTAATTTCCGTAATGGATTATCATGTGATGTTCCAGAAAGGGTGTCACACCCTCCCTCCATGAAACAAAACATACCATTAGGTGGCAGTGTCATCTATGCTGATATGGTGTTATACAACATAGGTGAATAGAAAATCCTGCATGAAAAAGCAAATTCCGTAATCAATCGGTCCTCATTAAAAATTGCAATCCATTGGGACGATGTCTTCCCTCCTAATCCACCCTAACGCATCATCATTGCATTATACACTAACCATAGTCATGTTTCTAGAATATATCAATATTTTAAAATTCGTATAACTTTTATAATAATAAAGAAAAAAATTAAGGAACGACAAATTAGAAGTCATGATTTTTAAAGAGCTTTAAATTCAGAAATATCCCGTGTATTCTCCATTCTATCGATATGGATTTCCTGCATTCAATCAAGTGAATGCAAAAGATTCTCACCATTAAAATATTTTATGTTATACAGTAATATTATATATCTTTTTTTACCATTGGATATGACTTCGGGATCCATATTTTATATAGTTTGAACTGAAATTTTATTGTGTAAACTGTAAAGCAGTAGCCATTGGAGCTAGGGCTCGACGATAGTTCATCTCGCAGCTGACCAAATAGCAGAAAAGGCTTCTGGACTCTTCTAAGATGATTTTAATATTTCCATATAATTTATAAGCGGCGGCGGAGCTTCGTAACGACAGAGGCTCCCCAAAAAATTTTAAAATATTTTTTTAAATATATATAAAAATAGATTTAATTGATATACAATATCAGTAAAGATTTTTTTACATAGTCAATCAATCCGAAATTGTCACTAAATTAAAATGTTTGACTTTTATCTTAACTACCTTAAGAGTCACACATATAATTATTTCTAATTGGTTATCAGTGTAAAAAAAATAATTAAACAAATCACATTTATCTTTACATTGACAGTATATAGAAATTAAATAATTAAACTCTACAAAAATACTAAAAAGTCCAATCCCCTTAAAAAAAACTCAAAAACACTTTAAGGTAATCTCTAGTCATTCACTTTAATATTGTTTTTTAATCAACTCTAAGTTTACATTGAAATTAAATTTTAGAAATATAATATGATATTATATATTTGAAGGATTTAATTGATATGTACCCTCAGTGTGAAATTTTTTTATATTGTCAACCAATCATGAATTGTCACATTAACTAAAATATTTGACTATTATCCTAACTATTTTAAAAGTTACTTATACTATTGGTTAATTATGTAAAAAACTTTACACTAACAATACGAAATAATTAAACTTATATTTGAAAAATGCATTAAAATTTATTTTGACACTCTCCAAATTTTTGGTTCAAGATCCGTTAGTGTTTATAAGCATGAGGGTGTCATCTGTTTTTATAAGGTGATATTTGTTATATTAAGTGCAAAAATCTAATGCAAGTTGTGGTCATTTCAATTAGAATTGCTATAATAATTTAGGTAAAAAAACAGTTTCAATTACCAACGTTTGTATGATTACAAATCACTTTATTAAAGACATAAAAAATAAAATATTAGTGTTTTAAAATAAGGGTAATATAGGATTGCAAAAATTATAACTCGTTTCATTTCATCTACTTCCTAAACGATAGAATGACGATTTGTTCCATACCATCATAAAATATCTAAATGGTGGAATGAAACTTTTCTTTTATTCCATTCGATTCCACTCCACTCTCTTCTATCAATTCAAACATAGCCTCGATTCATATCTATTTTATACGAGGTTCTCAAAAATAGGATAAACAATAACCATATGCATCTCTCATTCTAACCCCGAGAATAAAAGGTCGAGAAGGTCAGCAAATAACTTAAGGTGGCGTTTGGTTAATGAAATGTTTATTCTCGGATAAATTACATTCTCAAGAATCTTATTTTCAGGAATATTTTATTCTCACCCTTACATATAAGAATGACGTTTTTAACTTTCATCTTTTACTCTCAAAAATATTTTATGTCTGGGAATGATTTTTTATCTCTTATACCGAATATAAGAAACTTTTGTTCTCAATCTCATTTTTCCGAAATATTAAAATATGTCTGGTAACAAACGCTCTCTAAATTCTAATATTCTCTCACTCACGTGACAATTACACCTTCACCTTGCACCATCGCTCTGAAGTCGAGCCAATAAGTGAGAAGGGCTATGTTTGGTAAAGCTAGCGTATGATGGATAAGCTAGTTTATAGCGGATGAACTTGTAGCGAATAAGATTTGAGGTAGCTGATAACGGATAGCGGATGATATAGCTTATTGGAATGGAAATTTTTGGTAAAACTAGCGGTTGAACTAACTAAAAAAGATAAAATGACATAAAATGATATGTTCATATACCTTTTTGTATTAATGTTGCTTAAATATATTATCGTAATCAATTATAGCAGATTAGTTATTTGTATAGTACTCATACTTCATGTTTATGCAATATTTTATCACATAAATCGTCAATAATAAATAAAATTCAAAATAATCTTGTGTAATATATATATATATATATATATATATATATATTTTATTTTAAAATAATTTTCACTTTTAATACCTGAATTTATTTTAAATTATTTATCAAATGTTTATATGTTATGTTAAATTATATGTGCTATTTTAAAAATTATAATATTTTATTTTATTAAAGAGGATAAAGATGAAATTAAACTAAAATATTAAATATAAAAAAAAAAATGAGAGGCTATAAACTCAATCGATATTTAAAATAAGGTATGAAAGAAACCATATAAATTTGTGAAAAAACGCAATAAAGAAGTGATAAATATGCTTATCAAATAGGATTACTGACCGATTCGATATAAGCGATCTCTCGTAAACCAGCGGTTGATACTTACCGACAAGAGCCATGGAGTATTTGAATATCTAAGTATCCGTTTGGTATTGCGTCAGAAAATTGCCTCAGGACCAAAATCACGGTAATAGTGGTATTGTCCTAAAAATTTAGGTGCAAAATGTGAAAGCTTCCAATTGAAGCTAAGTCGTGGGTAATATGGTGTTATAAACTCAAGCTTTACTTGAAGTAACGATTGTGAAAAAATGTTATTAACCCAGTTAGGATGAGACTTTACCAAACATAGCCCGGAGTATTTGAACATCTAATTCGGTAAGTCGTGGATAATATGGATCCTCAAGTCACCTCACCTTTCTTTTTCAAATCCATCCTTCCTTTCACTTTTTATATTCCACCCCCACTTCCTGTTGCTTTGATTATTTGGTTTATGAAGACCGGCTTGAGCATGGTTCTTTCTTAGAACGTTGGTAATGAGTTTGTTCTTAGCTCCTAAACCTTGCTCCCAATATGTTTGACGAAATGACTGAACCATGGTTTCCTTTGAAGTGAGCGTTTTTTTGTTAATATCAGGAAAATGAATGACGGGTTGGGTCTTATCTTTTCTCTATGTGTGAGTGTTATCATATAGGTGCTGCTGCTTTCAGTGGCTTCTGAGAAGTGATCACTTGAATTGTTTCCTTTCAGTGAAAATTGAAAATGGTGTTACACATTACTCAGTGGTTTTACTGCTCAGCTGCATATGCAATTTGACAAAGTTGTTTACTTCTACCATGTATTGATTGCTGCTTGATTGTTTTGTCCTTGATGTAAAAATTTACATTCTTACCTTGCTTGGCATGCCATGTTCCATATTGCTTGCTAATAAATGAGTAATTCATACACAGAAGAAGAATAAAGCAGATTAGTTATGTTGCACAAGTGCATTATCTCTTTGGTCACCACCTCTGCCAGTGATCTAGTAAATATCCTGACTTCCTGATTGAAGTTGTAGTTCTTTAGCTGATTCGTCCTGATCCTTGCATTACCCAAGGCAGACTAGCAAAAGGAAATATCTTACATTATATTTGGTTCAATGAAGGGGAGGGGAGGGGAGGGATTTTAATTAGCTATTGTGTTTGGTTGAGAGCAGGGGAGAGGAGGGAAGGGATTTTAATGGAGGGAGGTAAGGGATTTTAAATGTAATTTACTTTAATACCCTTATAATTTTGGATTTCAAACATAAAAGTAAAGATATTTTAGCCAATATATTAAAAACGTTTTAAACCCCCTCCCCTCCGCTTCAAATACCACCAATATTGGAGGGGAGACAAAATTGGGTTAGGAAGGATTTTACTCCCCTCTATTCCCCTCCCCTCCCTCCAAAAAATGAACCAAACAAGAAACGTTTATAAAAATCCCTCCCCTCCCCTCCCCTCCCCTCCCATTCCCATCCAACTAAATACTGTGTTTAAATCTCATACCAAATAGGGTAGTTAAAAAATTCAGACTCTGAGAAATCCCTCTAAAGTCCTGTGTAGCAAATGGTTGCTGTTCCTGTCACGTGTATCATACATTCATACTTGATGATGGTCTAGTGGGGGTCAACACAAACTTGTAACTTCAAAGGGTGACTATTGATTCTATAAAAAATAAGGGATGAATCTTATTGCTTTTCAGACGGTTTGTATCTGAGTAAAGGCTATATGTTAATGAATCAGTGTATGGTAATCTCAAAATCTAGAGTTAGACATATTATTTGTATTGACCTTGAGCTATGTGAGTATTGTTTTTCATTCAAATATTTGATGAAAGAAATTTGCAGCACTCTCGGGTTTGGGTACATGTTTCATTAATCTAGAGTCTAACATACATTAACCGAGTCTGTGGTGCTTGCAGTTATGGATTTTGAATTTTTGATAGCAATGTCACTTTTCAACTGAATTTTCTTGCATTCTTCATTGTGTTTTGATCTATAATAATTTGCACCTATTGGTGCAGACAATGGATTATTCTGTTATAGTATTTGATACTGCTCCTGCTGGCCATACACTCAGACTATTGCAATTCCCAGCAGTTTTAGAAAAGGGTCTTGCGAAAGTGATGTCTTTGAAAAGTAAATTTGGTGGTTTGTTTAATCAGGTATGACATTCAGACTGCCTTTTCTTGCATCCCGTGATATTTTCTTTACTAGTTTGAAGTTGACTAGGTTCGGTTTCAGTATTTAGACTTCATTTAATTATTTTAATTGTAATCTATTATATTCCCTCTTCGAGGATCTGGGATCAACGCAATGATGCATCTTTTATTCACATGTGGAAGGCTTATTTAATATCAAGATCATGATTTTCTGTCAGATTTTTTTCTCTTTTAATTATAAGTAGAAAGTTCTCTGGCCGGTTGATCCAACTGTCAAAAGAAATCTTCATTTCATTTGGAGATCTTATTGTATCAATTTCAATGTCCCCTCACAGCTCTCCATTCCCTGATGTAATTCTTTTCCTCCTGCGTATTTCATTCCATACAAAAAAGGATGTATTGTATTATGGTCCCTTAAGTGTAGTGATCCCACTCTAATTAACTACGTTATCTTTCTTATACACTGTTTTTAAGTATTTAGACTATTCAAATTTTATTTTATAATTTTAACATATTATATTCCCCCATAGATGATCTGGTATCAATGCAATGGTCCATCTGTCATTAACATGTAGAAGACTTAATTAATATCAATGTTCCAACTAGAACAATAAAGTTACAATGGACTCCCCTTTTATCCTCTCCGTCTCTCTGTCTCTAAGTCTTTTGGTCTTTAGGTCTCCATTTTTGTCCCACCCTTCTCCCTTGGCATTGTCTCTCTTTTATAGCTCTCCCTGGGGCGCGGGAGGTGTGATTCTGTTACGTAGGTGGGCCCCATGCCTAGGCGTTAGCGCATTATGCAAAGAGGCACTTTTTTCCCTTCGCGTCACGCCTTACGTGGCCTTCAAGTGCCATTGAATTGAGAACTTTTTCCCTTCGCGTCACACCTTACGTGGCCTTCGTTAGCGCATTATGCTGAGAACTTGAGCTGACATAGAACATTGTCGCTGTTTTGAGCTCCCTCAAGTGCCTTTTTCGAGCTGAACTGGAGTCACCTCCGCCGGCAAAACCCCTGGAAATGGTATTAATCATATCTCGCACGAGATTTGTTAACAAATTGGCAAGTGCACCAAATCATGACAAGTAATAAAGTGATATGTAGAGTTGTCGATCCCACGAGGATTGTGTCCACTATCAACTTTAACCAAAGAGTTACTATTTGAACTAATGAACAACATGTTACGATTAAAGTGAAACTAGAGTTTGCAAGCGAATTAAGAAATGAATCAAGAAACAGAATGAGGATTTACCAAAACAATATAACACAAAGCTTATGGCGAAGATTAAGATAAGAGAGTGACTAGGCTTAGAATGCTCTCAATTTTCATCTAATGTAACCTAATTCATCTACAATTTCAATTCCAAACATGTAATTGACATTCGAATTCAGAAACCTAGATTATCCCTAATTCCTTGGTTGAAAATCCTCTTGTTCCAAATTAAGAACCCTATTCCCCTAGGTGATCCTAATTTAAAACAAACATTAAGCACAAGAACTCAGAAGAATGCATAATAATGAAGTCCTATCCCTAGGATCATCATCAAAATAGTAATCAACTTCAGATCTAGCATCATAACCAACTTTCCAATTGTGAAATCACACTTGAAATCAATTCAAAGATGGTCAATCAATGAAAAGCATTAAGCGTAGAAGAGATTACTCAATCAATGTGAATATGAACTAGATTTAAGAGGAAAAAGTCATTTACATCAGAATCCAATTGAGTTTCATCCTATTCTAACCTAACCTAAGAAAATCTAGAAATTCATGCTAGAAGGTAGAAAAATGGAAGAAATGGAGTGGAAATGAGTGAGAGAAGCCATTGGATCTTCAAAGCTTGTTCCAAGCTTGAATCTCCAAAGCATGCTGAGAGAAAATGGTGTTCCTCCTCAAAATCGCGCCAAAAAAGATCAAAAGTTTCCCAAAATTGTGTCGGTCGCGCATTTATAGTTTCTTAAAATCCTGTCATCGCCTTGCGAGGCTTCCTCATCGCGCCGCGATGCCCTTCAGTTGCACACTTGGTAACTGCCATCGCCTTGCGAGGCTTCACCATCGCGAGGCGAGGTGAGATAGAATCAGCGTTCAAACAATTCGCTGGGTGAGCTCCTTCTTTCGCAGTGCGATGACCACCAGTGGCAGCACTCCGCTGGGCGAGAAGGCAACTTCGCTCGGTGAAGGGTGCTATGCTGGATCATGCCTCTGACTTGCCTAAATTCACTGGGCGAGCAGGTCTCTTCGCTGGCCGAAAATTCTTGGCCTTGGAGCTTTTTACACCTATACAATTCATCCAAAAACTCAACCAAAATTGCACACGAAAACTTTAATCACCCAAGATTGTACACATATGAACAACTTCTATCAATTTACTCCTAAACTAACAATTTCCTAATCATTTCCTACGAAATCTCTCACATTTGACAACATAAATCTACATATGGTGTGGATTTATCAAGATTATTCCGAGCTCGGTTTTCATTTACGGGAGATCACCAATGACATCTGCTTGGTGCCTACCGACACTACCTTCTTGACTTCGGTCTTGTTTTCGTTCTCTACCCCTGTCTTCTCTTGATCCCCTCTTCCGATCACTTTTCTGGTTGATATCTTTGAATACATAGGTCTCGAGGTGGCCTCTCTGTATGAGGTATTCGATGGCATTTTTCAGAGCCCGGCACCACTCAGTGTTGTGCCCTTGGTTGCGGTGGTAGCGGCAGTGCTTAATCATATCCGCGGAGTTTCACCCTTGGGAGGGGCGGTAGGAGGTCAGTACTAAACACATCCCAAAGTATCTTTTCCGAAGTAGTTTTCAGGGTGGTGTATTTGTCGTATTGCGAGGCGATGTTTAATCTTTTTCCTTTTCGGTCAAAACGGGGCTGCCCTGACTTCTTCTATGAGGGTCCTTCTTTTAGGATTTTAGGTTGGGTGCTTGGTCATAGATCTCTACGGGTCTCCTTGGCCTCCTCCATGTTAATGAATTCGGCGGCCTTTCTCTGGAGCTCCTTGATGTCCAGAGCAGTTTGCGACCTAGGAAGGAAGCGAAGGGCCTAGGCTTCAGGTCGATTGTTATAGCGTGCAGTCTACTCCCGGCATGAGGTCATGGATCTGGTTGATCTTCTTGTTGAACCTGGTCAGCAAAGTCCCTGATAGACTCGTTGAGTCCTTGTCGAAAGTTGACAAGGCTCGCTGAGGTTTTTTGGTGAGCTCGACTTGTTGTGATATGAGCAGTTAATTTAATAGCTAATTCATTAAAATTATTTATGGACCGAGGAGGGAGATGAGTATACCATACCAATACGGCCCCCTTGAGGGTGGTTGGTAAAATCCGGCATTTGACTGCATCAGTGGTTGAGGTGAGCCGCATGATGGTGTTGTATTCAGCTAGGTCTTCCACTAGATCGGTGTTTCCGTCATACTTGTCCATATGTACTTGTTTAAAGCTTCCATGGAATGGTGCCTGAGCTATCTCGTCTGAGAAAGGATGATCAGCCGGGGGCGTATCAGTTGCATGTGGTGGTGGAGGTGGTGGGGGGTCACGACGCGGTCATCCGGGATCGACATGGGAGGTTTGAATGCCTTCCTTTGTGATTCGAGTGTTCGATTCCTTTCTCTGGCGCTGCAACCGCTCCACTTTTTCCCTTATAGCCGCGTTTTCCTGGCGAATCTGCTCCATAGCCGCCATCAGTGTTCGGATCGCAGTTTGGTCCGCTTGATATCCGGGATTTGCCTGAGGCGGGGGAAAACGCTGCTCTAGTTCCCCTTTGACCCACCTCCACTTCGTGTTTGAACCATGCTTGAATCGGAAAGTGTGTGTGGCCAGGGAAAAGTTTTACCCAACCCCATGGTGGACGCCAATTGTTCCGACTAGAACAACAAAGTTACAATGGACTCTCGTTTATTGTCTTCATCTCTCCGTCTCTAAGTCTTTAGGTCTCCATTTTTGTCCAACTCTCCTCCCTTGGCATTGCCTCTCTTTTATAACTCTCCCGGGAGTGTGGAGGATGTGATTTTGTTACCTAGGCGGGCCCCATGCCTAGGCGTTAGCGCATTATGCGGAGAGACACCTTTTTCCCTTCGCGTCACACCTTGCAAGTGTATCTTACGTGGCTTTTAGAATATTTTGCCCTCCAGCCTGTACTCACGATATTCTCCTCGAGCTTAACTACTCAGGCATCTATCAAGCGGGGTCGGGCTCGGCAACTCGGGCACGTGATGCTGAGCTCTTTATACTTTATTGGTGGACTGGGGCCTTCTTTTGGTGGGCCACTTCCTTGGGTTGGGCTTCTTTACAAATATGGTAGGAACAATCAAGATCTTGATTTTCCATTAGATTTTTTTCTCTGTTAAGTAGAAAGTTCCCTGGCCAGTATATCGAAGATCAAAAGAAATCCTCATTTCATTTGGAGATCTTATTGTTTCAGTATCAATGTCTCATCATACCTTTTCCATTCCCTGATGTAATTATTTCCCTCCTGCATATTTCCTTCCATACGGAAAAGTATGTATTCTATTATGGTCCCTTAAGTGTATTTACCCCACTCTAATTAACTATATTATCGTTCTGTGCACTGCTTTTCAAGATGGAATGTGCCCTTCATTTTAGAATTGAATCACAAAGACCTCTTTGGTGTTGTCAAAAACTACCAATCAGACTTGGTATCATAGTGGCATTCTCTATATTCAATTAAATGAGCATCATTTGAAGCCTTCTGGATTGTTTTCTGTATTTGAAAACAAGATCATAATCCTAGATGATCTCAAATATTTTGAGCAAATCTCAAATATAATTTGTTGTTTTTGTTTCTGTCTAGTACAGAGAAGGTAGTAGCCATTGCAACACCAAAGGAACCAGCAGAGCAATGGAAAGCTACAAGGGGCTTTTCAACAGGAGATGAACTGATTATACACTGGGAGTCATCACTATCATTGTCAGGTCTTACGTTTAGTTTGAGAAATCAAACTTCTCCAGAGTTATCGGTAGAGTGGAGACATCTCTAACTATTATCCTGAAATCAAGTTTGAATTTTGCTTCTTAAGTTGGCCTAAGTTGCGGTCAACAATTAGTTATTGAAAGGGAGGCAAATGCAAATGCAAAAAAAAAAGTAAAGAAAAGGAAGTCAGAGAGCAAAATTTGAAGGAACAAAAATTGAGTTAGAGGAGAAAGAGTGAGGAAGATGAAGATGAGGAGGGATTTCTAACCCTAGTCCGTTTCATAGAAGATAACCCAGATGGAAAAGCAACAGCTCTTCTAAATTGGAAGCTATTGGTTGTTGAAGTATTGCCTGAAGAAGATGCAGTACTGATGCTTCTCCTTTGCGTTTCAACACTCAAAAGTGTATCAGAAATGAAAAAACAGGATGTGGGAGGCTTGTTTGACTTGTCGGACATCTTTTATGTATATATTGTTCACACTTCTTCTAATTTACATTATAAGTTTATACTGATTTTGGATAAACAACATAATTAATAGCATGTTTGGATTAGCTTTTTTCTGACGTAAACGGGATAAAAACACATCCCAATGCAATTATTTTCAAAGTTTAATATAGGAGCTTTCTACAAACGCCAGTGGAAACGGAATTTTGCATCTACCAAACTTTAAAACAAACATAGCTTAAACGTTTATCACATAAACACTTATGACATGAGAGTTTATGTCATAAGCGTATAAATTCAATAAACCATTTGTATTTGGATGTACATTATGCAAAGCACTTATATAAATTAAAGTGTTTGAATGTATCACTATACAAGTGTTTTTAAGCAATTGTCATAATTCTTAAAAGTGAAAATTTTAACTTTATTAAATTAAAATTTAGGCTTAATTGCACTTTTGGTCCCTCAGGTATCATGATTGTATAATTTTGGTCCCCCAGGTTTTAATTGCGCCAATTGGGTCCCCCAAGTATCATGATTGTGCAATTTTGGTCCCTCAAGTTTTAATTGCGCCAATTGGGTCCCCCACATATCATGATTGTGCAATTTTGATCCCCGAAGTATCACGATTGTGCAATTTTGGTCCTCCAAGTATCACGATTGTGCAACTTTTAACATCAATAGCCTACGAAGCACATGTGCGACTGATTTGACACTTAATGAGACTAGTTTAACAGCTTATGTGTCATTCTTATGTGAGACTTAATGATGTGCATTTGATCATTAAATTGTGTGAGATGTCAATGATGTCTTATAAGAATGTCTCGTACACTGTCAAGTTGACTTCACTAAGTGTCAAATCAGTCTCACGTGTCCTATGTAGGCTACTGAGGTTAAAAATTGAACAATCATGATAATTGGAGGACCAAAATTGCACAATCATGATATATGAGGGACCCAATTGGCGCAATTGAAACTTGGGGGACCAAAATTGCACAATCGTGATACTTGGAGGACCCAATTGGCGCAATTAAAACCCGAGGGACCAAAATTGCACAATCGTGATACCTGGAAGACCAAAAGTGCAATTAAGCCTAAAATTTAAAAATTCAACTTTAAAAAATAATTTTAAATATTGGTTTTTTTGTAAAAAAAATTGACGTATAAATTATTAACGTTACTTTCCAAAAGATTACCAGCTCGATCTCATGTCTATCTCCTCGTTCCTCTCCTTTTCTGAACTTGCTTCAAATTGCTTTATACTATCATCTCCTTTTACTCTTTTCTCCTTTTCTTTAGCTAAGTTCAACTCGTTCCGCAAGAGAACAACATCAGACATTGTTACAAATAATTTCATTTCAATCCCTTTTGACTCATCTATCTCTTTAATGACCTCCTTCAACTTCCTTCTTGTGCTTTCCAATTTGAACGAAAATCCATGTTCTGAAATGCCAAACGTGACCACTTTGACTTTTTATCAAGCAAGAAGCGTCCACATATATAGTGGAAAGTGCTGAACCTAGCCTTCAATAGTGTACTCCTAGAAGGATCAAAAACACAAACAAAACCATCATAGATAGTTCTAGGCATGAAATTTATGTAAAAATTAAAACCGGTACACTCTCTACTATGGTTCATGCTCTGTGCTTGTTGGCGAAGAAAGGGGTAAGGGCTTCAGAGTTCAGCGTTATATTTTTTTTATTGTTATGAATGTTGTTAGCCAAAAAATAGACAGCGTTGAATTGAGTGTAGCGGAATGTGAAGTTATATATAACATATGTCACATATCCACACAATGTGATATTTTTAAGGAGATTGATATATAAATAGTGAATTTTTTTTTTTTTACAAAATGTATTAATGATATGATATAAAAGAGAAAAATTAATTGATGTAAGTCTCTAAGATAAATTGAGAATGATTACTGTAAATTTCACGAGAAATCGATGGTGAAAGAATAATTTTAATCATTCATAACCTTTCATAAAAAT
Organism: Ammopiptanthus mongolicus; assembly: GCA_039655645.1. Lineage (NCBI taxonomy): Eukaryota > Viridiplantae > Streptophyta > Magnoliopsida > Fabales > Fabaceae > Ammopiptanthus > Ammopiptanthus mongolicus. The sequence continues at coordinate 87,518,873 of CM077345.1, forward strand.
CTTTTTTTGTGCAAAATAACATAATTCTTTTATTAATAATATTAATTAATTTAATTTTCATCAAAATTTAAGTTAAAGAAGTGAACATAAGTCAATGCTAAAATATTTCGAGATATCGATAATTTATTTTGTATATACGCATGTAATTTTAAAAATATCTTAATATTTAAATAATGTACACGCTTTCTTATTAATGAACAAGAGGACAAAGCCCATAAGAAGAAACAACATTCTGAAGGAAAAAGAACCTACAGCATCATTGAACAAGAGAGTCACACCTTGCTGGAAGCTAGTTTGGTGAGGCAGTGAAGACCTACAAGCTGCGATCATGGCTTTTTTTATTTTGTACAACTGAGAAAAACAAAAACAAACTAACCTCTCCTAAAGAGAGTTGCTATAGCATCAGATAAATCCCCTACAGGGGACAACACTTCTAAAGGAGAAACTCCATCTGCACCCTTCTTAGCCATAAATCCGCACATGCGTTAGAGATTCTTAAAATGACATTTCAAACCCAACAGATATAGTCTTTAGTCTTTGTTTGGTATGAATTTATAATATTTTACTCTTTGTTTATTATGGGAATGAAACTTTTATGTTTGATATACAATAGAAAAGACAAATTAAATAGTGACACCATATTATGACTCGGTTTAGTAGGGAGTAAACACCCAATTTAGTCCGTAAAATTGTAGGGTCGTATCAACTTAGTCCTCCATATTATCAATATTTCAAAATGATCATTGGAATTCCAAAATGTATCAAATACATCCCTAACATTATTCACTTAGTTTCAAATTCATCCCTGACATTACCAACTTAATATCATTATAGTCCATGCAAATATCAACGAATGGACGAATCTGATTAACTTTCTGTAATTCCAGAGATCATTTTGGAATATTGATAATGTGAGGGACTAAGTTGATACGATCCTACAATTTGAGGGATCAACTTGGATGTTTACTAGTTTAGTAGGGTTGTTCGCTGGCATACACATCAGGGAGCTGATATTGGTGTGTGGCCATTGTGTATATTGGACGGCCCATATTAGACACGTTCTTCGTGAAGCAAACTTCTGTGTTGATCATCTAGCAAAAATTGGTGGTAGAAGTTATACTCCTTGAAGAGTCTGGACTGACCCCCCTCGGACATAGCCTATGGGTGTCAAGCTGCTGCGGATGAGCTTGGGATTATGTTTCTTCGTTAAGCTTCTTTTTGGGCGATTCTACGGTCCTCCATATAACATGTTGTGTTTGCGTCCTTCAAACAATTTTATCGGGAAAAATCAATTATCAGGTAAATTCCAAAATTTGCATTTAATAAATAATGTCAATCAAATTGTCCTTCACCGTGTTGGCGAAGCCAACATCTCCACCTACCACCCCGTCATCGAAGCCGAAGTCATCGTCGTCAGAAACTAAGTCTTCTCCGACCTAAAGGACACCACCAACTACCTCGTAGCTGCCACCAAAATCTTATTGAGCAAGTGCAGACGGATGTCGGAATTATTTTCATGCGACCACTTGGTTAAACGGTTATGAAGTAGAGGTGATGAGGTTGGAACACATTATCTTAGAATTATTAATCCGAATCCTCAAAGAATGCCTATCTCAAAACCTATGAATTTCATTTTTTTCTTTTTCCTGTTTCTGCATTTTTCATATTTTCACTTGGGAGAGGGAGGTTAGTGGTGGTGAGGATTTGGGCCACCAGGATTGAGTCGATTGGTCTTATGTTGTGTTCCCAGCAACTGCTTCCTTCTTATGTTTTCCTTCAACACTTGTTTGGCACTCTCCAAAAATGCGTGATTTTCATTATTGCTTGAGAGTGGTGAAGGAACATGACAGGTTCTCGGCAGATCAAAATTGATGTGAAGAGAATAATAAAGCATAACATCCTCCAGCTTGCCATAAGAACCGTTTTTAAAGTTATCAAAACCAACCAAAGTATTGAATTGATTCAATTTAAGAGAATGAATTGATTCAATTTAAATGTCACAAGTAATGAACCAATTCCATTTAAAATAATGAATCGATTCAATTAGATTATTCCAAAGTATGTATGAAAATGCTAGTAATTGATCAAGACCGTCTCATTTATTTATTACTATACCTATGATCATTGTCAAGAGCGGATGGAAACTCCAAATTTTGTTGAGAGGATTGAAGACATTCCCCTTCATTTTGCTTCGTTGTTCTTGTTTTCTTATCCCTCTTACAAAACAAAATCTTAGTTCTAAAGTTTTTTTACACTTTCAATTAATAAAAAATCATAATGAGTGACTTTAAAAATAGTTAGCATAAGAGTCAAATATTTTTAATGATGTATTAATTTATGATTTATTTACCCTAACAGTATATATCAATTAATTTTTTTTTACAAGACAATATATACCAATTAAATCTTATTTTAAAAATATTCAATACTTTTTATATAATAATTGAAAGGATTAATAAGAAAATCTTATTAGAAATATTTATCCACGTAATGTGATGTAAGTGTGTTCATATCCAAATCGATCTAAAAGAAAACTGAAAATCGAACAAAATCGATGTCTGTTGGATTTTTTGGATCTTATTTTGTGAAAACCGATCGGATCGAAATTTGGATTTTTTTTTTTTTTAAAACCTAACAAAACCGAACCAAATCGCATATAAAATTTAATATATATTTATTCTATTTTTTGCATTTTTGTTTTTTTATTTGTTGGTTTTTTTTTCCTAATAATACTTACTAGTTTGATTTGACATAATTTTATATTATATTTAATGTTCCAAACATTAAAAAAAAAAATATTTTGTAACTAGATGATGATATTTATTTATTTTAGACATATTTTATGAAATGTTATTACATGAATGTATCAACAAGTGTATGTAGGTTTAAGATTTTGTTCAATTTAGCTTACAATCTTGATTCTTTGATATAATATAAATATGTAATGATGTGTCGGTAAAAATCGAATCAATCGATCCAGTCCAAATCACATTTAATCGGATCAGATTTTTTTAAGGAAGCAATCCAAATTAAACCGAATCACATATTATTTTAATAAGAAAAATGTTAGCAACACACTCTCTTTCTAACACACTTTTTTCTATTGGTTGAAATTCATGTGGGTCCTAAAAATTTTCAAGTGGGACCCACATCAATTAGTGGGACCCACACTAATTTCAACCAATAGTAAAAAGTGTATTGGAAAGAGAGTGTTAGAGAATGTATTACTAATACTCCCCTCATTCTTATATTCGATGACTTGTTGCCTCAAAATCATTCCAAACTGAAAGGCGAACACCCCTAAATTGTGGTGGTGGTCAACTTGCATCGTGGTTTTTCGCACGATTCTGGCAAGTGCAGAAAGCCCGAAACACCTGAGCATGAAATTAGGGGGTTTTTGACCAAACTATTGTTATTTTAGAAACTATTTATCAAAATAGGGTTGTTTTTGTCGGCGTGGATTTTTTTATTATTTTTTTGCTGACGTGGAAGGCGCCAGGCGCCAGGCACCACTTGGACTGGCACCTTCCATAAAAATGCCACATGTCACTCACTCATTGATCACTCGTCTGTTGTGACTCGTCTGCTGTTTCACTTGTCTGGTGGTGACCCGTCTGCTGTGACCCGTCTGCAATTTCACTTGTCTGTTGCGTCTCTTCTACTATTTCACTTGTCTGTTTAGACGAGTGAAACATTAGACAAGTGACCAGCAGACGAGTGAAACAAACGAATGACCCATCAGATGACTAGCAGACGAGTCACAACAGACAAGTGAAATTGCAGGCGAGTCTCAGCGGACAAGTGACCCGTAGACGGGTCACACGGGTCACAGCAGACGAGTGAAACATCAGACGGGTCACAGCAAACGGGTCACCACCAGACAAGTGTCTCCAGCAGACGGGTCTCAGCAAGGAATGATACAGCTTTTGTTTTTTTGTTTTTTCAAAAATTTCTGTAGAACCAATGAATGTGTGACATGTGACATTTTTATGGAAGGCACCAATCCAAGTGAACTGGCATCTTCCACGTCAGCAAAAAAATAATAAAAAATTTCACGCTATCTAAAACAACCATATTTTGATAAATTGTTACAAAACAACCCCATTTTAATAAATAATTTCTAAAATAACACTAATTTGATCAAAAAGCCTTAAATTAGGTCCAAGTACTGATTTTTCAAGGCACGAAGGACCCTGAGTGTAGGTGTTAGGCTGCCATATTCCTATAATAAATATTTTCCAATTTCTATTGTTAAATTATTATCTATTATCTAAAATATTTACTAGAAAAAAGTTTAATTGTTATAGGTTGACGATATAAAGTCTTTTTATACAGACATTCAATCATAAATTATCACATTTATGCACCCAAAAAAAAAAAATTATCACATTTGTAAAAAGTTTGAATTTTATCATAACTATCTAAAAAGTCATCTACATCCTGATTAGTGATTAGTTGACAGTATAAAAAAGTTTACTCTATCATTGTATAACAATTAAACTCTAAAAAATGATAACTAGTACCCTAAGAGTATTTCCAATGGTGCAATCTATTGGAGTTACTTAACTTCACTTTTTATTGACCATACCATGTCACATTATCACTTTTACTTTATACTAACTTAAACAAAACTACACTCTAATGATGTAACGCTTAAAATTTCATTATATGGGTCTGACAAGTTATCCCACATGTTTATTTATATTTATTTTTATTTAATTTTAAAATATTAATTCATTTATTAGTGGGCTGCTGAATATTGTGGTTCTCTCATTTTTATTGGTAGACCTTATATAAGAATCAATTGGTTGTTCTTATATGTGGCATCCACATCATATTGCTTTAATGGTGCAACCCACTAATAACTTGTTCTTAACTTTAAGATCATGTTAAGCAACTTCTATTGGAGTTGCTCTACGAGTGTTGGTTAAAGAATTAAAAAGATAAGATTTTATGGGGAAGTGGTATAGTTTTTTTTTTTGAGGAAATAAAAAAAAAAATACACCATTAGAATATTGAAAAATGAAGTTTTTAGTTTTTCAATAAAACATTATTTTTTCTTGATCCGTTAATCAATGTTCTTAAAACACTAATTAACAATATCCTTAAAAAAAACTTAGGGTTAAATATGTTTTTGTTTCTCGTAAAATGAGCGAATTTTTTGTACTCCCAAGTGACACTCAATGACCTCTCTAGTGTCATGTAAGTACATGATTCCCCGAAAATTTTCTTTGAATCCTAAAATGAATTATATTTATCTACTCTAAAATAAATGTTAGGGACTAAAACGGTAATATGAAATTTTACACGAATAAAAACCAAATAAAAACAATTTACAGATATCAAAACCAAAATTTGCTCATTTTATAGGGACCAAAATTAGTAATTTCATATTTTAGAGAGATGAAAATCAAAAAAAGTTTTTTAGACAGATCAAAATCAAAATCCACTCATTTTTAAGGGACTAAAAACATATTGGTTTAATTAAGTTTTTAATCCCTGAAAAGTCAGTCAGTTTTGGTTTTGGTCTCTGTACTTTTTTTTTGTTGGTTTTGGTCCCTGCAAGTTCCAAAACTTTGGTTTTGGTCCCTGTCATCACTATCCATCTGTTAAGCGTTGACGTAACTAACGGACCATTACGTCAGTACTGTTATGTAGGCTAATTTTATAATATTTAATGTCACGTATGATTAAATATTAAATTTTTTATATTCTTTTATAATATTTAATGCCATAGAAGTATTCGGAAACCCTATAAATGTTCCTAAATATTATCATTTCAGTCTTTCATTCATTTAATAAAAGTATAAAAAATAAATAATAACATTATAATAAAAATAAAAATATTATAATAACTTACATGGCAGTGCTAACGTGACAGTACGCTAGCCATGTCAACACTTAACGGATGAATAGTAACGGCAGGGACCAAAACCAAAGTTCTATAGGGACTAAAACCAACGACAAAAAAGTATAGAAACCAAAATCAAAATTGACTCACTTTTCAGGGACTAAAAACTTCATTAAACCAAACATATTTAACCCAAAATCATATTATATGGAATAACCATACATTTCAGTCGCCCTCAAGATACAAGCAAAGTCAATTATGATATTTTCTTTTGTACAAATCAATATGATATTTTAAAAAAATTAATATCAATTTATCCCCTAAGTCATAGAAAAAATAATATTACGTTAAGCTTTTAAACAAATAAATAAAATAACATATTTGACTCAGGTAGCTTAGGTTGGCACCAACCCGACTACGGGTATAAACGAGTCGAATCGAGTCGAGTATTTGAAACTCGAGCTTTGTTTGTGAAAAAAATGGGTTGCTCAAGCTTGCCTCATTTATTTAAACGAGCTTAACTAAAAGCTTGAACTTGGCTTGTTAGAAAAGAGTAAGTGTGTATTTGGATCAGCTGCGAAAATTCGATTATTGTAATAATCGACTATATGGATAATCGATTATTATTATAATCGATTATAATAGAATCAGTTTTATGTTTGGATGTGTTTGTTGAAAAACGATTATAAGATAATCTATTTCGTTTGGGTTGTATAAAAAAATCACTTATATAATAATATTTGTTTGATAGTTAGTTTTGTAGGTGTGAAATAGAAAAAATGTTATTAGTTTCAAAATAATCTAACATTTTTTTAAGTAAGCTTGAAACTTCTACCTTCTCTAAAAACAATTTTTTTCTCATAAAAACAGTTGTTTTGAAATTCCATCAGTTTACCCAAACATACCAGTTTCTACTGAAAAACACTTTTTACCATAAAAAATAGTTGTTTGGACAAGAATTAATCTTACTCAAACACCCTCTAAAGCTTGAGTTTGACTTGTTTAGCTCATTTATAACTTAATTATTTTTGCATTTATGAAAAATTTCTTAAATTATTTTTGAAGTTTATAAATTTAATATTTAATTAAGATTTTAATATTATATAATAATCTAAAAATTAGAAATATGTATTTAACATGTGGTAAGTGAAACACTAATTTTTTACTTTATTATTTATTATTTATTTTAAAAACAAATTTATAAGTTATAACCATATGTGTTAACTTACAAGTAAAAAGCATTTATCATAAAATTTTGTCATTAGAAAACTATAAAAAAGTGTTTTTTATACAAAATGTAGGATATATATAATTATAATTTTTAGGTGATATGAGTAACATCCCAATTTTCACAACGATAAAATATATGGATCTTATCTGAGTCACAGTGGATCTTGAGTATTTAAACTTTTACATGTTTTAGTATTAGACAATTAGGTTACAATGAGATTATCCTACGTAAGTAGGGTCGTCTCAATATGTGTGTGTGTGTGAACGAGTTATTCGCAAGCCATTAATGCCGAGCCTATAAGGTTTGAACTTGACTCATTTAAATAATCGAATTCAATCTCAAGCTTGAGTTTATTTATTTAATTAAACAAACGAGTTTAATCGAGCATTTAACAAGTCGAACGCGAATATTTCATGAATAACTCAGCTCATTGATAAATACCGCTTTTACTTAAAGGCATTAGAAATTCAAGGTACTTATTGAACTTAAATGGATAAAATTTAGTCACTGGACCCCCAAAAGATTAATGTGTAAATAGTTTGATCAATAGAAAATATATTGTGAAATTATTTTGAAAATTATATCTTAAATCCCTGTTTTGTGTATACAGGTGAAGAAATGAGAGAGTAGAAGATTTTGAAAAGCCTTAAAGAGCCCAAGCTGGAGAAATTTCGCTTAGCTAAGGGATTGTTGCTAAGCGAAATGGACAAAAACCAGCAACAGATGGGTTTTGAAGATTCGCTTAGCGCAACTGAATTCGCTATGCGAATTTGTCCCAGGTGATTAGACAGATGATCATAGACGAGTGATCTCACAGACGGGTGATCTCACAGACGGGTTTTGAAGATTCGCTAAGCGAAACAGAATTCGCTAAGTGAATTTGTCACAGCAGCAGGGAAGTTTGGAAAATCAAATTCGCTTAGCGCGATCATCTGCGCTAAGCGAATACCTTTCTTCCACCTGAAGAATTCTTCATGCGATTAGCGAATTTGTATGGGCTAAGCGAAATTAATCATTTATTGGTTGTCCTGTTTTGAAATTCTGGGGGATATAAAAAGAAAAGAAGGGGCTCACTTTCACTCTCTCTCTCTCTTCTCTCTAATTAAGGAACGAAGACAGAAGCTGCTTCACCAGTTCAACCATTGAGGAGATTCATCCTTTCGCCTTTTTGTTGAAAGCTTCCATGGAAATGGATTGCTAACTCTCTTATTGGGATTGAATGTAATCAACTCTTATTTATGTATCTGTAAGAGATTCTAGTGTTTTCATATTAATCTCTGTATTGGTTTATTGCTTCTAATATGTGTTTAATACTTGATTTAGCTTGATCACCATTTCATGATCTTGGATGTTTGACTAGGTTGGAAAACTGGTTTTACATCTGAAATTGTTAGTATCAGCTGTAATATTAAGTCACTAGGAATAGGATTAATGTTACAATCATGTTTACCTAAACTTAATGCTTTTGATTAAATCACTTGATTGAGGAATCATCATGTGTTTAATTCAAATGATCAGTTCAACTTTAACTAAGGAATTAGTATAGTTGAAAGATTTGGTAAGATAAATCAATACTAGATTTGATATGGAAATACGACAAATCAACTAAATACCACTAAACGAAGTTGATGAAATTCAATCCCAATGCCTTTAAGTATTTGAATCACAACCTTTTACTCTTTGTTCATGTTACAGATTAAAACCAAATCAAAATTCTCTTTACACTTCACTTTAGTATAAGAATAGTTGAATGGCTTGTTAATATTATCAAATCCCCGTGGATACGACCCTGATACAATGTATTAGAACGACTATAAGGCTTATTCACTGAAAAATCTTATCACTCATTTACACCCCTAAACCCGGCTCATTTGACTAGGGTAAGTTAGGTTGACTTACGGGTTGAACCAACTAATTTTCTTATTTGCACTTGGATTTGGTTAGTGGCAAGTGGGTTAGTTATAAACGATTACAATAAAATAACAAATCAAAATTAAAAGAAATGAAACAAAAAATATCATAACAAAATTAAAAGCACTTGAACGAATTTTTTTTCTTGTTGAATGTTGTTGTGTAAAGTATGTGATATGTGCAAGTGTACACTATCGTAACAAGTAATAAAGAGTAAGTAAAGATCGTTCCCACGAGGATTTAAATGATTTGATTACAAATTTTAGTTTAACCTTTTCTCCTTAGCTTAATAAAATAAGGAGTAATTGTAGGCATGCAAAGTAAATGGAGTAAGTGGGTATCAGAGCAGTAAGTGATAAATGTAAGTAATTAATAATAGCAACAGATGGGTGTTTTAAAACAGAGATAGAAATAGTTAGGATTCTAATCCTTTGTAATCTTGACTTCAGGGTAAATTATGCTTTAGGATGCTATAGCATTTAGTCCAGGAATTAAAATTTGCTTTCCAGCAATAGAACTGAGTTCATTAAAAGCTTCTTATTCCTAAGCTCAAATTAATTTCTCTCAGTTGACAGATAATTACGTCTAATTACTTAAAGACTTGACGACTATTCCAAGCTCATTCAACACAATTAATTTTTCAATTAATTATTTTATCCTTATCCTCTAAACAAATCCACTAACTAAGTTTTTCCAAACTTAGCTAGCTAGTATCTTAGCTTAGTTGATCAATCCAAACTAAAATAAGCATTCACCCAGAGAAAAGGAAAAATGAATAACATCTATTGCATAAATCACCCTTAAGTGTCAATTACAAATTCATAGAATTCTAACTCAGGAAAATTAGCTCATAGTGAGCTTAAGGACAAGACAAGCAAAATAAATGGAAAATAAAGGCATAATGCGTAAACGAAATTACAGAGAGGACAATGAAGCTGATGCCTATTGCAAAGTACACGCTGACCTTCCAAACCAGGTCACATTCCTATTTGTACTATCTCCTAAAAATAGGGATACATTCTCTCTCATGCCTTACTTTCTTTCGGGCTTTTACAGAGTTCAAAATACTAAAATATTCCTTGGCCTAATTCCAAGTACGCACAGCTGCTGCATTGCATTCTCACTCTCTTCCTTTTTGCACAGTGCAGCAGACAATTTGTCTTCTAGAGGGCATTAGCTAAGCTGTGCGTGATTTTATCTTGTAGTGACTTGTTCCCCAGAAGCTGCAACATTTCAAAACATCCCAGAGCAATTCCTTCAACAATTTGCATCTTTAAAAACCTGCTCAAAACTAAATCAAACCTTCAACAATAATAGATCAGATTTTACAACTTTTTCCATCTAATCATATTCAAACAAATATTTATTCAATCAAACAAATCTTGAATTTCTTTTCCAAAATTAATCAAAACAAGAACAATGATTAAGCTAAAAGGATAGTAACAACTCTTATTTCTTAAAGTTGTCAAATGTATGTGAGGAGTAGTATTGTTAAAGTGGGTTGTGACTTGTGAGTAATTTGACTCACTACACATCTGAGTCAGATTGGGTTGGGATTTTTTTAAGTTGGAAAAAAAAGTAGGTTGGCATCAAGCCGACTCATTCGACTCGGGTGAGTTGGGTTGGCTTACAGATGGAATAAAATATTTTTCTTATTTGGATGCAGGTTTAGTTAGTTCTACGCTAAGTTAGGGTTATATTCTCATTTTACAAATTCGAATAGAACATCATAAAAGAAACGTAAATGGTAGAGATCTAGGTGGCTTGGTGGCGACTTTTAGTCGTTCAACAAATCGATCCCACCATCATGTCCGAATTCGCGTTCGCATTCACGTTTAGGTTCAAGCGATCCAAATGGTAGAGACCCAACGGCCAAGCGACTTCTTCCACTGCGTTCAACCACCACTGTCAACTACCGCGAGCATCGCCTTCTTCCTCGTGTCATTGTTGTTCTCATTTTTTTTTTTAAAGATCTAAGGAGTTATTTTTACATATCAAAGGAGCACTACCTTCTTCTTCCTCTTCCTATCGTTGCCATTATGAGGTTTTTTGCAAATATGAGGAGTGTTTTTGCAAATATGGGGAGTTTTGCAAATTTAAGAAGTTTTTTCATTTTTGTTTAATATTTTTAAATTTTTCAGTTTTTTAAATAATGGTGAGCCAATCTATTTCACCCATCAACCGATAGTTGGTCAAGCCGAGTTGGCTATAATATAATTCACCACTAAAGTGAGCCAACTCGACCCAACTCGCTTGATTGGCAACTTGTGGTGAGCTAGTCAGGGTGATTCGGGTTGGCTAATTTGACAACTATAATTAGGAGTGTTGAGTATCAAACTCTTTCTACATGATTGTGAATTAATAGTCGTCAATCAATTCTTTCTTTCCGACATTCAATTTTAATATAATATTGTAGACTTTGGTAGTCCATGGTAATAGACTAATAGTTAAATTTTCTCTTTGCGTAGTCACGTTAGTTCCTCTTTCAATAGTTATGTTTCTTTCTCTTTTGACTAGTAGGGGTGTTCATTGTTCACATCAAACCGATAAACCTGAAAAACCAAACCAAACTAATAGAGTTAGTTCGGATTTTTTTGAATGTTCGGGTTGAATCTGAACCGAACCGATTAAGATTCAATATTAATTAATTGGTTTGGTTTTCGGAGTCAAGATTTCTGAACTCGAAACGAATATATATATATATATATATATATATATATATATATATATATATATATATATATATATATGAAATCCTTTGCTTAATAACTTTGGATATTTTTATTCTCATATCTGATAAATTTTCATATGTTGTCTAGTTTGAAAATTTTCCTCTTGATCTTATAATTTTTATGATAGGTTTATATATATATTTTTTTAACCAAGTTGTTTTGGTAGAACCGAACTAAACCAACTCGTTCTTAATCGGGTTAATTTGGTTCGAGTTTCTTGAAATAAAATTATAAATCCGAATTAATTAATTTTGATTGGTTCCAATTTTTCTCCTTTATAATGAACCAAACCGACTTGTGAAGATCCTTATTAATTAGCATGCTAATTGCTATCTTGTGTCAACTTTTCTTTTCTTCTTCTAATTCATTGTGTTTTGCGTGAAAAATTAGAAATTATTCCTAATGTTGGTTAAAATAAAATATAAGATTTTGGTGTTAATGGGGTTTTACTCATTTAGACTTCAACCTTTAGAGTACGTTTGATTTGCAAAAGAGTAAGAGACTAAAAAGGACACGCAAAACAATACAGGATAAACCTGTAAATTACTGGACAACTTTTTATTTTGTATGGTGTTTGGTGGATAATGGACATGACAAACAAAATAATATTAAATTTACAGCAATAACTTTTATAATATATATATATATATATATATATATATATATATATATATATATATAATATAATATATATATATATATTATTTATATAATATATATTATATTATACTGATACTTATATTATAACAAAGTAAACTTTTATGTTTACGTTAATATATATATAAAATATAAAAAGAGAGATGAGAGAGAGAGAATGATATGAGAACATATGTAATAAATAAGTAAGCATAATTTTGTATTTTTGGTTAGTATGTTTATGGGACAAAAAAAGATACGAATTTGGGTTTTTGTCCAGTCTCTTACCTTCTTTTTTATCTTGTCTTGTAATCACTTTTCAAATCAAACATGGAATAATTATTTTTGTACGGTCCAGTCCCTTACTTTTTTATAAATCAAACGCACCCTTAGGCGCCTATTTGACATCTAGAATTGGATATGAAATTGAAATTTGGAATTTTAATTTTTATATAATTGGAAGCCATTTTAGAATTAGAAAAATAATTTCAATTGACTATTCCGTAGAATTACAAAATAACTAGATCAAGCAATTTCTAATTCTTAACCAATATTTTAAGAATTTTCAATTCCACAACTATGTGTGCATTTGATGCACATAGAGGAATAGCACAAGGAGAACAATACATCACCGTCACTACCACTAATGTCGCTGCCACACCTACTCCTATCACCACCACCCCTGCCACCGCCGCCATTAGTGCTGCTGCCACAGCCGACGTCATCCCCGATTCTATGAAATTGAATTTAGAATTATATTTCTACACTCAAATTCTTCGCACAACATAAACATAAAATTATGATTCTGAAACAAAATTCCACTAATGACAGAATTTGAATTGAAATTAAAATTTTGAAATGCAATTTTTTTTTTTTTTGACAAAACCCAACTCAATTCATTTCATTGATAATCAAAGAGGAAATACAATCAGGAACAGAATTAAAAACGTGGGAGCTAGCATAAAACTTACAAGCTCTAGCTAAAGCATGAGCAATTGAGTTGGCTTGCCTCCTTACAATTAAGCAACTGAAAAAAGCTTTACTAAATAAAATATCCTTGCATTTTTTGATAACGAAACCAAACTCCGAATGATCTGTTTTGGGCCGATGGGTAAGATCAAGGACAAGCTTGCAATCGAACTCTATAATGATCCTCTCAAAGTCGCTGTTGAGAAGCCATTAGAGAGCAAAAAGCAGTGCCCAAGCTTCACCTTCATGGACAAGGAGGTAGCCATGTCTCCACCCGCATTGGGCTTTGACGAACCGACCATGATGATCGCAGATACACATTCCATAGCCAAAACACTGTATATCCTGAAAAAAAAGCAACATATTGCATTTCATGTACCCCAATGGGGACACAACAACAGTATCACAGTCAGCAAACTCAGTTTTGGACTGAATTCACTTGCTTGCAACCAGTCGAAAAGCAGTTCCTTGGCACCGTAAACAACTTGTGGTGCTGGTGTTTCTGTGTTATTCCAAAGTTTATCATTTCTCCTTTTCCAAATACTCCATAATATCATCACAAAAGAGCATCTCATGCTACTGTCAAAAGAGGCCAACAGTGTGGAAAAAGCTTCATCAAAAGACTCTATTTGCAGTAGGATAGGTTCAATGGCAGTCCAAAGTTGAGCTCTTCTCCAACAAGATACACCAAACTCACAATCAAAAAACACATGCCAACTATTTTCAAGAAGTGCACCACATTGCAAACAAGTAGTATGAACATCCATACCTTTGGACCTAAGATTCATACTAGTGGGAAGTGTATCATGGCAAAGCTGCCAACAAAAGTCACTAACTTTGGCAGGGACCTTAAGGGACCAGATCATTTTCCAATTACCGTTCACTGCCAACGAGCTTCTATTAATAAGGGAGTTCATGCAAAACCAATAGGATGATTTTACAGTGTAATTACCATCTCTATTAGCTTTCCAAATGATTTTAACCTCTCCATTCACATCCACCAAAGGAATGTTCACAATTTCCTGATAATCTCGCTGGACAAAAATATTGCGGATAAGCTGCATATTCCAAGAGTTGGTTAATGGACAAATAAGCTCATTAACATGCAATATATTTATAGAAGGACTATGAGCAGTATGGATGTAGGGATCATTAATTTCCCTAGGCCAAGGGTCACTCCAAATATTAATATGGGAACTAGAACCAACACACCAACTAAGACCATTCTTTAACAAAACCTGAGAATTCCAGATGCTACGCCAAGAGAAGCTTGGATTATGACCAAAATTAGCTTCTAAAAAATTCACCCTTGGATAGTATTTAGCTTTGAGGATTCTAGAAACCATAGCATCAGGGTTGGTAAGCAACTTCCAACCTTGTTTCCCTAGCATTGCCAAAATTAAAGCCTTCTAAGTTACAAAATCTCATTCCTCCAACATTCTTACCCATGGTTAGTTTGTCCCAGCTTAGCCAATTAATTCCTCTACCAGGATTTTTCTTCGTACCCCACCAAAAGGAATTCATCATCTTCTGAATCTCATCACATAGAGTGGTTGGTAAAAGAAAGACGCTCATACAGTAAGAAGGAATAAATTGAGCCACAGATTTAATCAGGATCTGTCTGCCAGCTCTTGAAAGACATTTACCACTCCAATAATTAATTTTTTTTTCTCCAAATTCTATCTTTCAAATAACCAAAGACAGATTTCTTTTTTCTACCAATCATAGAGGGGAGGCCTAAATATTTTCCTTGGCCCATACCCTCTCTCACATTTAGACAATTAACAATAGCAGCCTTTTTATCATGTGGGACATTTCTGCCGAAAATAATTTCTGACTTGCTAAAATTAATAGCTAAGCCCGAAGCTTGCTCATAGGTGACCAAAATATTTTTCATGGTAAGGCTTTCATTCTCATTTTCTATAATAAAAAAGAAACAATCATCCGCAAACACGAGGTGACTCAAAAGGGGTGCACCACGACACACCTTAATACCATGAATATTTCCTTTTGCTTCCTCTCTATTAATAAGTGATGTAAGGCCTTCCACACACAAAATAAAGAGATAAGGGGAAAGGGGGTCACCCTGCCTCAAACCTCTAACAAGAAAAATAAGACCAACAGGATCATTATTAACCAGCATAGAGTAGGAAACAGATTCAACACACATAGCAATCCAACCAATCCATTTATCGTGAAAACCCATTCTAGCCATAATGCCTTTTAAATAATTCCAATCAACTGTATCATAAGCTTTGCTAATGTCAATTTTTAAAGCCATCTCTCCCACCTTCCCTTTTGTCTTACATTTCAAAAAATGAGTAATTTCCATAGCAACCACAACATTATCAATGATAGATCTACTCTCAACAAAACAAATTGATTCTCAGAAATGCATTTTGGAAGTAAAGGTTTTAAACGATTAGCAAGTACCTTGGACAAAACTTTGTACACCACATTGCAGAGAGATATTGGCCGAAGGTCTTTAACTATTTTTGGGCAATCACACTTAGGAATCAAAGCCACATTAGTCTCGTTGATGGATGGAGGAATAACACCCTCCTCAAGCCATGTTTTATAAGCTGTGATTATATTTTGCCCCCAAATTTTCCAAAACCTTCTATAGAAACCAGGATTCAAGCCATCAGGACCTGGAGCTTTGTCAAGGTGCATTTGGAACATAGCATTTCTGAACTCTTTATCAAGGAAAGGGGCTAACAACCTGTTATTGTCCTCATCTGAGACTCGACGACTTAACACCTGAAGAACAGGATCAATGATACTTACTTGGCTTGTAAATAAATCATCATAATACTTGCGGAATAAATCACATAGACCAGCTTGGTTGTCCACGATATCTCCTTCCTCTGCAACCAAACTTGAAATTGTATTCTTCTTTTTTCTTGAAGAAGCTGCAGTGTGAAAAAATTTTGTGTTTGCGTCTCCATTCCTTAGCCAGAATTTCTTTGATCTCTGTCTCCAAAACTTTCCTCCTGGACCAGTAAAGAGGTAATTTTGAAATACAATTCTAATAAGTATATTATAATGATTACTTATTAATGGGTCCATTTAGTGCATGAAATTAAATCATTATTTTTTTATTTCGATTTTGGTCCCTAAAGACCAATACTTTAATAAGTGAATACTACAGGGATTAATCCTTTGTAGAAAACAAAAACAAAAAGGTGGACCATTACTTCATTTGGATTAAAAATCAAATAGTCGAACATATATGAATCTGACATCTTACCAAATAGAACAAAAGCTAAATGAGTGAAAATATAAAAACCAATATTTAAAAAATAAATTATAAAGAACAAAATCCAAAGGGATAAAAATTAAAAACTATATGGATCAATACCTTATTTAAAACTAGACTCTTATTAATTTTTAGTTTATTTCTTATGATTTTAATTCTTTAATAAGTGAAAACTATAGGGATTAATCCTTCATAGAAAACAAAAACAAAAAGGGGGACCATTACTTCATTGAGAAGAACCTATGAAGACTAAAAATCAAATAGTAGAACATATATGGATCACATCTTACCAAAAAAATAACAAAAGCAACATGAGCGAAAAATATAAAAATCAATATTTTAGAAATGAATTATAAAGATCAAAATCTAAATGGATAAAAACTATATGGATTAAGACCTAATTTAAATCTAGTCTCTTTATAATTTTTAGTTTATTTCTTGTGATTTAATTCTTTATTGATTAAAACTATCTTTCATATAGTTTTCAAATAAAGAGAGCAAATTGATTAAAAATTAGTAAATAACTAAATATGGACATAAAATTATGAGGAATAAAATTATGAATAAAGAGTAAAAGATTTTGAATGATGCTTAATTCAATTGGTAAAAACTTGAAACATTATTTATTTATATTTTTAAAGCGACTTTGTTTTTAAAATAAAAAAGTAAAGATTTATTCATTTTCTTTTATTTTTGAATGAAAAAGGTAATTCTATTCAGAAACAGGACAAAAGTCCTTGAGAATACAGTTAGTAACTATTGAAGGAACTTCTTCCATCCAAATATGATCTGGATTATGAAGGGTATACTTAGCTAAGTTATGAACTACCATGTTCCCTTCCCTGCAAGCATGAAAATAGGAGATATCATGAAAAAGGGCTTCTAAGAAAACACATTCAGCTAAATATTTTAGAATTAAATATATATTTAATTTCTCACTTTAAAAATAATCTATTTTAAAAAAGTTAAATCCATGAATGCGGGAAGCAAATCTCCATTAATAATAATAAAATAATAAAACTCTACACCAAAAATAAAATAAAACAATAAAGCAACACGGTGTTGAAAGAGGGGAAAGTCAGATTTAGGAGTTGGAGGCATATGGTTACCTACCAACCCAACGCATATCCCACTGGCAATGGATACAGAGACGAGGAGGCCTTAGAATTAGAGTCAAAAGCCAAAAACAGCAAAGGATCATGGTTGGATGGGTATGGTGT
Organism: Ammopiptanthus mongolicus; assembly: GCA_039655645.1. Classification (NCBI taxonomy): domain Eukaryota; kingdom Viridiplantae; phylum Streptophyta; class Magnoliopsida; order Fabales; family Fabaceae; genus Ammopiptanthus; species Ammopiptanthus mongolicus. Next base: position 87,536,682 of record CM077345.1, read on the forward strand.
TAGGTATGGGGTCCACATGGTGGAAACGCGTTGGGTTGTAGATGTGATGCCCATGACATGATCCATCATCTCAACAATTCTAATTTCTCAACTCTTCCTACCCACCGACGACTCTTCCTGATTAACTACACGGCTGGGATTCATCCTTAGATCCAATCCCAACCGTTCATGTAAACATAGTAAATGAAAATTGAATGAAAAGAAGCATTATTTTATAAACTTAGCAAGATTAAATTTGGTAATATTAATAAATAAATAAACTTAATTACTTATATTAATTTTGAAGGATTGCCAAGGTAAAATTGTACGCTATTAATTAGGCATATATCATTACAAGTGAGACTTTTACAAGAATTATTATGAGTTAAATATTTTTATTGATATAGTAATATATGATTTTGATATTGTAAAAACTTTGACAAATACATTCGTTAAGAAATAAAAGATAAAAATATATATGTTTGAAATTTTAATACATATTTTTTATTATCATAATATCCCACTCTCCTTAGGTGACAAAATAATCTCCCAAGATACTATCATAATCTCTCTAGATCTATATATAAACAAAAAAGTACCTAAATTTTTTAGACTCAAATATAGGCAGAAGTCAACTAAATTAACCCTATTTAATGTTAGTGTGTTAAAAATACCCTTTGGTTAATTATTTTTTTTTATTTTTTCAATAACATTATACACTCCCAAAACATAACTTTCAAGAGCATTATATACTCCCAAGAAAGGGTAGTTTAATAATTATAACTTATTTTTTTACACAAATCAAGGTAATTATACTAATATAACTAACTTTCTTAATACGTGTGAAATTAGTTTTTTTAATTATATATAGGTCCGGAGGAAGTATATCTAAATAAGAACAATAATATTTTTTTTCATCACATGTGAATTTAGAAATTGAATCCCTAAATATATGTTTATGGATCCAAACTCCTTTTATTTAAACAATTACACGTTAGTAAATTTTAAATATATTAAATTAACCGCTTTTACTAATAGGAGTTAATACATCTGATTAAGCCTTTCATCCACATTCGTCGTGACTTGGGCTTAATTATTAGATTTTTCTTATTGATAGACGATACGTAAATTCACTTATAAGTCATCGTTTAGTTTGGTGGTCTTCTCTGATCTTGTAAGAGTACCTTTCCGGATCTAAACTTTAGAGCACCAAAATATTACATCACTTTTAAATACAAATTTTTGTTTTATTATTCTTTAGCTCATGCCAGCAATACTTAAAAATTGTTACATTAAATTGCATCATAATTGAATTATTAAACTAATATAGCGAATTTAAATGCAGAAGGTTAATTCATTTTAAGAATTTCTTTGGAATGAATGATAAATCTAACTCAGATCTTGCTGCATAGGGGTTTTTGTGTCTTTGAGTGCACTCCAACTACCCCTCCCTCCTACCCAACCTTATGCCTATAAATCCACACATTAGTCCCGTCTTTGCACTCGCACCGCTTGAGCAGACACAACACAACCACACCAAAGCGGGTTCCTTCTCTTCTGTTCTGTTCAAGCAACTGCCTCTCTCTATTTTTCACACCAACCATCTCTTCTTATTGCCTCTTTTGCCAAGGTACTATCCTGCCACTTCTTTCTCTCTCCCTCTTTTAACTTTCATTTGCTTCTGTTGTGCTGTTTTTCTTCGTCTTGCTGCAAGAATCTTGCTTTTTCTTTGGATCTGAAGTATTCAAGTTTGGATTTTGCGCTTCTGGGTCTGTTTCTTTTGCTTTTTCTTTAACTGGGTCGGTATTGGTTTCCCGAACCGGGCTTCAACCGAATGTGTTTGCGGAAATCGTGTTGCTGTTGTTTATAGTAAAAACCTGATCTTGCATTTTTGACTTGCTAGTTTCTCTAGTTGTGTAGGAATTTGTTTTAGTCTTTTTAGATCTTGGAAAATCGATACGCTGTTATTGTTTTCATTTGAATTTTGAACTTTTCTTGATTTGGTTATGTTGGATTGAGTCTACTTTTTTGGTATCGTGTGCTCTTTTGTGCATGATTTGGGAAATGAGTAAACTTTGACCTTGGACTTTGGTGGGATTATGGATTTGGTGACTATAGTGTTTTCAAATGAGACCTTGGTTTGATAGGATGAAGATCTGTAGTTCCATTTTAATATATCACATCCTGTCCTCTCGGAGAATATCTTGTCACGCAAGTTGAAATTTTTTGTAATTTAAAAAAGATAAAATATTCGATAAGATATCATTGATGAAAACATCATATGGTACATAAAATGAGACAACAAATCCGATAGGTTGATTTGCTAAATTTTGGGAATGGTGTATGTGAATTGTGAAGATGCTTCGAATGTGCTAATAAGTTTGTTTTCTTTGTTGGATGATTTTGTTATTATTGTACAGTTATTAAAGATGGCCACAGAGACTTTCCTATTCACATCTGAATCAGTGAACGAGGGACACCCTGACAAGCTGTGTGACCAGATCTCTGATGCTGTGCTCGATGCTTGCCTAGAGCAGGACCCTGACAGCAAGGTTGCTTGTGAAACCTGCACCAAGACCAACATGGTTATGGTCTTTGGTGAGATCACAACCAAAGCCAACGTGGACTATGAGAAGATTGTGCGTGACACTTGCAGGAACATTGGTTTTGTTTCAGATGATGTTGGTCTTGATGCTGACAATTGCAAGGTCCTTGTCAACATTGAGCAGCAGAGCCCTGACATTGCTCAAGGTGTGCATGGTCATCTCACAAAGAGACCTGAGGAGATTGGTGCTGGTGACCAAGGTCACATGTTTGGTTATGCCACTGATGAGACCTCTGAACTAATGCCCTTGAGCCATGTCCTTGCAACCAAGCTAGGTGCTCGTCTCACTGAGGTCCGCAAGAATGGTACCTGCCCTTGGTTGAGGCCTGATGGAAAGACACAAGTCACTGTTGAGTATTACAATGACAAGGGTGCCATGGTTCCCATCCGTGTCCACACTGTGCTAATCTCCACACAACATGATGAGACTGTTACAAATGATGAAATTGCAGCTGATCTCAAAGAGCATGTTATCAAGCCTGTGGTACCTGAGAAGTACCTTGATGAGAAGACCATCTTCCACTTGAACCCTTCTGGCCGTTTTGTCATTGGTGGTCCTCATGGTGATGCTGGTCTCACTGGCAGGAAGATCATCATTGACACTTATGGTGGATGGGGTGCACATGGTGGTGGTGCTTTCTCTGGAAAGGATCCAACTAAGGTTGATAGGAGTGGAGCTTACATTGTGAGGCAAGCTGCTAAGAGCATAGTTGCTAATGGACTTGCTAGGAGATGCATTGTGCAAGTCTCTTATGCTATTGGTGTGCCTGAACCTTTGTCTGTTTTTGTTGACACCTATGGTACTGGGAAGATTCCTGACAAGGAGATACTCAAGATTGTGAAGGAGAACTTTGATTTCAGGCCTGGCATGATCTCTATCAACCTTGATCTCAAGAGGGGTGGCAATAGCAGGTTCTTGAAGACTGCTGCTTATGGACATTTTGGCAGAGATGACACTGACTTCACATGGGAGGTGGTGAAGCCCCTCAAGTGGGATAAGGTACCTGCCTAAGGCTTAAGGGATCATCCCAATGCTCTCTCGGCTGGGAGTTTTGCACGTTGCCTAAAGGCTTCATAGTATCTTAAGAAATCATTACATTTTTCTCCAATGTGTCTCTCTACCTTCCATCCACTTCTGTTTTGTATTTTTGTTTATTGTTTTTTCTGTATTATTATTTTTTATGGTGATTTTTTCTTTTTCGTGTAGTTGTATGTGTTCGTACAGAACATATATTTTACATGATCAACCAAAAAAAATGTTTCTCCCTGGATGTATGCCCAATATGTGTAATAATCTCAAACTAAAGGGAGTATACAATTTAATATATGAATCGTAGTACTTTCAATGAATCTACTTGTATTTTACAACGAACGACTGATCATGCCCAATATTATATGTAATATTGTAAAAATCTCACATTAAAGTGGGGTTCACAATTTATTTAATATATGAATATTTCACTTCTCTCATTGGATTCACATGCATCTTACAATAAACAAGGCAAATTTCATAGTCGGAGCAACCGACACTGTTCCATCAATGGCATCAACTTAAATTTGTTTTTAATCCTTATAAAATAAGTTTTTTTTTCTTAAAAAAAATTGTTCTTTCATGAAAATATTTACTAACCGACACTCTTCAATCAATGCCATCAACTTAAATATGTTTTTAATCCTTATAAAATAAGTTTTTTTGCCCTTAAAAACATTGCGCTCTCATGAAAATATTTACTAACCGACACTCTTCAATCAATGCCATCAACTTAAATATGTTTTTAATCCTTCTCTTGAGTTCCCATTCTCAACATAATATGAGATGATAGAACTCCAAGAAAACAAATACGTAGTATCTCACGCATTTCATCGAACCTTTCTTACGCTCTTAGCATAATTTAAACAACATGATTCTCCATACAAGCCCAACAACGATGTTCCAATAACGACATCATTGCTAAACTCAGATTTAACTATCATTTCATAGTTTTTTCTGTCCATAACCAAGTCACCAACACCAGAAGCAGCCCTCAAAACAGAAAGGTATGCAAGGCTACAATTTTGAGTCTAATGTGATCCCATGTGAATGTGGTGATGGTAAAGGAAAATCACTTGGTGAAACAAGCGATTCTAGACATAACACTTGATGAGTACCCCTTACATGAAAGAATTTGAAGATGAGTTGTGATGGATCTAGAAATTTTGCTTAGTGGGACAAACAAAGAGCATATTAATATTTTTATTAAAGGAAAATATTATAAATATACATAAACGATAAAAAATGATATAAAATACACAAGATCTAACATGATTCAGTTTCAATATGAAATCGATTCATTCATATATCTCTCCATCTAAAAGTCTGTCAGGAGACGCTCCTTGTTTGTGCTTTTGCACCGACGATCACTCCTTGCCCTCTTTAGTCCCTAGTGTCATATTAAAAAGTATTTTTCGATCTCACCAAAAGTTGGATGATGATTTGGCATGCAAGGATTTATGGGGACAGAGTAAAATTACTAGATATATATAAATTTTAAAATAATGTCTTTGTGAATTGCATTCGTCCTTGGAGATGAGTATGTGTAAAAATGAGTGTTGATGTTTGGACGGGGGCCATTTGGGCTAGGATCCAAGAAGCTTAGTAGAAGCAAGTGAGTCGTTGTGGAGGCCAATGATCACAAGGTGCGTGGAGCTAGGTGAGTGGTCTTAACGCAGCTGCATATTGCAGCAAGAAAGCAATCCTTGTTGTTGATAGTGTCTTGCCATCAGATCATCCATCAAAGGTGTTTCGCTAGGGCTTTTGGAAGAAGAAGAACATATCACATTTTTGGGACATTTTTTAGTCTCTATAAAATAACGTTCTTTTCCTTTCGATCCCTAAAAACTTACAAGGGAGAAGAGGTCACATGTCGTGCATGTCACTTATTTGATGTGGCATTCAGTTACCACATCAACATTTAACAAGTTAACATCACGGGGCTAAAAGTTGGTATTTCCTTATTTTTATGCATAAGCAACATTTTTTTCTAGGGATCAAAAGCAAAAGAGTCATATTTTATACTTTATAGAGACTAAAAACATATTTATGCCATTTATGAATTAAGGGTGTAAATGGATGGTTCAGGTGGATTTTGAGTTGGATTATAGTGGATGGGTTAAAAATAAACCACTAATCTATTTATGATCCATTAAATATATTGAAAAAATCCAATTTATCTATGACCCATTAAATAAAAATAATCAAACTATTCCATTAATCATTTTTTATGGATGGATATCTGACCGTCTATTTATTTAACTTTTTCTTTCACAGTTGGATGGTGGGCAATGGCGGTTGGCTAATGGTCGGCGGCGAAGTTTGCTGGAGGTGGCCGACTGATATCAATTGATCCAATAAGATACGAAAAAAAAACTAAATAGATATAAAATAATCCATTTTTAATTTGATTGATCAAATGAGTTGAAGAAAAAAAATGAATGGATCATTAATCATCCATTAGTAAAATGATCAAATCCAATCCAATCCATTTAAATTTTTTTTTTTATAAATGGATGGACTGTATTAGATTTACATGAGGATGAATTGGTTGGTTGATGGTTTTTTTATAAAGGGTTGGTGCGTAGTTTTTTTTTTACTAAAGGGTTGGTGCATAGTTAAATGTATTGTTTTGCCACTCTATTTAGAATGCACAAATATCCATAATTTTCATAATGCCAAGTGTTGCTATTTTGAATGCTAATAGTTTGATTAAGGACAACAAATTTGTTTGTTGGGATCTTTTGATTGTTTCAACAAGCAGTAGTTTTTATTTTTCCCTGAAATTCAGGAACTTGCTGAAGTGAAAAGTGGTTCTGATCGATGGTACTCCTTTGGCCCCATGAAATGTGACTGAAAGCGGTGTTACCTTTTTGTTGTTCCTTGTTCCTGCAAGGCAAGGATCAGCATCGATGGAGATTCTTCACCAGCCAGTCAAATTCACATCATGGCGTGGCTTGCCATTATTTAAGTGAAGTCAGTGAGTAGGTCTCCAAGCCCCTTGTAATTTGGTGGGGTGCAGTACAAATTGTTGTCTTGAAGCCAATTTTTAAAGGTGCTATGATTCATCAGAGATGTCCCTTGTAATATTATGATTTTTTTTTAATGATGAAATATAAGAGATAATTTTCATGCTTTGTATGGCTACCAATTAAGTGAATAAATATTGAAGGAAAAAAAGTGGGAAGATATAGTGATGATTGTATTAAATGAAAATTAAGTATTCAATATATATTGAAAAAGTAAAGAAATTTTATAAAGTATTTACTGGCGTATCACTCTTGCAATGTAAGAAAGATATTAAAGAAAAAAACATAATATTATAGTGCCCTAATAATAATTTTTTAAATAATGAATAATAAATTTTTATCTTTTTGAAAAATATAACATGATCAGAAATTTAAAATTTGAAAATAATAAGAGAAGAATAAATTTGTAAGAAAGTGTCATTGGGGGTATAATGGGGGAAAAAAAAGAAGTTATTAATAATATAGATGACTAAAGAAATTCCAAATCACAATTATGTAGTTACATTTTCTTTTCTTTTTTGGTTTGAAACCTACCATAATTAGGGCCTTTGGCTTTCTAGTGGTTCACTGGAGTGTTCCACAGCTTCGACCCTTTGGACCAGTTATGGGACTAATCCCCAGTTCGGCAGCGACGGATATCCTATTTTTTTATACAAGGGATTGAACTGCCTCCCAATAATCGAATTTGCGTCCTTTTTTTGGGAGAGATTCACATTACCAACTCTCCCGATCTGGTGTTAACTACATTTTCTATATGACAAATTTTAATGAAGTCAAATTTCAAAATAAAATTTCAGCAAATGGCAAAGTTAACTTCCACTTAGCAAACACAATTCGTTTTATATAGGCTACGATTGACAAAAATATAAATAAATGTTATTACTAATAAATAAAAATTGTTTTTTAATAGATTTAATCTACAGAAATCATAACATATACATTAACAAATGGTTATTCCTTCTCGACTGTCTCACTTCGTCGGTTCGTCCTATCATTTGGAGCAGTGGACCCGAATAGGACAAGCACGTTTCCTTTTCCTTTCTCTCTCGGCCTAGAGTCATGAAAATTTGATGAGGTGTGAAAAGAACAAAGCATGACCCAAAGAAAATTAAGTAGGAGAGAACAAAGTTTTCTTTGGCATAGTGAGTGGAAAACAACAATGGGTCACCTTAATAAACAGTTGGAGCTATTAAAACCCTATGTTTAGATTTACAATGAGCAAAGGAACAAAAATGTTTGATTTCTGGAGAAATAATGGTGTTGCCTTTTTCCACAATGATTTTGCATATTGTCATAATATTATGCCACTTGTACACGATTCGAGGTACTCAATGCGTACATTGGACCACCAGCTATTAGCATCATCATTCATATAGGGACTAATGAACGTTATGAAAGAATTCAGTAAAACTAGCAGGTTCACTATAGTATATTTGTGATTTATAACAAATTATATCATTTTGAACATGGAGGTGTTAAATCATTGACCATCACTCATAAATAGGCTTGAAGGCCTTTAATAATAAATAGATTGATAGTCATATACCGATAAATAGACCACTAGGCCTTTACAAAGAAATAGGCAAATGAACAACTACCTTTAAATAGGTTAATAGGCCTTTACCTTCCAAATATATTAAATTACATTTTATATAAATATATAGGATAAAAGGGCCGACTTGATAGACCTAGTAGGCTTTTGGTAAAGTCTTAGACTGACCTCTTTAACTATAATAACTTTTTTTAAAAGCCTTGACCTGACCTTTTTGTTAAACAATCTTAAACAAGCCAGGTTAGGTCTTTAACAAACTAGACCGTAGACCCCTAACGAGCGATCTGGTCTATTCCTACCCTAGTTGGGACACAAGGCTAGAGACCGGGACACTTGCAAAAAGAATCTTAAAAGTGTGTGTTTGGATGACAGTTTGATAAACGTGATTTTGAGTAAAACCTCTAGCTACAAGTCTTGCCTTGTATCTAGGGGGTTCAACTCCTTTGATCCCTTCCTTTCTCTTGAAAATCCATTTACTTCCTACAATCTTAGCATCCTTAGGCCTAGGGACTAAATCCCAAGTACTGTTTTTCTCAAGTGAACTCAACTCTTCTGTCATAGCCAATAACCACTTACTGCTGTCTTCTGATTTTACTGCATTACAAAACTTGACATTGATTAGAATCTCTAAAGTTAGAATTGGTTTATTGGTTTTATCATTTTTTGTGCATTGCATTGCTGTTGGTTTTGTTGTTTCATTTGCAGGTATCTTTGATTGGTTACAACAATTGGTATCAAGAGCTTTTGGTTCTTGAAGGTATGGCGGCAACAAAATATGACGTTGAGAAGTTTACAGGGAAGAATGATTTCGGTTTGTGGCGTCTCAAGATGAAGGCGTTGTTGGTTCACCAGGGTTTGGGGAACGCACTCGCCGGTGACAAGTCTTTACCGGCTACGCTCTCTGAAAAAGAAAAGACGGAGATGTTGGAGAAGGCGCACAGTGCCTTGATTCTCAGTCTTGGAGATAAGCCTTTGAGAGAAGTGTCCAAAGAAACAACCGCTGCGGCAATCTGGCTCAAACTTGAAACTCTTTACATGACTAAATCGCTGGCAAACCGATTATACCTAAAACAAAGGCTATACACTTTCAAGATGCAATCTGGGAAGCCTATTGAAGAACATATGGATGAATTCAACAAAATTGTCTTGGATCTTGAAAACATAGATGTTAAGATAGACGATGAGGACCAAGCACTACTTCTGGTTAGTTCTCTACCTAGTTCCTATGAACATCTAAGTGACACCTTAATCTATGGAAAGGATAGCTTGTCATTAGATGATGTTCAAACTGCTTTAATTTCGAAAGAGATGAAGAAGAGGTCAGAAGGAAAGGAAGAGAGGAATACAGAAGGGCTGTTTGTGCAGGGAAAGTCAGGGAAGAAAGGTTCAAAACAGAAATACAAAAACAAGTCAAAAGAAAAGGAAAAGGACAAGTCAAATAAGAGGTGCTTCATATGCAAGAAGGAGGGGCATTTTAAAAAGGATTGTCCAGATAGAAAGTACACTAAAGGAAAGCATAACAGTGAAGATGAAAGAGGAAATGTGTCTATTGCATCAGAAGGATATGAAAGCTCGGATGTGTTGATGGCTTCTACAAATGTCACTGAGGAAGAATGGGTTCTAGAATCAGGTTGTTCCTACCACATGACTCCTAAAAGGGATTGGTTTGTGGACTATCAAGAGATTGATGGAGGAAAAGTCATCATGGGCAATAATACAGTATGCAAGGTTGTGGGAGTAGGTTCAATCAAATTGAGGTTTGAGGATGGAGCCGAGAGGATACTCACAAGGGTTAGACATGTTCCAAATCTAAAGAGAAACCTCATCTCTTTAGGTATGTTGGAGGAATCGGGCTGCACATATAAGGCTGAGAAAGGGCTGCTGAGAGTGATCAAGGGTTCTTTAGTTGTCATGAAGGGAATAAGAGATCATGGTATATACATTCTAAAGGGACACACCATCACGGGAAGTACAGCAATTGCAAGTTCAAGCACCAACATCACAAGCTTATGGCATCAAAGACTTGGCCATGTGAGTCATAGAGGAATGGTAATACTTGAGAAGCTTGGAGTTCTAGGTGGAGACAAAATTGGTGATTTACCTTTCTGTGAAGATTGTATTTATGGGAAGATGCACCGGGTCAAGTTCTCCACTGGTCAACACAACACCAAGGGGGTCTTAGATTACATTCACAGTGATCTTTGGGGGCCTGCAAGGATTCCATCTCATGGAGGTCATAGCTATTTCATTACTTTTTTAGATGATTATAGTAGAAAATTATGGATTTATCTGTTAAAAAGTAAAGATGAAGCTATTAAGGCCTTTAAAGATTGGAAAACTATGATTGAAAACAAGACTAACAAAAGAGTCAAGGTTCTTAGAACTGATAATGGGCTTGAGTTTTGTGGTGAGGTTTTCAATAGTTATTGTAAAGAGCATGGTATACAGAGACACAAGACTGTTAGGAATACTCCTCAACAGAATGGTCTAGCTGAGAGAATGAACCGTACACTGCTAGAAAGGACAAGATGCATGTTGTCTCATGCTGGTATGCCTGTGAAATTCTGGGGAGAGGCAGTTCACACTGCTGCCTATTTGATTAATATTAGTCCCTCAACAGCCATTGGGTTGAAAACACCTCAAGAGATGTGGACAGGGAAGGCAACAAGTTACAGTCACTTAAAAGTGTTTGGATGCACAGTCTACTACCATATAAATGAAGGGAAGCTAGTTCCTAGAGCTAAGAATGGCTACTTTGTAGGGTATCCTGATGGAGTAAAAGGTTTTAGAGTATGGTGCCCGGAAACAAAGAAGTGTATCATTAGTAGGGATGTAAAGTTTCAAGAAAATAAATTGTTTAAGGCACAAAGAAGTCCAGAGGATCAGTTGACAGATCAACAAGAATTGGACAAATTTGAGTTTGAGGTGGAGCATAAGAGAAGAAAACAGAATACTACTGAAACCGAGACAGCAACTGAAACTGCAGAAGCAGAGCAAGATGAGATAGAAACTGCAGAAACAGGACAGATGCAAACTGAAACTGAAGTATTTCAACAACCAGAGTTGGATAGTTATCTTCTCTCAAGAGATAGGGGCAGAAGGGATATTAAAGCACCAGATAGATATGGTTATACAGCTGATATGGTTAGTTATGCACTTCAAGCTGCTGAGGAAGTCATAAGTGATGAACCAAAATGTTTTGAACATGCAGTAAAATCAGAAGACAGCAGTAAGTGGTTATTGGCTATGACAGAAGAGTTGAGTTCACTTGAGAAAAACAGTACTTGGGATTTAGTCCCTAGGCCTAAGGATGCTAAGATTGTAGGAAGTAAATGGATTTTCAAGAGAAAGGAAGGGATCAAAGGAGTTGAACCCCCTAGATACAAGGCAAGACTTGTAGCTAGAGGTTTTACTCAAAGAGAAGGAGTAGACTACAATGAGATTTTTTCACCTGTAGTTAAGCACTCCTCTATTCGAATCCTACTTTCCATGGTTGTACAATTTGACTTAGAATTGGAACAAATGGATGTCAAGACAGCATTTCTCCATGGAGAATTAAAAGAGACTATCTACATGAGGCAGCCCACTGGTTTTGAAGCTCAAGGGAAAGAAAATTGGGTATGTAAGTTGAAAAAGTCCTTGTATGGACTTAAACAATCACCAAGGCAATGGTACCTCAGGTTTGATTCATTTATGCTTAAACATAAATTTGTCAGAAGCAATTATGATTCATGTGTTTACTTTAAGCAATTTTCTGTTAATGTTATTTTGTACTTGCTTTTATATGTTGATGACATGTTATTAGCTTGTAAGGATGTGAAACAGATTGATGTGCTTAAAGAACAACTTAAAACTGAGTTTGAAATGAAGGATCTAGGTGCAGCAAAGAAAATTCTGGGAATGGTGATTATCAGAGATAGAAATCGAGGAAAATTGATTATCTCTCAGCAGAATTATCTAGGCAAAGTGGTGAGAAGGTTTAACATGCATGAGGCAAAGGCTACTAGCATTCCATTAGCTCAACATTTCAAGTTATCAGCAGGAATGGCACCCAAAAGTGAATTAGAACAGAAACAGATGCAACAAATTCCTTATGCAAGTGCAATAGGAAGTATCATGTATGCAATGGTATGCTCAAGACCAGACATATCTCATGCAGTGAGTGTAACCAGCAGATATATGGGGAATCCAGGTAAAGATCATTGGCAAGCCGTGAAGTGGATTCTAAGATATATAAAGGGGACACAAAGCTCGGGTTTGGTATATAGCAAAAGTGCAGAATCTGTCCAACAGCTTAAAGGATTTGTAGATTCAGATTATGCAGGAGATTTGGACAAGAGGAGGTCACTCACAGGCTATGTATTCACTTTATTTGGAAATACAATTAGTTGGAAGGCAACCTTACAACATATTGTGGCTCTTTCTACAACTGAAGCAGAGTATGTTGCTTTAACAGAAGCAATTAAAGAAGCTATCTGGGTCAGAGGCATTACTGCAGAGTTGGGAATTTCTCAAGACAAAGTCAGGGTGTTTTGTGACAATCAAAGTGCAATACATCTGTGCAAGAATCATATGTACCACGAGCGGACGAAACACATAGATATAAGATTCTATTATATCAGAGATATTGTGGAGAAAGGAGAAATTGAAGTCACCAAGGTGCACACAAATGACAACCCTGCTGATATGCTTACAAAAGCTGTCACAGTCAGCAAGTTCAAGCATTGCTTGAGCTTGCTAAGCATCGGAGATGGATGATGCTAAAAATGGACTAGAAGAATCCTTGCATATGAAGATCACATTGGTTCACATCTGTATTTTACCAAGGTGGAGAATTGTTAGGATTGTGGCTCATACATATGTGGCTTACTCTGCTTCTCCTATCGGGCTTGGCCCATTCTTACTCATTCTTCAACTGTAAACTGTCTGCAAACCATTTTCAGTTAAGTTTGTTAGATTAGTTGTTTGAGTAGTTATGTATGTAACAAACTACTGACAGTTAGGGGGGGTAAGAGAGTAGTTTCAGTTGGCTGATTTTATAAAGCCATAGGTCTCGGGTTGAAACTGATATAGATGAAAATCAATTCATTGATCTTTCCTTTTGTATCAGAAACTGATAAGAGAGAAAATACTATAAGTGAGTTAAGAGTAAGTTTTCTTAAGGAATTCAACAAGAGAACCAGTTGGATTCTGAGAGGATACCAAAAATCTGTAACACGTTGAGAAAGATAGTGATCTTCTTGCTCGGATTCAGTCCCAGAGACGTAGGCAATCTTGCTGAACTCCGTCATCAATATTGGTGTTAATTTTCTTTCTTTCCTTTACTCCTTAATTCTGTGTTTCATTTTTACTGCATTACAAAACTTGACATTGATTAGAATCTCTAAAGTTAGAATTGGTTTATTGGTTTTATCATTTTTTGTGCATTGCATTGCTGTTGGTTTTGTTGTTTCATTTGCAGGTATCTTTGATTGGTTACAACAATGAAATTGATTTTGTAAAATTAATTTGGTTACAACTGAGTTTGAAGTGAAGTAGTTTATATTTGGATGTTTTTATTTTGAAAACAAGTTTGATATAAGTATAAAGTTGAACCCAACACCGATCTAACGGCAATGCTTGACGTTAAAAAATCACGTTGAACGTTGAATTTGCGTTAACGTTAAACCAAACCCAACCCAACTCGAGGTGAATTCAAACAAAGTAGGTGGATGTAAGTGTATCTTTATCTTTATATATATAAAAGGAAGGAACAATTGGTTGCCCTACTTTCATTATTTGGTTGCCCTAATTTGAGTAACCCTAAGGATATTGATATGATTTTTTTGTTTTAAAATTTTTAGATTAGTTCAGTATCTAATTTGTCTATCATTTAATTAGTTCAGTACCTAATTTTTTCAAACAAATATTTAAAGGAAATGGCTTCCTGAACGTAAACGAATAGTTTTACGTGTATTTAATAATTACAACAGTATTAATTCCTTCATACGTTACAATAGTATTAAAATGGCTTTACGTGAATTTAAGATTACAACCGTTATATGTTTTCAAACGTAAAATTATCTTCATTTTGAGAAAAATGAGCATGCCACTCTTAAATAGGATTCATGGCTTATTTCACAGTAACTATCTTCCTTCTGAGTCATGGCTTGATTAAAATGTAACTTATTATTTGCAACATCAATTGGCCTTAATTGAAATTTATAAGGGTCTCTTTATAAATTATATCCCTCTTAGGGTTATCACTTCCACTCCATTCCAATAGTCAAAACAAAATTCTACAAAACCTTCTCTCCACAACTATACCAGCCAGTATATTTTTCACAAAACTACATGTGTTTATATGTTTATTATTTGCTTCAACTCGAATTTCATTGCTTATATCCAGTGATTTTTGTATGCAGAATGGGACGTAGTTTTTCTTTGATTGATGAAATTATTCCTGCAAAAATGGACTGGAAGATTAGGGTGCGTGTAACTCGCCTCTGGACAGTTCCTGAGTTTAAAAAACCGCAAGAAACAAGTAGTCTTGAAATGGTTCTACTTGATGAAAAGGTAAGCTTATTTATTTTGAATCATAGAAATGTATACGTTAGCTCTGACATGGTACTTTATTCCCTGCTTATTTCCTTAGTGTGCAAGGATACAAGCGACAGTGAAACGCAATATGATCACCCAATTTGAAAATAAACTCATTAAAGGATCTTCATATGTAATTGAGAACTTCTTGGTTGCTCAGAATAAGACAAAGTTCAGAGCTACTGCGCATAAATATAAACTTAATTTTATAGGGAAAACCAAAGTTGGGGAAAAAGAGTCGGAAGATATACCCAAAATTTTTTCCAGTTTGTTACATTTCCAAATATTATGTCTGCCACGGACGAAGGATTATTATTTGGTTAGTAGTTATACAGTTTCTCTATTCTACATTTTTCATTTATTCAATGTGTTTTGTAAAACTAATTAATTAATCTACCACCTTTTCCAGATGTTATTGGACATGTTGTTTCAGAAAGATGATATGAAGGAAACTGAAAAAAAATGGAAAGAGGAACAAACTCATTGACATTGTTCTTGAAGATTTGGAGTATGACATAATTTTGTATTTCACCCACTTTATTTATATTCGCCTTTATTTTAAGAATATTGTATTGCATTTGCAATAATTTTTGGTTTATTGCATTTAAAAAGGAGCAATAGGGTTGTTTGTACTCTATGGGAGGATTTTGCACAGCAAATGAATGATTATCTCATCAAGGACGACATGTCTAATCCAATTATAATTATTCTTCAGCTATGCAAATTGAAGACCTTTAATGGTGCAGCGCTTATAATTCTAAATTATTTTTACAATTGTGCTTGAATTTATTAGTTTTTCTTTATTAATTTTTGTTTATTAAGACATTCATATTCTGTACCACAGGCACAAATGGCATATCAAATGCTTATCATGGAACAAAATTGATGATCAATCCAAGTATAGATGAAGACCTAAAATACAAAGAGAAGTATGTAATGTATTTTTTTTTTTACAATTTTGTCTTCCATAAACACCAAATTGTTGGCATAGTAATTCATTTTTTAAATAAATTATAATAGGCTGCAAAACGAAAATCCATCTCTTAGTCAAGAGGTTAGCCATGTATCTGCACACAATTCATTTTCCTTGGCTGATGACATCCTTGGAACAAAGAGAATGACAATTTCAGACGTAATTGAGGCCACCCAGGTATGTGACCAGGCCTTTTGAAAATTTTCAGTGCTACTAACTACGCTGAATTGTTTATATCATTATACTAAAAAATGTTACCCTACTTCAGACCGGTTTTGGTTCTGTTCTTGCCACGGTTATTGAGATTGACACTCATAACGGATGGTGGTATACGTCATGTAACAAATGTTTGAAAAAGGTTATTACGATAGGGGAACAACACTATTGTGAGAATTGTGATAAGACAGTCGTTGCAATTCCAAGGTTAGTAGCTCATAGACTATAATGATATGCATAGTTTGCGCTGACTATTTTACACTGTAATCAATTTCATTACTTTTATAACCATAGGTATAGGTTACACCTACAAGTGATTGATGACACGGGTTCCACATCTTTTATAATGTTTGACCTTATTGTTGCGGAGTTGTTGGGCAAAACAGCAACAGATTTGATTGGTACAATGGATAAGGTTATACTATTTAATCAAATTATTTTTCATTATTTTTGTAATATATAATTTTCTTTACCCTGCTATTTAACATATTTTTGTTGTTTTACTCAGGAAAACGGGTCTGTTGGTACTCCTCATGAGTTTCATGCTATTCTAAACAATATTTTCTTATTCAAAATACAAATTACTGATGCAAACATTAGCCGCAACTGGGAGACCTTCAAAGTGATCAAAATTTCGGGAAATAAGGAGTTGGTTGAGCAATTTAGGTTACAACATGATATTCAGGTTGCGGTTTTAATTAATAAAGATTCACTATGCTTTATTATTCATTTAACAACTCAATAAGCGGTGTTTAATTTTGTCAGGATGATGATATACCTGTTGAGGTTGATGTTGATAATGGTATACCCGCTGCAGTTGATGACACACTGAAGGTATGATGTAAAGAAAGCTTAAATAAAGTCAATAGAACAGCTCTGCAAACAAACTTAAATAAAGTCAATAGAACAACCTGCAAATCATTTAATTATCTTTAAATGTAGGTTAGTGTTGAAGGAAGTGACTCTACTATTAGAGCTGATGTTTCCAATGAAGGAGTGGAAATTTGCTTGGTATGTTTAACTAAAGCTAATATGTGAACCATTTTTTTTATAAAGGCAATAACAACATACCTTAATACCATTTTCATGTCCATTTTTGTAGGCCTCAATTGTTAACGATGTGACTCCCAACTCTAAAAAGAATTCATTCGGAAAGAGACTTTTTGACAATGTTAACATATCTTCTATGTATGATGATTTTGGGGCGCAGAGTTCAAGCACAAAGATGCCAAAGCTGAAGGCTATTAAGAAAGAACCAATACATTGAATGTTTTAGTTGTAGTCTGTGATTTGAGTTTTGATGGTGTCCATGGTTTAAGTTAAATTTTTCAGAGATATTGGTTACTTCTATTCGGGTTATATGATTAAATGACTAAATTACAACAATCATTCTATCATTGATTATATGATTAAATTAGGTGTTAATTTAGTTTTAAATTTTAGAATAAATTATTTGATCTTGCTTTATACTCCATATTGTTCTTGAAAAAACAGAGATGAAACATATATAATCCTAATTGAGACCTCATTTTTAATTACAATTTATTTATCATTATCTACCATTTAAATTGATCAATCAAATTTGAAAAAGTATAAAAAGTATTAAGTATAACTGAATTAATTACCACTTATTAATTTTTTTTGTAAAAAAAATACAAAAAAATTCATTAGTAAGTGGTAATTCACTTACACTAACGTAAAAAAATACAAAAAAATTTATCAAATTTGTAAAAGAAAAAACAAAACTGCACATTATTCACTTTAAAAAAAATATATTGATTAGAATTATTTAAAAGTATACTATTGAGTTTTTTTCCCTCAATAAATCTCTTCCTAATTGAGATCTCCTTCTTAATTAGAATTTATTTATGACTATTTATCATTTAAATAGGCCAATCAAATTTGAAACAGTAATAATTATAACTGAATTAATTAGCACTTATCTTTTTATCAACTCAATAATAATGGCAAACAACTACCATCTTCTTATACCCAGATGGTCATATAGAAAGTCTGGGCACAATTTATTAATTATAACCATATACGTTATTAAATAAATAAAATATATTGATTAGAACTATTTTAAAGTATTATTCACTTTATTTCCGTAATAATATCTCATCCTAATTGAGACCTAATTTTTAATTACAATTTATTTATGGCTAACTATCATTTAAATTGATCAATCAAATTTGAAAAAGTATTAAGTATAACTGAATTAATTATCACTTATTACTGACCATTCAAATTTGTAAAAGAAAAAAAAACTACACATTATTCACTCCATTCCAGTTAAAAAAAATATATTGATTAGAATTATTTAAAAGTATACTATTGAGTTTATTTCCCTCAAAAAATCTCTTCCTAATTGAGACCTCCTTCTTAATTACAATTTATTTATGACTATTTACCATTTAAATAGGTCAATCAAATTTGAAACAGTAATTATTATAACTGAATTAATTAGCACTTATTATTGACCATTTGAATTTCTAAAAGAATTTAAAACTATACATTATTCACTTTATTTCAGTTTAAAAAAGATCCCTTCTTTAAATCCCCATTTTTAGTTATAATTTATTTATCTTTATTGCTAATTACCAATTCAATTGGTCAATCAAATTTTAAAAAGTATTAACTCTTAACTATAACTGAATTATTTAGGACTTACTATTGGCCATTTGAATTTCTAAAAGAATTAAAAAAAATATACATTATTCACTTTATTTCCGTTTAAAAAAGATCCCTTCTTTAAATCCCCATTTTTAATTCAAATGCTAATTTAAATTACAATTTATTTACCTTTATGACTAATTATCATTTGACTTGGTCAATTAAATTTTAAAAAGCATTAACTATTAACTATAACCAAATTAATTAGCCCTAATTATTCACTTTATGAATGCATTGTTGTTTTTCTTCCGGTTTTATTTATTTTCCATACGGAGAAATATCATTGAATGGAGACTAATTCATTTTGCATTATTGATATGCCCAATATATTCCTATAAATAGTTCAAGTTTAGCAAACACCATAACTTCAAAGCACAACAACAACAAGATATTCAAAATTGAAATTTTGAAATATACATGGGCAACCCTCAGCATGAAAGAGTTTTCACAATCACCTTAACTCCTTATAAGGCAACTGGAAACCAGCTGGTTAGTTTTAATTTTACTTTAGTTCTTTCATGCTAAAATAGTGCTATTATTAAATATTAATTACTAATTTTATAGGCAGGTAAACTCCTTATACGATTGTACTCACAGGATTTGCCTACTCCAATAGCCCAATATATTCGACAACGTGGTACGAGCAATTGGATGTTGATTGGTCCATTTACTACAATTGTTCCCTGTACAATTATTGCTCCAAAAAAAAAAATTGTGCCAGGTTTGGAAAAGGATGGAAGCAGTTCTGTGTGGAAAATGGTTTCAGAGCAAATCATAAGCTAAAATTTACAATTCCAAGATCTTTGTTGAGAGTAGTAGAAGTGGAGATTGTTGGTTGAATCGAATTTTTAGACTGTATATTTTAAACTTTAACATTGTTTGTAATTTGAGATAAATCTTTCCAGAGTAACATAGCACTTTATTTTTGGTTTAATCCAAGTTAAGTGTTGATTCTAAAATATTATTCCTTCAATATTCTACCGTCTTGACTATCAAATTAGAAAAAAAAAATATTGACATTTGATACTAAGTATTTAGTATAAATTTTGTACTCACTTTTGAATTGCAATTCATATCTGTTCTCTTACAATCTAGATCCCGAGAAGGAGTGGAAACACCTTACTGGGTTATGTATTGCTGGATATCTTTCTTTCGTCCCTACAACAACCCAGGGTCGCTCTCTTTATAGGCCCTCCGTACGCTCTCTCCATTAAAGGCCCTTTATGGGTGACACCCTGTCCTGCCGTGTTTGTCTCCTCCTTCGGCCGTTTTGGCTCCGCATAGGATGTGATATTATCCCCAATTCCGAGTATCCCGGGATTGGTATAGCAGGGGGGAATATTCCTTTTGCTGGGTTTAGGATGCTTATCGAGGAGGCCTTGCTGGATTTGGGCCCAACTGTTTTGTTTCCGAGTGGGTTGAGGTCCCCATTAGATTTAGGTGGGGCTATACTCGGCCCATGTAGGAACAGAAGTCCCCCAAACCTCGAGTTGCTTGCAGCGAGAAGGATTCATAATCTTTGTCCGACGATTCGAAGTTTGGCCGAGTATATGCTGCTGTGTTCCCGGGATTTCGAGGGAATCCCCTACATGGGGTATCTCGGGACGTCCGGTGTCTAGCTTGTGGTGTAGGTCTTGTCATTCGTGTCAGAGATACCTGTCACCTACTACGTCTCCTCATTATGGCTGTCTTGAGGTGACCTTATCACGCCTCATCGGGGTTCGAGCGTCCCTGCCTAGGGCCGCGTGGATACTTCAGGGCGCGTCTCTTCACTCGCTGACTCCTGGCTTTCCAACTGTCGCACCGCCTGGCCCTTCGTCTTCCCCTCTTTTTGATCCGTTAGATCTAAGCATCAGGCGCCGTTGGATGAGAAACATTTAATTTATTGTTTGGGCTTCCTTTTTCGAATTGGTTCTTAATAGTTCTCTTAAATAGTTTCCTTTTCATCTTCCCTCGTTTGAAAGCACAGTTCCTGCGCTAGTTTCCCCTTCATCTTCCTGCTCGAGGCTTTCAAGCTTTCCATTTTCTCAGGTACGCCCAAATTTTCTCTGAACCTCTGCATCCTGCACATTTGGTTTTTTGGGTTCCTGGACTCCCTCCTCCTTTCTTATAGTTCATCTCATGGCATCTAGTTCTCCAATATCACCTTCCTCTAGTTCTTCGGAGACATTGCGAGCTGCCCCTTTCATAAACAGTCCTAGCTTTTCTTCTGGAACTCCTTCCCCAGTTCCTTGTCAGCTTGTGTTTGTGGGGTCTTATGATTGGGTTGACCCTAGTGCTCTTACCTGGGTTTCTAAGTTTCAAACCGTTAGGTCACTGGAAAAAATTCAAAACGAGATTTCTGACTCGAGGGAAGCCAGTGGCATCGTCATCTCTCCTTGCGACAAGGATGACCGAATATGCATGTCTGGCTCTCATCTCCCCCATGATTTCTTCTTCATGTATCACTACCTTTTTTCCGAGGTGAAACTCCGTCTTCCCTTCTCAGACTTCCAATGCTCGGTTCTTCGATGCTTGAATGTGGCCCCTAGCCAGTTGCACCCAAATAGTTGGGCCTTTGTCAAATCTTTTGAGGTTCTGTGTTCCTTTTTAGGTTTTCGGCCGACGGTCGGGAAGCTATTTTCCTTTTTTGAAGTGAGGTCGAGAGGCAAGGTGGGTTGGCTTTCTCTTAACAGTATCCCTCGTCGGGGTATATTGGACATTTTTACTTCCTCTTGTAAGGGTTTCAAAGAGGGTTTTTTTCAAGGTACAGGCTCGGGCCAACCATGCTTCCTTTTTCCTCGACGAGAGAGGTCAACCCAAATTTCCATTATACTGGACTTCGAATCCGAACTACATTTCGGGGTACGAGTATCGTTCTCTCACCCCCTCGAGAAAAAGGAAGTAGATTATCTTGAAAAGTTTCCTTTGTTGCGTAGCCGGAGATTAATAACTGTAGAAGATAACTCGGTCGGACTCGCCACCCTAATGGGTGAGAGATTTAGATACATATAGACATATAGATATATATATTTGGTTGGTCGTTTGACTCTCGGGTTTTCTTGTTTTCAGAGACTATGGCCCCGAGATTGAACAAGAAGGACTTTGAGAAATTCTTGGCGTTGAATCAACAGAGCCAAAGCGCAGCTGTACCCGGGAAAACGTCGTCGATTGCGGCTGTGGACTTAGCCAAGAAAGATGTGGAATCGGGACCGGTGAGGAGGCAAAGGAGAAAGGCGGGTGCCAACGCGGCTGAGACGACGAAGAAGAAGCAGAAAGCGGCGGATGAGGTGGCCCCGGCCACGGTTGGGACCGAGGATACGCTGGCTGCCCTATTGTCTGGGAATCCAGTAGTTCCCCCTGAGGTGCAGTCCCTCTGGAACCAGACGTTCCAACCGGAAACTATTGTGGACAGCCATTTGCTACACAATGCCGATCTTCGGCTGTATCACAAGCTTGGGGGGTAACAGTCTGGCCGTACGATGCAAGCCTATGGGTTGAGGATGGCCGCTATGGGCCGATATATGGAGATGGAGATGGTAGCTGTTGCGAAGAAGAAAACAGAGCTCGAGGCTGAAGTTAGCCGCTTAAACAGCAAAATTGTTGCCGACCTGAATCGAGTTAATGCTGTTGATCAGTTGGAGCTGGAGTTGTCAAAGGCTCGAAGTCAGCTGGAGCAGGCAATTGAGGAGGAAGCCAAACTTAATGACCTAGTCGGAATTTGACGGCCGAGGTGAAAGTGGCTGAGGAAAAAGCGGAGCGTGCCGAGAAGACCGCTCGAGATAAAGAAGGCCAAATGTTGCGGGAGATTGATGAATTGAAGATGGCCATGGTGAAACAGTACGCGGATGGCTTCAATCAGGCCATGAAGCAAGTGGCGTGCCTTACGCCGGATTATGACTTCAGCCAAACAGGATTGTTGAAGGAGGTCAGAGATGGAGAGTTGGTGAAACTTCCTGATGACGAGGAGGAGGAGGTAGAGAGAGGTGGCGAGGAGGCACATGGTGATGAACATACCAATGGGGTCAATCCAGATGGTGATGCTGGGGCAACCGAATGATTGTAATACATTGTTTTTTTGTTTTTTTTGTTTTTATTGTTTTTATTTTATTTTATTTTATTTTTTTACGTGCCGTGTGGCACCCGAAGTAAATTGGGACTCTGTCCTTCGTGTATTTTGTACCCTTGTCGGATACTGCTTCACCAGGGTCGGTTATGGCCCTTTTTAAAATAGAAAATCGGAATTGTGCTAGTGTTTCTCGAATTTTGTTTGTTCCCTGTTTCAAGTTATGTACTTGTACGCAGGCTTCGGCATATTTCCAAATTATGTATTTGAAAGTTAGGTTGTCCGAGTGTTTCTCGGCTTTTCCTCCTTCCCGGTTTCAAGTTATTTACTTGTACCAGGCTTCGGCATACTTCCAAATTATTTATTTGAAAGTCGTTCATTTATTTGAAAGTCGTTCTGTTCGAGTGTTTCTCGGCTTTCCCTTCTTCCCGGTTTCAAGTTATTTACTTGTATCAGGCTTCGGCACACTTCCAAATTATTTATTTGAAAGTCGTTACGTCCGAGTGTTTCTCGAATTTTGTTTGTTCCCGGTTTCAAGTTATGTACTTGTACCAGGCTTCGGCATACTTCCAAATTATTTATTTGAAAGTCGTTCGGTCCGAGTGTTTCTCGGCTTTCCCTTCTTCCCGGTTTCAAGTTTTTTACTTGTACGCAGGCTTCGGCATATTTTCAAATTATTTAATATATCACACTTGGAAAAGTCATATCTTTGTAAGATTACTTTATTTATTATTCGTGGACGTGCCTCGTTAAAGCCTTATTGGCCAAAAACCCCCCTTGGGGAAAAAAAACCAAAAGGAAAAAGAGTACACCGTCCGAATACATCAGTTGTAATAGAATTTCAGGTGTGTGGAGTTCCAAGTCCTCGGAATCTCCTTCTGTGCTAGGCTTTCTAACTTATATGCTCCTTTTCCAAGCTCTTCCTTGATTCGAAAAGGCCCTTCCCATCTTGCCACGAACTTTCCGTCCTCAGTCTTTTTCCTCGGCCCTTGGCACAATCTTAGCACCAGGTCGCCGCACTTTAACTTCCTCGGTTTGAGTCTGGAGTTGTATTTGCGAGCTGCCTTCGCCTGTGCGGCGGCGTTTCTGATGTGTGCCATCTGCCTGATCTCCTCCAAGGTATCAAGCTCGGCTCGACGTGCTTCATTGTCCTGATCAGCTACAAAATGAACACGACGCCAGGTAGATTCTCCGATTTCAACAGGGATCATTGCATCTGTGCCGTAGGTTAGGCGGAAAGGGAATTCCTTCATTGCTGAGTGTGGCGTTACATGGTAGGCCCATAAGATGCTAGGAAGCTCTTCCACCCATAGTCCCCCAGCAACAGTTACTCGTTTACGGAACTCATTCAGGAGAATCTTGTTAACTGCTTCAGCCTGTCCGTTGGTTTGAGGGTGTTCTACCGAGGTGAACCTGTGTTGAATTCCTAACTGCGTGCAAAATTCCTGAAACTTCTTATCAGTAAATTGTGTGCCATTATCAGTTATTATTGTGTGTGGGACTCCATGTCTACAAACTAGGTTTTTCCAAGTAAATTTCACAATGTGCTTTGTGGAAATCGTGGCTAGTGGTTCCGCCTCAATCCACTTTGTGAAATAATCAATGCTAACAAGAAGAAATTTTACCTGACCCTTTGCCATTGGTAGAGGACCGAGAATGTCCATACCCCAGGTATTGAACGGCCATGGGGATGTGATGTTATACAATTCCTCTACAGGCTTGTGCTGAACTGGAGAGAAACGTTGGCAACTATCACATCGCTGGACTCGCTTTGCGCAGTCCGCTCTCAGCGTGGGCTAGTAGTATCCCGCTTTCAGGATTTTTATTGCCAATGTCTGCCCACCCATGTGCATCCCGCAGATACCTTCGTGAAACTCCTACATTACATACTCGGATTGATCTTCCCGTAGGCATTTTAACATGGGGGTCGAGAACCCTCGCCGGTATAACTGTCCGTTATCAATGACGTAGAAGGTGGCTTGTCTCTTCAGTTTCTTGGCCTCTGAGGGATCCTCTGGTAATTCGTCGTTTGTCAGGTATTTCCATATTGGTTCCATCCAAGTTGTTCCGAGGACGGAACAAGTCAAAATGAATGGACCACTCGGAACGTCTTCCTGCTCAACGCTTGGTGCATGCAAGGTTTCCTGGAGAACCGAACGGTTTTGCCCTGTTTTTTTGGTACTTGCTAGTTTGGACAACAAATCGGCCCTAACATTCTCTTCCCGCCTGATATGTTCAATTGTAAATTCATCAAAAACAGCAATTAAACTCTTGACCTTATTCATGTACCTGGTCATCTGAGGGTCTTTGGCCTGGAAATCTCCCTTTACCTGAGCTGTAACTAACTGGGAATCGCTGCACATCCGGAGCTGTTTTGCGCCGACTTCTATCGCTAAACTGATGCCAGCGATTAAAGCCTCGTACTCGGCTTGATTATTACTTGTAGGGAAATTGAATTTTAAGGCTTGCTCCAAAGTTACTCCCGATGGTTCTTGTAAAATTATGCCAGCGCCGCTTCCCTTTGCATTTGAAGAGCCATCCACATATAGATTCCAAACAAGAGCGTGTTCGGATTCGAGAGCAGGGGTTAATTCGGCGACGAAGTTTGCCAAACACTGGGCCTTTATGGGCCCCCTAACTTCATATCTAACGCCGAATTCCGAGAGCTCAACTGCCCAAGCCATCATCCTGCCCGCTATTTCTGGTTTTTGCAAGATTTGCCGAACCGGGTGATCGGTCTTGACCACGATCTGGTGTGCCTGAAAGTAAGGTTTCAATCGGCGAGCTGCCGTTATCAAGCTAACACAAGCTTTTCCACAAGTTGGTATCGTGTTTCAGCCCCCTGCAGTACTCGGCTGATGTAGTAAACTGACTTTTGCTGCTTGTCTTCTTCCTGTATGAGGACTGCACTGATGGACACGTCAGTAACAGATAAATACAAAAGTAAAGCCTTACCAAGTCCGGGCTTTGTTAGGATGGGGGGAGCCGAGAGAAAATGTTTCAACTTCTGAAAAGCGTCTTCACATTCATTTGTCCACTTGAAATTTGCTGGTTTCTTCAGCGTGTTGAAGAATGGATAAGCCCTGTCTGCAGATCGAGGTAGGAACCTTTGCAAAGCGGCTACTCGCCCGGACAGTCTTTGGACATCTTTAATTGTCTTCGGACTAGGCATGTCTAGTATTGCCCGACATTTATCCGGGTTTGCCTCTATTCCTCTATGCATCAACATGAAGCCTAGGAACTTTCCCCCCTGGACACCAAAGATACATTTCTCGGGATTTAACCGCATATTATACTTATGTACCTGTCCGAGTATTTCTCGAAGGTCGTCGATGTGAGCTTCCTCGGTTGATGATTTGACTACCATGTCATCCACATACACCTCGATGTTTCTTCCAATTTGTGCTGCAAACACTTTGTCCATAAGACGTTGATAGGTGGCTCCAGCATTCTTGAGGCCGAAAGGCATAACTCGGTAACAGAAATTGGCTTTGTCCGACATGAAAGCAGTTTTTTCTTCATCTGATGGGTGCATTCTGATCTGGTTATATCCTGAGTAGGCATCTAAAAAACTTAGCAACCCATGGCCGGATGCGCCATCCACCAGTCGATCAATACTTGGTAAAGGGTATGAATCCTTCAGACATGCTTTATTGAGATCAGTATAGTCGGTACACATTCTCCATCTCCCACTGGGCTTTCTGACCATAACCACGTTTGCTAACCAGGTCGTGTACTCGATGTCCCTGATAAAACCTGCCTCGACTAGTTTCTGGGTTTCCGCGATTACTGCTTCTTTTTTGTCACCGCCCATTCTTCTTTTTCTCTGGGCCACTGGTCTGGCTTTCGGCATACCGCCAACCGATGATAGATGACCTTTGGATCGATACCCGGCATATCACCTGCCGTCCATGCAAAAAGGTCTGCGTTTTCTGTCAGCAACTGCTTTATTTGATCCTGTACTGTCCTTGGGATGTTCGCTCCTACCAGGGTATGCTTCTCTGGTGTGTCACTAAGTTGTATCCTCACCAGGGGGTCGACAGGCTGTGGATGCTCAGCGGAAGTGTCCTCCCGGGGATCCAAGTCGACTAGGTTCACTGTGCTGGAAGGTCCGGGTGTCACGTCGTCCTCGGGTATTCGTTTTGCTATATTCAGGCTGTCGACATAACACTGTCTTGCCAATTTCTGATCGGCCCTGATCGTCACCACCTCCCCTGAAAGTGTCGGAAATTTCATTGCTAGGTGCGGTGTGGAGACCACCGCGCCCAGCGCATTGAGAGTGGTCCGACCAATCAAGATATTGTATGAGGTGTTAGCATCAATTACCAGAAATTTAATAGGAATGGTACGACAGGAAGATTGTTCACCAAAAGTTGTTAATAATTCAACATATCCCTTTACCTGAACGTGTTCACTAGAGAATCCAACTAAAACACCTTGGTATGGTTTGAGCATGTCAGGGGTGAGCCCAAGCTTCTCAAATGTGGTCCAGTATAAAATATCGGCAGAGCTGCCTTGGTCGATGAGGACCCTTCTGACCATGTAGTTTGCTAACTCCACCGTTATTACGACCGGGTCATTCTAGTTGGGCGCTATACCCCTTAGGTCGTCTGCTGAGAAAGTTATGGAAGGTCCTGTGTTGTTTGGTACAGTTGTGATGGCATATACCCCGTGTGTATGGCTCGTAAGTGTCGCTTTCTGGCCGAGCTTGTTTCACTTCCACCTGCGAAACCACCCGCGATGGTGTTGATTACTCCCCTGGTTCGTGCTTGACCATCAGGACGGGAACTTTGTGAGTCAATCTGCTTATTTTCCTCCTCTTTAGGTTGGTTGGGAGGGGGCACTGCCTCTTGAAGGTTCGCCTCTGCCCTCTCCCTGTCCTGTCCCCTTCTTCCATCCTTTCTCGTAAATTGTTGGAGATGCCCTCTTCTTATCAGCCTTTCAATAGCATCCTTCAAATTGCGACAATCTTCAGTAGAGTGGCCGAAGTTCCTGTGATACTCACAGTGTTTGTGTCTGTCGGCTCCCTTTGGAGTCGACCCTGGAGGTGGTAGCTGAATGAGATCAGCCCGGAAGACCTCTTTGAGGATTTCTGCCCTGCTTGTGTTGAGAGGGGCGTAGCTGTCGAATTTTGGTTGCTTCTCGCCTTTGTACCATTTAGGATCATGCCTCTCGGAATCACGCCTCTACCGTCCACCCTCTTCTCGTCATCGGGAATTGTCCTCCGCTGCTAGAACAATGTTTTTTCTGGTGAGGGCGACTTCCTCCATGGTCATATAACCGGTTGCTCGTCCGCGGAGCTCGTCTATGTCAGCCGGAGGCTTTCTGGCTAGTGAGTCAGCAAAAGGACCTTCTTTGAGCCCGGTCAGAATGGCATGCAGAGCTACCGTAGGGCTGAGGTCGCCGATCATCAAAGTCTCCTGAGCGAATCTAGCCATAAACTGGCGCAAGGTTTCGCGCTGACCCTGTCTAAAATTAACCAAACTTGCCAAGGTCTTTTGATGGACCCGACTTGTAGAGAATTGAATGGAAAATTTGGAAGCAAAGTCTACGAAATTTGAAATTGAATTTAATGGCAAACGTGAAAACCATACCATCACGGGTCCCCTAAAAGTAGTCGGGAAAACCCTTCATTTGACCGCGTAGGAAGGAGTGGTGACCAACATTTGTGTGTTAAAGATAGAGAGGTATTCCTCGGGATCAGTGCTCCCATCATAGGTTATGGTTAAACCCTTGAAGCTTTCAGGGAAGGGAGAGTTAACGATGTCGTCAGTGAATGGATGGCCACTATGGGTAGGTTTCCCACCCTCCCTTCGTGGTGATCTGCTGCGTTGTCTGGTATGAGCGTCCGATTGGTCGATCTGATGCTCCTTGTGTCTGAGTGCTTCCATCTCCTGCTTCATGTGCTCGTTTTCCTGATTCAGTCTTTCGACCGTCGTCATTAGGAGCTGGAAGGCTGCCGGATCAATCTGGTGATCCATGGGAGGCACTTGATGATTTTCTATATGGCCCGGTATATTGGTACTTCGTGTTCGAACCATGAACGAGGCGAAGGAAAAGTTTTACCGGGCCCCACGGTGGGCGCCAATTGTTCTCTTACAATCTAGATCCCGAGAAGGAGTGGAAACACCTTACTCGGTTATGTATTGCTGGATACCTTTCTTTCGTCCCTACAACAACCCAGGGTCGCTCTCTTTATAGGCCCTCCATACGCTCTCTCCATTAAAGGCCCTTTATGGGTGACACCCTATCCTGCCGTGTTTGTCTCCTCCTTCGACCGTTTTGGCTCCGCATAGGATGTGATATTGTCCCCAATTCCGAGTATCCCGGGATTGGTATAGCAGGGGGGAATATTCCTTTTGCTGGGTTTAGGATGCTTATCGAGGAGGCCTTGCTGGATTTGGGCCCAACTGTTTTGTTTCCGAGTGGGTTGAGGTCCCCATTAGATTCAGGTGGGGCTATACTCGGCCCATGTAGGAACAATATCACTATTCAATGTTATTGTAACTCATAAATCATAAATCATAAATATACATACAATTGAAAATAAAATGACCAATTCAGACATGTAAAATGTCCAAAATAAAAGTATGTGATTAAATACACATGCTAATATATTTGGGCTAATAAATATCTATCCTTAAATGAGATAATTAAACGAAAAAGATCAACAAACACATATGTAAGTAGAAAAATTGTTACAAATGACTGAGGTTAAAAATAAAAATTATAAGTTAATATATAAAAGATATTTTGATACTTAATGCATGGTTAGAAAATCTGCTATTCGGGACTTAATTAGTCCAATTTAATGTCCTCAAAAATCATATTAATTAATTTCAAATCAAAATAAAGTTATACATGTGGCAATATCATTTTACGTTTTACTTTTATGGATCTTCTTTTTGCGTACCGTTATTGGATCTTTTGTAATAAAGATTAATTAATATAAGGAAATAAAATAATTTTTTGAAAGGGTGATTGTAAACCATAAATATACACATAATGGAGCAAAAAACTGTGATGGTCATTGCAATTTCGAAATGATGAGTTAATAGATTTTAAATTTCAATTACTATAAATTATGAGTTTAATTGTTATATACTGATAGTGTAAAACATTTTTACACAGATAATCAATCACTAATCATGTTATGGATGACTTTTAAGGTAGTTAGGATAAGAATCAATTTTTTTTACTAATGTGACAACTTATGATTGGATGACTATATAAAAATATTTTACACTGTCAGTGTATAGCAATTAAACTCATAAATTATTATCAATATGGGAACATGAATTGGCATAAGTCACATACCATAACCGTAACATCTTTTAATCTCCAATGTTAACATTCATTAACTCTTCTTCTTCTTTCCCAATGAATATTAAGTTTTTCTATTGATTTTAAAATTCTTTAAATGGTCATAAATTTAAAAAAATGACAAAATTGACTGTTTTAAAATATATCTGATTTTAATTGGCGCATTAAAATTTTTATAATGGTCATTAATTATAAAAACTAATGTCCACCATTCAATAAAAAATTTATGAAATTGAATAAAAGTTGATTGATGAATGCAAAAACGTTAATTTAAACTAAATGTCCATTTTAAAAGGCCAATTAATGTTGTAACGTTCAAATTAAATACCAACTTTAAACACATTTTATAAGTATTTAAATTTTTATGAATTAATGAGATCAAAATGAAAAGTCTTCAATTACATATCTAATCTATTGAAACAAAAACAAATAAAATTACGAAAATATTAATTGAATTGAAAAATAAATTTAATGATAGAATATTAAATTTTGGTTACCCTAGGGATATATTTGTAACTTTGTGTTGGTTCAATTTTGTAAATATAGTAATTAGCGTTTGAAATATTTTAAAATCCTTCTATAAAAATTAAATACAATGGTCTTTCTTTGTATTATTAATAATTAATAATTTATAACTTAGAACTTATTTTGTAAACTAAATTTTTAAAGTTTACAAATTTATTATATCAGGTTACATTGCAAATTCTTCTACAATTATTTCAAAAATTTAAAATGCCTTTTAAATGCATTTACTACAATTATTTTTATCTAAATGAATTACCAAAATTGCTACCCCAATCCACTAATCTATAAATATTACGTCTAGCAAAAAACAGAGTTATTTCATTAGTACACATAACGCTCTCTTATTATCTCATGGCAGAATACACCACCATCAATCACAAACGTCACAAAATTTCATCAACCGTTGAAGGTAACCAATCACATGGCCCTCAATGCATCAATGTACCAGAAACAACAATTTCAATACGAAGCAATTCAGAAGTGACTAAAACTAACGAGGTGGACATCAACCACTTTCCAGCATCCAATATTACCAACGGTATTTAAATTCAAAGTCGTAAATTTCAACTTCAACAAATATTTTCCTTTTTTATTTAAGTTAATTGTAGGTCATGATATATTGTTTGCTCAAAAAACTACAAAAAATTGTCTTAACGAACCTCAGTATTGTATGCTTTCTCAAGAAGCACATATAAACTCATTATCAGGTACCATAACCTACTCATATTAATATTTAATATTTACATAACAATTCAATGTCAAAATAATAAAACATTATCAACATTTTTAAAATTACATATTCTGCTTTCTTTGGGGTTGAAGATGATGAAAAGTATAATGAAAGTGAGCCGCTGTTTAATACTGGAGAATCTGCCACCGGTAACGAAGAAAATTATTGTATGCTCAATGAAGAAGCCAATATCGACTCATTATCAGGTACCATAATCTATGAAGCCTACTTTAAAATTATTGTAGACAAATATTATATCTAATTTAAAATTACATAGTATTTTTACTTTTTTGTACTAGATGATGAAGCCTGCTTTCAAAATGAGAATGTTGGTGGACACCTTCAATCACGCAAAAGTGGTAACTTCTCTTCTTACAAATATCATTTGAGAAAAAAACATATTTTCTTCATTACATCTAACAGCATGACCATTAAATATATTAGTTGTATGATTAAGTTCAATTAAGCACCATGTTCATGAAAATATACAACCACTTAATTTTTTGAATATTTATGGACATTATATTGTTAAATATTGGTTACTATATTATTTGCTTAAAAATCTGCAGCAAATCTCGATAACGAAGAACATAATTGTATGCTTAATCAAGAAGCCGATATCAACTCATTATCAGGTACCATAACCTATGAGTTTGTAGCTAATTCTATTCATCTAAAAAATAATGGTCAAAATGACTCCTGCTTTGCTTTACAATTGTAAAGAATTACGTACAAAAATATTACACATATTCCAAAATTACACACTCTTCTTTCTTTTTGGTACCAGATGACGAAGACATATTCCAAAATGAATTGGTGTTTCAAAATGAATGATTCGCAGTTGAACGACAGGTTGAAGCACGAAACACTGGTAAGTTCTATTCAAGAATGAATTTTTTCCTTTCAAACATACCTCCACTTAATCTTAAAGTTTGAAAGATATCTCCACACTCCCAGCATGAATGATTTATTTTAATGACATTAGTCGACTAACATTATTACAGTATGCTCACAAATAAAAATTTATAATCTATTATTTTATTATTATTATTATTAATTATTAATATTATTATTATTATTATCGTCACAGTAATTATATCCTATCTGAATAATAAATAAATACATATCACTTAACTAATAGTCATAATATTATTTTCTACATTATTAATTTTGACTGTTTTATTCATTTTATTTCCATTCACTTGAATTCATAATTATATTTTGTTAAATTGATATCAACACTCAAATTTTCTTCCATCTTCTTAAATTTTATTAATTTTTTAATAATTTATTTAAAATTAAAATTTATATCTATTTTCAAACAATATATATATAACCCTAAACCCTTAACATTGTCTTACGTTATTTTTTATGTTCACATTAACCTCAACTTTTTATGCCTAATCTAAAGATGTACTTCATCTTTAACATAAACATGGCCATTTGAAAGTATAATAACAATTTTTAATTTTAGAAAGTGTCAATTAAGTTGGATAAAATACAATTTTATAAAGTAGCAATTTTATTAAGATACTTACATTTTCAATTTGTTTAGGCCTAAGTACTTGGGGTTTTTACAGAAAAGAAAAACATTGGTGAACTAAATAGTTTATGCTCTAATACCTTAAATTTACGTATAATTATGTAACAATATTTATTATCTTTGAATTGATCCAGAATACTTGGACATTGGCGAACCATCATGCGAGTGTCAACATTGTGGAGCTTTGATGTGGTATTCCGAGAGAACCCAAAAGCAACGGAACCCGGCAATACCAAAATTTTCAATATGTTGTTTGCAGGGAAAGATACAACTTCCTCAAATAAAGCATCCACCTCAACTTTTGAGAGATCTATTTCATAAAAATGATGAAAGAAGCAAATGCTTCTTGGAAAACATACGATCTTTCAATATGATGTTCTCATTCACATCAATGGGTGGAAAAATTGACGCATCAATGAACAAAGGAAATCATGGGTGGTGAGAATTATCACAGAATTGGCAGTTTACTTCCACTACCAGGACCACAACCCAAGTTTGCTCAACTATACATTTATGACACTGACAACGAAATAACAAACAGGATGTCTGTTGTAAGGTAACTTTTATACTTTAATAAGCATATTATTAATCAATTACTAGAATTACTACTTATAATTGATGTATATATTATGAAATAATAATTCAACTACAAAATATATTATGAGATTGTATTTGATATATAGGATGGACAAAGATGGTTCACCAATGCATGCAACTATTGTCAAAGACATCAAAGAAATGCTTGATCAATGTAACCCGTATGTCAAATTTTATAGAATGATTAGAGACAGATTGCATGAGAATTATGTCCCAAATATGAAATTGAGAATTATAGGTAAAAGGGGATGTGATGGTAGGAGGTATAATGTGCCTACTGCATCTGAAGTGGCAGCACTTATTGTTGGTGATTTTGATGCTGCAGATGTTGAAAGGGACATAATTGTAGAGACTCAAAATGGAAATTTGCAACGTGTCTCTATATTAAGTTCTGCATATCTTCCATTACAATATCCATTATTGTTTCCAAGAGGGGAAGATGGATACAGAGAGGATATTCCATTAAATGAGAGTTCTAGCTCATCATCAAATAAGAGAAATAAGGTATCAATCAGAGAGTTCTTTGCATATATAATTCAACAGAGAAAATTGGAGCAAGCAACCTTATTGTACTCAAAACGACTCTTTCAACAATTCTTGGTTGACGCTTATAGTACTATAGAGTCAGCACGTTTGGCATATGTTAGGACTCACCAACAAGAATTGCGGGCAGAAATGTACAAAGGGCTCACAGATGCAATATTAAGAGGAGAAACAAATCCATCATCGACTGGGAAGAGGATTGTCTTGCCATCATCTTTCACAGGAGGTGCACGTTATATGTTTCAAAACTACCAAGATGCAATGGGAATATGCAGATGGGCTGGATATCCTGATTTGTTCATTACATTTACTTGCAATCAAAAATGGCTAGAATTATCTAGAGTTTTTGAAGGGCTTAGGCTAAAATCCAAAGACAGACCAGATTTTGTTTATCGTGTGTTCAAGATTAAATTTGATCAATTGATAAAGGAGATAAAGCAAGGACATGTATTTGGAAAGGTTAAGGCAGGTATGAATTTAATACAAGTCTTTTCATTACTCATTTATTTAATATAAAATACTTATTAAACCATTTGTACATGCATTTCTTCAGTACATGAATTATATATATATATATATATATATATATATATATATATATATATAAAAGATAGATAGATATATTAAAAAACCAAAAAAATAGGAATAAACAACTAACATCACTAAAGTTCTAATTTTACTTCATCATGCAGTGATTTACACAATTGAATTTCAAAAGCGTGGGTTGCCACATGCTCACATATTGCTTTTCTTACAACCTCAATTCAGATATATCACCTCTGATGACATTGATAAGATAATATGTGCTGAGATACCTGATAAAAATAGTGACTTAGAGCTCTACAAAATTGTACAGTCTCTTACGGTTCATGGTCCATGTGGAGTACAAAACAAGAAATCTCCATGTATGCAAAATGGGAAATGTACAAGATATTTTCCGAAGAAGTTTGTTGAAACAACGACATTTGATCAAGATGGTTATCCTATATATAGGAGGAGAGATAATGGAAGAGTTATAAAGAAAGGAGATTTGGTTATTGATAATAGATATATTGTGCTGTATAATAGATATCTACTTCTCAAATACAATGCAGATATAAATGTGGAGTGGTGTAATCAATCCCGTTCTATCAAGTACCTCTTCAAATATGTCAACAAAGGCCATGATCGTATCACTACAACTTTTTATGAAAATAGAAGAGAACAACTAGACTCCGGATGTGTCGATGAAATAAAACTTTACTATGATTGCAGGTATTTGTCCTCCTGTGAGGCGGCGTGGAGGATATTTGCTTTTGACATTCACTACAGAGAGCCATCTGTTGAGAGGTTATCTTTTCATTTACCCAATGAACAGGTCGTGATATTCAAGGACAATGAACCGATAAAAAATGTGGTCAAACGAAAAAACATCCACAGATCAAAATTTTTGGCATGGATGGATGCAAATGAAAAATATTCTAAAGCAAAGGATCTCACTTATGGACAATTCCCAACAAAATTTGTTTGGAAACAATCTCAACGGGAGTGGTGCCCAAGAAAACAGGGTTTTGCAATTGGTAGATTGCATTTTGTCCCTCCAGGAAGTGGTGAGCTTTATTATTTGAGAATCTTGTTAAATACAACAAAAGGACCGCGATCATTTTTTGATATAAGAACAGTTAATGGTGTCACACACCCTACATTTAAAGATGCTTGCTATGCATTAGGATTACTAGATGACGACAAAGAATATGTCGATACAATTCTAGAATCAAGTCACTGGGGAACTGCTCATTTCTTGAGAAAACTCTTTGCAACACTTCTGTTGTCCAATCAACTTGCAAGACCAGAATATGTTTGGAACAACACATGGAAATATTTGAGCGACGACATTTAGCACAAGCAAAGATTGCTTCTTCAAATTGATGGTAATTTTACACAAAACTAATGAATTTCATTTTTGCATATGTTTATACATTAAATGACTAAAATATAAATTTTTGGTAATAACAAATATCTCCATCAAATTGCCAACAGATTTGGTTCTCACAGATGAAGAATCGGAGAATATGACCCTAGCAGAAGTTGAGAGATTGCTGCAAAGTAACAACAAAAGTTTAAATGACTTCCCAACCATGCCAAATCCAGACATGTCATTGCTCACTGACTCACATAATAGACTAATTTATGACGAGCTTAATTATGACAAAGAAATTTTGGCTAAAGAACATGAACAACTGTTTTCACATATGACTTCTGAGCAAAGGCAAATATATGGTACAATAATGTGTAGTGTAGCCAACAATGAAGGAGGCATGTTTTTCCTACACGGGTACGGTGGAACTGGCAAAACATACATTTGGAGGACTATAGCATCGGCTATAAGATCAGAAGGGGAAATTGTACTGACGGTTGCATCAAGTGGAATAGCAGCACTGCTAATCCCAGGTGGCAGGACAGCACATTCGAGATTCTCAATTCCAATAAATGTCAACGAAGATTCTACTTGCAATATAAAACAAGGCAGCCCGTTAGCAAACTTAATAATTAAAGCAAGGCTGATTATATGGGATAAAGCTCCAATGACTCATAAACACTGCTTTGAAGCGGTTGACAGGACATTCAGGGATATCCTTCGATTCAACAATCCAAACAGCTTGAATCTGCCATTCGGAGGAAAGGTGATAATTTTAGGTGGTGATTTCAGACAAATTCTACCAGTTATACCAAAGGGGACAAGACAAGATATTGTTCGCGCCACTATTAATGCATCCTACCTATGGCAATTTTGTAAGGTCTTAACCTTGACCAAAAACATGAGACTTTAGGGTGGGAGTTCAGATTCTAATGTTGAAGAGATCAAGAATTTCTCAGAGTGGTTGTTAAGCATTGGCGATGGAAGGAATAGTCAAAACGATGAAAGACATGGAGAAATTGAAATCCCCAAAGATCTTCTCATAACAAATACAAGCGACCCCATGGCTTCTATTGCAAACATCACTTATCCATCCCTGTTAGAAAACTTGACTGATCCATCTTTTTTCCAACAAAGGGCAATTTTAGCACCAAAAAATGAAACAGTTGATATGTTAAATGATTAACTGATGTCCTTGATTCACAGAGAGGAAAAAACTTATCTAAGTTTTGACAGTACTTGCACGATGAATGACAGCATTGATAGACCAGATGATATTCATACACCTGAGTTCCTTAATACGATCAACTCATCAGGACTTCCAAAACATGAGTTAAAGATCAAAGTTGGTGTTCCAATTATGTTGTTAAGAAATATAGATCAGTCATCGGGACTGTGCAACGGTACTCGACTAATAATAACTCAAATGGGAAAATATGTTCTAGAAGGAAAGGTCATCTCAGGAAGCAACAATGGTCAAAGAGTTTTCATTCCAAGGTTGTCACTAACACCTTCTGATAAAAGGATTCCATTCAAATTTCAACGTAGACAATTCCCAATTGCCGTTTCTTTTGCAATGACTATAAATAAAAGTCAAGGACAGTCCCTCAAACACGTGGGAATTTATCTTCCTCAGCCAGTGTTTTCCCATGGGCAGTTGTATGTCGCAATGTCAAGGGTTACCTCCCGTAGTGGACTGAGGATACTAATATGTGAACAAGAAGGACAAAA
Source organism: Ammopiptanthus mongolicus (assembly GCA_039655645.1). NCBI lineage: Eukaryota > Viridiplantae > Streptophyta > Magnoliopsida > Fabales > Fabaceae > Ammopiptanthus > Ammopiptanthus mongolicus. The sequence goes on from CM077345.1 coordinate 87,574,252, forward strand.
TTCAAACACTACTGCAAACGTGGTTTACAAAGAGGTGTATCAGAATTTAAGCAATGTAAATTACTCTTGAATTATTATATTCGTTGGTTATTATAGTTAAAAACTTCCTCTTATTAATTCACTTTAACTTTATAAGAACCGCAATGAACGATGTAACATTAAGATCTATATATTATCAAAATAGTTTACCTTTTTCACCGGACCAAATTACTCAAACTATATAATGAGTTTTTATTCCAAAGTTGAAAAACAAACAAAAATGCATAAATAAATAAACTAAATTTTCATTTATTTGACTAAATTTTATCAACATTTAAATATATAATATAAAAACAACATTGAAACAAAACACCTTAATACCCCCATGCATCGCACGGGTTATAGTTCTAGTAAGTTAAAAAGGAAACTATCATGCTGAAGTCACTATTATATATAGGGATCAGAGGGATCAAACTCACTCTCTCAATCTGCAAAAGAAATATGGAGGTCAAAGAATACTGCTCAATTTTAAACTCAAGAAAATTGAGCAGTATTCTATCCAAATCCTTCCACTCTCTATGTTCTCCAACAAATGTACTCTGGTGGGAAATAAAAACATATTCAGGCTCTTTGCGTTTGATAAGTTCCTTCCACAGACAAAAACTGAAACTCAACACAATATTTGTTTAGGGTTTGACTAAGGTTTTGTCCACATGACTACTCTTAGGTTATAAATAGCAATAATGTTTCAAAAATGTTATTTGTAATTTTGTGTAATTTTGTACACTTAGACACCTCACAACTTGGTTAATGGGTGTACAAATCTTGATTAATGGTGTCCAAGTAAATGATTGACAGGTTGGTTAATAATGTCATAATCGTGGTTACTGATATACAAACTTTTGTTAATGATGTCAAAATTTCATATGCATTAATAATATTACTGTAATGTTTTATGAACAACTTCCATCAAACACAGCACGTTAGGCACTGTATTTCAGGCAGTTTTTTAGACAATGAAAAGATGGTGAAGAGAAAAAAAATATAAATAAATATATGAAAGAATAAAAATTATATTTTGATATTTAATTTTGTTGTGCAAATAACGAATCTCTATAAATAACCCATTGGATATTGATCTCTTGGATTTACATCAATGATGATGTCCCCCCCACCCCACCAAAAAAACAAGAGTGGTCATGGACAAAAATATACCGTCACATTTTGATCACGAGAGAAATGAAAAATACTAATTTGATTCTCAAGAATGTAAAATGCAAGTCAAAATAGTTCCTGACAGGAACTAAAATGTCCCTAAAAAGAACTAATTTAACCCGCATTTTACATTCTTGAGGACCTAATTGGTATTTTCATTTCTCGGGGAGCAAAATGTCACTGTTTTTTTTGTCATGGATCAATATGGATCTTTACTCTAAAAAAAATAAAAAGCAAGTGGAAAAGGTAGATCAGCAACAGCATGAGAGTGATGGAATGACCAGAAACTTGTAGATCGAACAATTCTTATACTGAAGATGATCTCGGCCCCACAGAATCTCAAGGTTTTCTTTTCTAGATCACTTACTTTGAAGACATACGTTCTGATGTGTTTGGAACCAAGTTGGATAAATGCATAATTGTGTTTTGGATGTTAAGGTACTCCCAATAATTTCTCGCAAACGCACATCAAGACCCTCAACTGCCCATTTCCAAACACATTGGGAAATGAAAATTTCAATGGTGATGAAAACGGACAAGGGGAGAAACAAGAGACTAAGCAATTCTAACTTAGTAACAAAGGAAATATATAAAGGGGTTCCATATTTTGGAAACTCAATACAGGAGGCATAGACACAAGCCATGGTGGATGATGCTATTCAGATATTATGTTGCAATTTTAGGGATTAGATGCAAAAGGAGAAATATATTTAACTCATAAAACTGATAATTGTTGTATAATCGAGTAATCCACTAGCCTAAGTTGGGGAAAATGGAGTGCATTGAAATGCAGGAATTTCATCTTTCTACTGATGTGAAAAGTGATATGAAATTGATGAGCAAAAAACTTTCAAGTAATCTATTCACTATGTTTCTAAAAGAAATTTCACCGCTCACCAACATATTATTGTTTAAGATTCCATTTCATCTTTGAAGGATCATACATGCTATTGCTATCAGCATCAAATTGCAGAATGGATGACAACAAAATTTACAATAAACTTAGAACTTACAAGTTTGGCAGGAGTACACGTACACGAACATTCACTTGTGATTATATTACAAGAATTTCTTTGTGGTGAATTTGGTATGTGGTACATGGTACCACAAATCTGGTATATGTTGAGCAAATTCAGTAACTTTGGTTGTCATCATCATGAAAAATGAAGCTTGCTTGCCTAACTGATCATTACTTGCACATCAAATTAAATAAAGTTATAAAACTACAGCTGCTCCAAAATATGGAGGAGAGGTAAATGAGTTACACTCTGACTTTTAAACCACAAATCAACCAAGGATTTCTGGCTTACTCAATTTTGTCATCAGTTATCACCATCTTCATTTCCTGTTCCAAATAGTATATCTTGTCATTCATACCTTCCTTTTTGTATGCCTCAACCATGACAGAGTATGTTATGTCATTTGGTTGACATTGTTTCTCTTTCATTCGCTTAAAAACTCTTTCCATTTCCATCAAATCCTCTGCCTTCGCACATGCAGATATGACCGCATTATAAAAGGAAGTATTCTCAGGTATCTGAAACCTCCCAGCCAAGCGAACAATGCTAATTACTTTATGGAAGATACCTTCGTTAGCATAACCATTGATAAGGCAGCAGAAAGTCTTTGTATCTGCATTCATACCCTCAGCTCGCATCTGATCAAATGTATACTCCATGTTTTTAGCATCACCTACGGCTGCAAATACCTCAATCACATTGTTATAGGTTGAGGTTGTCCATGGACATTGTAACTTTCGCATTGACTGCATAACAGATGACATTTTGTCATACATTCTTTTCTTCCCATAAGCTCCAATCAAAATATTAAAAGTTTGTGTTTCTGGTTGTATCCCAAAATTCCGGAATTTCTCATACCATTTCTCCATCATATCAATCTGACCCTTATTACCAAACACACCGATGACCGTGTTCATTGTCCGAACATCAGGATTGCATGTAGTGCTCTCCATCATACTTAACAGCATTTTCTCCATCTGATCAAACTTCTCAGCCTTACCATAACCGCTCAACACAATGTTCCAGGTGACGGTGTCCAGCGCCATAGATCTTTTAGCCATTTCTTCACACAGCAACTCAGCCCATTCAAATTTCAATGCATCCACACAAGATTTTATCAAGGTACTGTAAGTGAAAACATCAGGTTGGCAGTGAGGGAGGTTCTTCATCATATCAAGAGTCGAAAATGCCTCATCAATCAGGCTGTTCCGACAATATGCTGCAAGTAAGGCTGTGTAAAGTTGAGTACTTTCACAACCATCTTCTTTTAAAGTGTTAAAAAGCTGATGAGCATGATGGGGTTGGCCAGATTTTCCAAGCAACACAATGAGTTTCATGTAAGTCTTTTCTTTGGGTTCGTAATAGGGTTGCTCTCTAAGCATGTCAAATAACTGCACATTCAAATTACTTATTAAGCATAATACTCATAAAAATTCTTCCAAAAAAAATCCTTATGTACTCTCCGAGCATTACATGCATCAGTTAAGATTTGATCTAATTTTATTATATAATATTTTTAAACTTGATCTAACGGCATCAATAATCATGCTATCCACATGTTATAATTTAGCAGACTAAATGTAGTACTGTAAAAGTATATAATAATTTCTCTTATAAAAGAGACAGGAACATCGGTTGAGATTTGATTTAAATTTGATTATATATAATTTTATATTTAAATCTATGGCATATATAGTTATGCTATCTACTTTATTATAATTTTAGTAGACTGGGAGTATATCATGCGAACCCAAAATCAGAAACAGGAAATGAAAACAACAGAGAAGGTAAAGATGGTAATGTTATTGCTGAAAATAAGAAAATTACAATAGGGGAAACCACCTATTGCCACTGAGCAATGCTCCTACAGAAGAGATGACTCTCTCTGCCCAAAACCCTAAGGTTCTACCCAAAATAATCCAGAATCCTTTCCCTTTCCCCATACAACCCTATTAAACCCCTTGATGCTAACAAAATCCCTCCCAATGCGGTGCCTACATGGACCACATGCTATGTCACTAACTAACTCTCCCTTGGACCCCTTTTTCCCCCTTCTAGAACCTGCCAGCCCATGCAATGCTTTGTTTGGGCCTTTCTCTCCATGGGTCCTATCAATGCCACCCGCTTGAACTACAGCCTTGTCCTCAAGGCTGAGAGCAGAAAATTCCGGAAATGGATTGCTGATTGTGAAGGTAGCTACCCGTGTAGCTTTTTCTGTTGGTTGCACGCTCTGCCTTAAAATCTCCCAATCCACCTCCTCAAAACTCGAATCATTCCTCCTGTTATCCACTAATTTCTTCGTATGTCCCTGACTTTGATGTAACTGAAACTTCAGCTGCTGTCCAGTGAGGTTTTCTCCTTGTTTTTCACCATTGCAGTGCACTTGCGCAGTCCATAACGTGTTACCCAAGCTTCTGTTCCAATCCACTTGGTTATGATTTTACTAGCATCAGGATTACAAAAACGGATCCATCTTCTAGGGGTCAACCCACTTGTTCTATTCTGGAATTTCTCAGGCCACCACTTGTAAAATTCATCAAAAACCTCCTCTTTCACAATCTGACTATGAATCTCAGCTAGCCCGTTCACAGAAAATACACCAACAACACAATGATTAGCCATGTGAACGGATCAACTTTAAATGTCCACTCCGTTTTCTTGTCAGTATCCTCCCCAGCAGATTTGTCATCATAATCATTATCTTTTTCTTGTTCCTCTTCCCCAACTTCATCATCATCTTCTCCTTTCTCTTGTGTTGCCTTTATATCATTGTCATTAAGAACAATTTCCTTCACAGGATCAATGGCAGGAACCTTTTTTGAGTTATTAAGCAGCTCTACCACTGAGTTAGGTAACTCGATATTTCCTAGTATTCTCATTTTTCTAAGCTTTTGTTCTAACAAGTCAAGATCATCTGTCCCATAATTGGAAATGAATTCACTTATCAACTGCTCACCTATTTTTCTTATTATCTCCACATGTCGAGGAAGCAAATCCTCCAGAAGTGGCAAACTCCATTTGTCTAGCACTTATGATAAAATTGTGTGGTTTGTGTAAGCAACCGTTCTTTTGGTAATATCCCAGGCTTTCTCCCAGCTTTCAGCAACTTCCTCTTGACCCTCCTTTGTTATAAGCTATTTGAATAAACCATACTTGTATCTCAGTCCATATTTCCATGCAGGGTAATTAAGTGTTGCCAAGTAGTCCAAAAAGCAAGAAGCTAGGCATCTCAATGTTTCTTTTCTTGCAAAACTGTGGAGCTGTGAGTTTAGCTTTGCTTGAATATCAGCCATAAGTGACACCATGGACACATCATCATTGCATAGAATGGTTGCACATCTAGAGATTATACTTTCAGGGGGACCCTTGGAGAACAAAACATGCAACTGGTTTCGGCTGCACAAGATACTCATCATTTTCCGATCTCGAGAAAATTCAGAAACATTAATCTTTCTAAATTGTTCCTCCCAATAATGGTAACAGTAAGTATACGTTCATGCTTGCTCAACATATTCAAGGCTGATGGCATAGAATTAAACCCAGGGAGATCAACCTTTTCAGCTAAGAAGATCATTAATCCCATAAACATTGTTACATACTTACATCTCATTGAGAAACAATAGAAACTGCCGAACGTGGCATTCCATTTGATAATCAACCTACATATAGCATGTTCACTTCTTAGGCTCTGAATCATAATACTCACTGTTTACAGCAGCTGAAACAGAACACGAACAACCTTGCTAAGTTGTAGAATAAGTACAAACTCGCCCATGACCTGCTGCCATGAAAATCTCCATTCAAGATTGCCCAAAGTTGAATGATAGTGGGTCCATTGGCTGAAGGCATAATATTTGACAGTACAGGGATGCTTTCCACTCTCTGGTTCTAATTTCATTTCGGAATTAGAATAAGGCAACCGTACTACTAGGTTTTGAAACTTCTTCTCTTCATGAGTAAAATGGGTCTGGTATTCAATTTTTAGCACAAGCCCAATGTATTGTTTCAAGTTAGACACTAGCTCCTCTTTATCCATACAAGAATTAACAATAGAAATTTGGACTTGGCCCATTAGGTCAAAAGATTGACCTATTTTTGGTATTCCCTTTTCTGCCCCTCTCTCCTCTCTTCTATCTTCATTTCTGAACCAGCATCCCTTACCTTCGTCAACGGTTGCAACATACCGGGCCAGCCCCCAATTGCTACCGCGACACCGGCAGCTACGGCGATGGAGTCATCCACGACAGTTTCCTAGTGACCAGCCGCCCACAGCCACGACAACAGGAAGCGTAAATCAGGCAACGGCGACTGGCGAATCTGGCAGGGGCGGCGGCGGCGGTACCACAACGCTCTCCCTCCTCAATTCTCTCCTCGGAGCAGTAGCAGCCCCCATTTGAGAACCACGATCCGGCGGCTCCGGCGGTGGTACTCGCCGACCACCGATCGTCTTCAATACATCACCTCGCCCACTACTTTTGTAGCGTCCGTCGTCGGCCTTGCTTAAGCCGCTTCCACCAACATAGTGGCCGTCATCGCTTCCGCTGCGACCACCCCCTTGATGATAGCCTTCCTCCTTTTCCGTCATACTCTTAGAAAGCTCTGAGACATCACCGTCACCTTCCGCCTCGATTTCCACATGCGCAGCCTAAACCTTCTCCCCCTCCATCTGGGTTTTGGGTTCTATAACAGTATAGAGAATACTGCTAATGGGCCCATCACCTCCTTCTCCTTCATTTCTTTCTCTACCTGCACCCTAATCTCAAGCATCTCGACCACTGGGTCGAGCGCTGATTTCATCCCTTCTTCTTCGATGGTCATCACTTGTTTCTTCTTCAGCTTCAAGCTAGTCGGTCTTTCAAAAATACTACTACTATAAGTTTCTCCAAATCTTCTAATCAAAGCCATGGAAAATGACTGCCAGTTTGAATCGGGGTAGTCTGGGCACCAAGAGTTAAACCAAAACATGGCTACACCCTCCATACTCATGAATGCCCATTGCAACTTATCGTGCGGGTGAATTTCTTGCTCCTCAAAGAACCTTTCAGTTCTAGCAATCCACCCAACGGGGTCTATCCCCGTAAAGTCCGGTAGCTCCACCTTCTTTGCCCACATATCTTCCATCTCTGGCAACACTGGCTCTTCCTCGAGCATTCGGCAGGTCAGACCAGTTTGATGCGAACCCAAAATCAGAAACAGGAAATGAAAACAACAGAGAAGGTAAACATGGTAATGTTATTGCTGAAAATAAGGAAATTACAATAGGGGAACCACCTATTGCCACAGAGCAATGCTCCTACGGAAGAGATGACTCTCTCTGCCCAAAACCCTACGGTTCTACCCAAAATAATCCAGAATCCTTTCCCTTTCCCCATACAATCCTATTAAACCCCTTGATGCTAACAAAATCCCTCCCAATGTGGTGTCTACATGGCCCACATGCTATGTCACTAACTAACTCTCCCTTGGACCCCTTTTTCCCCCTTCTAGAACCAGCCAGCCCATGCAATGCTTTATTTGGGCCTTTCTCTCCATGGGTCCTATCAGTATAGTACTCTTGAAGTACATAATAATTTCTGCAGGATCCCTTTAGATGTTAGAATTGGAATTAAAACATCAAATTCTAATTTCAATTCCAACTCTTTCAAAATGGGAATTAGCTCAGAATATTATTTTTTTCTGTTTGGAGTAAATAAGGATTAAAGTACAGAATTGCAATTCTAAATTGAATTGGAGGACGATATGTGGTCAGTAGATGCCATTGATTACCATGGTTGGTGGATGTCGTTGGTGATGGTGATCAGTGGAGGCTGCCGGTTATGTTAGTCAGACGCTACTGGCGACAGCACCCCCACGATGGTGGTCGAAGTGCGCCCCCCGGTGATGGTTGTTGGACATCACCGAGGACGGTGGTCAGAGAATGCCCCCAGCAGCAATGGTTGGAGGGTGCACCAAGCAATGGTGGTCACTGGCAGAAGGTTTGCAGCAAGCAACTTGGTCAAGGATCTGGCGGGCTACTTGGTCAACATCAACAATAATGATTGTTGAAGTTGTTAGACTATGCAACAAAGATAATGAATAATAATTATAACATGATTTTGAACTGTTGTGCTTGGAATTATAATTCCTAAGGTCTAAGCTATGAATTGAAAATCATATATAATAGTTATTTTCCAATTCGAAAGTGGACTCAAAATTGGAATTTCAAATCTAATGTACACACCAAACAAAATAACTGGAATTGGGAGACTCAATTCAAAATACCAAACATCAGCTTCTAAAAGAGACCAGCCCATGAAATCAACACAACCAAATAATAGTCCAGAACCCTCAATGTGACATAAGAATATAAAAAGTGGTGAGTTTTTGAAGCACAGAGATGAGTGAAGAGTGAGACCTGAAGGGCTTTAAGCCAATGCTTCTTGTGAATGCAATAGGATAAGGCTTCAGGGAGAGTGTGGGCCCAGGCCTTACCATTGTACTTCTTGTCCACCTTCTTCTTTTTAACGGCTGTCTTCCTCGTATTCCCAGAAAACGTTGTTTCTGAGATACCAAGAAATTCACCTTTTTTCCAGTGTCTAGAAGAAGAAACGGAAGCAGTTTTTGATGCTGGAGCTGAAATTGAGCAGAGGGTAACCCGAAAAATTGGGTCTTGGGTTATCGGGTTCGGGTTGGATTTTGCAGAGGGGATAGGGGAGGTAACGATGCAAGAAGAAAATGAGTGTGACATTGAAGCCATGGAGGAGACACAGTGACACACCTCAGTCAGAACTACAAACTACAAAACCAATTCAAAATCAAATTACCAATAGACTAAAGATTCAAATTTATCCGCTATAAAAAAATTTTATGGTGGTAGTTTGATATTTGAAAAATAAAAAATATTAATTTAATTTTTAAAAATATAAAATATAGGTTAAAGTTATTTTTAATAAAATTTAAAATGTTTTTAAAAATTATCTTAAAATAAAAATAATTATTTTAATTTATATTTTATATTTTTGAAAATTAAATTAATATTATTTATTTTTATGTGTTTTTTTGTCAAGAAATAATTTGAATCTTTATTCATATCATTTTCTCTTTTCCATAATCATGGTTTTAGTAGGTTTAGTTACGTTTTTGATATCAGAAAATATTTTTTACCTTTTTTTGTTTGTATTTAACTTCTTTAAAAATATTTGATTTTTTTTTTTTTTGAAAACATATAGGGATAAAAATATTGATTTTAATCCATTGTGATTACGTTATTACATCGCCGTGGTTGATGGTTCTCTTTGCCACATAAAGCTCGTTAACAATAAGGTTCAAATTATCTATAGGTCCTGGGACGTACCCACGTTGGAGTGGGTGGGGGTAATGGTCCCCACTGAGCAAATTTTTTACCATTAAAATATTTAATATTTTTTATTTTTTCTAATAAAAATTTAGATGTTACTTCCACCTAACAAATTGTCATTCCTATTTTGATAAAAGTAAAAATTAGTTTTTGTAATTTGTCATCTTTTACTTGATGAGTTGCTTCTCATTTCTCATCCAAGAATGTAGGATTCACATGAAAACTAAATCACGTTGTATCTTGTGTATTTTATATCATTTTTTTATCGTTTATACATATTTATAATATTTTTCTTTTGTAAAAATTATTATAGACTGTTTTTTATTCCCACCAATCAAAATTTTTGGATCCGTCACTATATAGATACATCAACTATTTAAGAATTTTTAAATAAGTTCCCATATTTTAAAAGTTTGTAATTTGAATTTTAAAAATATAGAAAAATTTTAATTGAGTTTTTCATATATTTTTCCATTAGGATCCCGTTAAGTGATTCATTCAATGAAAATTCAAATAGGTATCTAAACTTCTCATAACCCTAACAAAATTCTAATGGAAAAGTGTAACCCAATTATAAATTTTGTATAAATTTTTTATATCCTTATAGATCCAATTACGAACTTTAAAAGTATAAGTACCCATTTGAAAACTTTCAAATAGTTTAGAGACTTATAGATTAAATTAACCTAACAATAGCTAGAATCAAAAAAATTTAAGAGTATATTTAAGCGCTTTTAGTTTTTCACCCAACAATGGTGCGTCGCAGTGGAAATAAACTGTGGCCCCAAACAACCTTTATCTGCAAAGTCAGCCCAGAGTCATTATTTTGAAAAGATTTTACCTAACCACCACCCTTATCCCGAGTGTTAGTCTCATTGTGGGGATAACTGGTTAAAGATAAAAAAAAAATTGTTTTAGCTGCGAAAAATTGATTATTTCAATACTGGAATATATGCATAATATAATAGATTATAATAGAATCAATTTTATGTTTGGATGTATTTGTTGAAAAACGATTTTAAGATAATCTATTTTGTTCAATTGTGTAAAAAAAATCAATTTTATATAATAAATTACAAAAATTGTATAAAGTTATTTGTATAACAATTTAATGAGTAAAGACCCAAATTAGTCATTGACAAAAAAATACGGTGATATTTTGGTCCCTAAGAAATAAAAATACCAATTTGATTCTCAAAAATATAAAATGCAGGTCAAATTTGTCCTCTTTAGGATAATTTATAGGGACATTTTAGCTTCTGTTAGAGACTATTTGGACTGGTATTTTACATTCTTGAAAACCGAATTGATATTTTTTATTTCTCAATGACTAAAATATCACGGTGATTTTTTGTGTGAAAATCAATTTGGATCCTTACTTTAATTTAATAATATTTGTATAAAGATGAAAGGGGGTGTTTTATGGAGGTGGTGTAGGTACCTTTCTAACTGAAATGCAAATACAGCCTAACTTGTTCATATCATATTTTTGTCCAAGTTTTAGTTAAATTATTTAGATATTTAGATGTAAAAGATAACACATAAAAGATAACAATCCTGTGTTTTCAATCAGCTAATAAAAAAACCATTAAATTTGTAGAACAATAAATAATTATGAGTACGTATTTCATCATCCTCCTTATGACATCTCTGTCCAATTTTTTTCTACAGAAATGATATTTTGACATCAAATGTTAAATAACATACGGGTCATTGTACAATTTTGTGTGATGTTTTGAAATGATAAATTACAAGAAGAGAGAATAAATTAATAAACACATGTGCATAGTATAAAAATATGGTGTTGGGCAACAATTTTGTTATCTACATATTATAACTCTTTTTCTATATAGACATTTTAAAGCTTAGCAAATTCCCTAAAATACTCATTGTTGAAAAACTGACACGTGTCCGAAATTGAGGTCAAAAGTGTCACTTTAATCCCTTCTGCTTGTCACTTTAATCCCTTCTGCTCCTGTCATTTTGACACCAACTTTTTCTTTCTGCACAACCCAGATGGCTTTATATTCACTGTTCTCTTATCCTCTTCTGAGTCTAAATTTCAAATTTCTAGCATTTGAATTGAAATCTGGGTTGACTATTCTCTCATCTTTTTTTTTTCACGTACTCTTCAGGAGACTCTTCTCAATCCTCTCTCAAATATTGACATATTAAATTTCAAATGCTACATTGTCTTAGTTTTCATTTTAAATCTTCATCTCTCTCATTTTTTCTGTTATTCATTCATTCCTCTCATTCTTTTCTTTTTTTCAGATACTCTTCCGAAGACTCCTCTCGATCGTTCATCTTCCTTCGTCCTTCTTTTTCTCCGCAGATCTCTCTTTTTGTGCTCATTCTCATCGTTAGCTTCAGAGAAGCCATAGGAACTGCTAAAGCCTGGGAAACATGAAACAAAAGGCACAAAAGGGTTGTCTCAAAATCTCAAATATAAAGAGTTATTTCAATGTGCATTAGAAGTGGGTAAGGGTTCTGCTAACGGTGGTGTAGAACAAAAGCGAATCACCTTGCCCTAGCGAAAAGCATATGGAGACTGACCTAGAAGTGGTCCTCTTTGTCAACTTTGTTAAGTCCTCTTCCTCTCTTTTTTTCTTTCTTTTTTCTCTTATCTCTCTTATCATTTTTTTCTGATTTAGGTTTCTTATTTCATATTGTGCTCCTTGCCCTAGTGGAATTGGAATGGAACTGAAGCTACTGAGGTTGCCGTTGATGGATTTGAACAATGGCCCTAAACCCGTTTGTCCATGTAGGTATGCTTTTTCCCCTCCTTCTTTCTTCGTAGTCAACTCTTTTTTTGCTTTAATTTGATGTGTTAAATCTTCACCACAGGTCCTTCTAAAAAAAATTCCCTCTTTTTTTAAATTAATTATTATTTCATTTTCTCAATTGGTCTTCTATAAATTTTTTCCCTTTATTTTCTTTTTTTAAAAAAAATTTCATTTTCTCCATTGCTCCATGTATGATTTTTGCTCCATTTCATCTTGAGAGTATTAATGTTGGTAAAAAGTTTAGAGAAGATCTAAGGTCAAGAAGACCAATGATGGGTGCACATGATCAGTATATTGGTAACTCAAATGATGAAAATATAGTACCTTTGAAGAATTATTTGGATGCTCAATATTTTGGCGAGGTTGGAATTGCCACGCCCCCATAGACCTTTCCTGTCATATTTGATGCTGGGGGTTCCAACCTTTGGTTTCCATCATCAAAGTGAGTTAACTTCTCTATCTTTACAACCATGTATATATAGGTGTATCCTATTGACTAATAATCTCTTGCAGCTTGTTTGCTATGCCCATAATTGGTACAAGGCAAAGAAATCCAAAACATATACCAAAAATGGTAATGTTGGCCTCTAATTATTCATTTTCATTAGAGTTTGTCGCGACCGTCTCGTCCGGGCGCCGCGAAAAAGATATTATTATGAGATTCGAGGGAGTCACCACCAATTTTATTTTAATTAGGGAAAAAATGGAAAACCCTAAAAAGTTGGTCCTTAACCAGAAATTAGGTTCAGGAGTCGATTACGAGTAGGGAAGGTATTAACACCCTACACATCCGTTAAAAAACGATTGCCTCTAACTAATTGTGTAAAATTATAATAACTTATGTTTTATGTAACACCCCGATTTTCTTAATCTTTTTATTTAACTAGTATTTAAGTAATTGTATTTTATTTGAGGCTCTAGAAAATTGAATAAATTATTCCGAGGCCATAGTCACGCTCTACGCTATCGTAGGAAGCTATGGTTAAGTTTTGGGTCGAAAACTCAGACGGAGCTCGGTCTGCGTTTTTCCTTGACAGTAGTGATTTACTACTATCGAGACCTAATTTGGAACCGTGAACGAGACAGTTAGTCTTAGAATCACGTTTCCTATATTTTCGAAAAAGTTCGTCCTGACGTTCGAAAATGAAAATAATATTTTTCTATTCGGACAGAAAATCGATCAGGTAAACGATTCGAGTTGTGTTGAGGTTTTTCGAGAACCTTGAGCCAATGATTTTCATACCAAGGCTATGTTAAATCATTTGGGGATTCCTACAAATGTCATGAGGATTTTCAAATTATCGGGATGTGAATTGACCAAATTACCCTTGATTAGTTTTTACTATTACCTACTATTACTTTTACCTTTCTTAAACCTTAAGTCACCTATTAATACACTATTCTTCACCTTTTTCCTCCTCATTCACGTTGGCCAACTCCAGCTGCTGCTTCTCCCTTCTTCTTTCTTCTTCTTCTTCCTTATTCTTCTTTCTTCTTCCTTCTTCTTCCTCCATTTTCAACTCCATTTTTCTCAAGATTCCTCAAGCTTTTTCAAGAAGGTTTGTGAAGCAAAGTTGCTCCTCTCATCCTCCTCTATCACCTAGAAGGTATAGATTTCATCCTTGAGCTCTCAATATTTATTTTCTCCATTTATTTTCATGAATTTCAATTCCTAGATCTAAACTTCAAAAATCTCTAGAAAATTGTAGAAAAATCATTTTGAGACCAAACCAATTCCTATGAGCTAGTATCATCGCCTACTATCATAATCCAAGAGCTTGTGATGAAATAAAATCTCTAGCCTATTTATCTTTTAAGGGCCGAATGTATGGGTTTTTGGGGGGAAATGAGTTTTTGTTCTTTGTTCTTGATTCCACATGTTGCATCCCTTAATCATGTAATCCAAGTGATTAGGAGGCCAAATCAAACTCTCACCTATTTTTCATGGTGATGGCCGAAACCCTACCTTGTGAGTTTAAGGGTTTTTGGTTCAAATCTTTGACAATTGATCATTGATTATGCATTAGGTATGCTTAAGAATCATTGATCCAAGAGTTGGTAGAATTTCAATATCCCTAGCCTATTTAATTAATTAAGGGCAGTAGATAATCTTAGAGATTAGGTAGTTTATGGTTTCATTATTTTAATTTCTGGTTGTGTTTTACTGTATAGAATCCGACAGGACTCGAACGCTCGATCGCGCACTCGATTGACTGCTGCGGAGCCGCATTCGGAATCTCTCGGGGAAATCACTAAGGTGAGGGAAAGAACCACAATATCGTCGGGGAGGCAAGCTTTAAATAATATATATTGATATGCGTAGGGCAACCTAAACCCTACTAGAGGTAGTTTGACCGTTAGGTTGATTTTATTGCATATTGAGGTTGTCTGTGCTGTGATTGGATATTTGATATATTATATGTGATATGTGTATGATGTCTATTATATGCTATAATTAATTAAATGTTATTTATTTGTAAGTTGACTTTACCGTTGAATATATATTCTGACTGTTGTTGATGTCTGTTGTGACTGCTGGTGTCTGAGTAGAACTAGGCATTAATTTCTGATAAATCGGGTGATGAATGTGTGGTGAGAAAGTCGAGGTTATATATATATATATATATATATATATATATATATATATATATATATATATATATATATATATGTGTCGTAGTGCTCAACCGAGTGATATAGTTGATCTGTCGATGTTGTGATGTGAGTTGATACCTGGTTAAGCCGGATGAAAGTTGGTCGTGGTTGCATATAAGTGGTGGTTGAGGCACTAAGTGTTAATCCTGAGATGAGTTAGTGAGATTCATGTTGCATAGTTGTTATTCATCACTGTGTTGGCATACGGGCGATTTCGATCTTACCTGCGGGGAGATGGTCGTACCGATTAGTTTAGTGTAGGGGCGATTTCGATCTCACCTGCGGGGAGGTGGTCGTACCCGTTAGTCGAATTGTAAACAGACGGGCGCATATCTCGACCTAGCCTGTGGGCGAGGGAACATGTCGTTACCGTAAGTTGCGTTGTTGACGGGCAAATATTCTGACCTGGCCTGCGGGCGGGGGAATATGTCGTATCCATGAGACGATTTGGGCCTGCGGGCTTTAGACCGAACTCTACTTTATGGGGGTGGCATAGTGATGATTGGGACACCTTGATCCGTTGGGGATGTCGCGTCGTGATCGCGTCCATATAGTCGTTAGTTGCATGAGTGTGATGGACAATAGTTAAGGGAAAAATTATTCGGAAGTCATTTGGTTGTAACTGTTGTGTTGGTGAGTGTGCTATCTATATAGATTATTTATATCGCTGTTTTTCCCATGTATGGCATATTACTGTTTCTTATCCCCTACACTTTTCTATGTTGTATTTCTTTGTTCTCGACTGTACGAGAAGACCCTGAGGAGGAGTTACCAGAGGAGATTGACGGAATACCTGTTGAGCCTGATGCCGGCGGGAGAGCCTCGGATCCCAATGCTGGGGGACCTTGAGCGCCAAGAGATGAAGTCGGAGTGCATTTTTGTTCTGATGTTATGTTTTTAGTTTTTAATTATTTCGTACTCTGAAGTATTTTATATTTGGTATCAGTGTTGTAGGCTCTACTGATGGAGTCAATACTATTATGTATATACACTTTTATCATGGTATCAGTATGTATTGTATATTTTAATATTTTCGCAAATTTTATACTACTACGCTACGCTATAACTCTAATAATTATAAGTGGGGTTATCAATGGGACCTCCTAGGAAGAGGCTGTCTCATTTTACCCCTGCGAAAGATTTATTTATTTATTTAATTTGAGCTTTAAAGCAAGGAAGAAGAATTTTAAAAAAATTGTTTAGCTCGACAAGGATGGTCCTTGCTCCTACGTATCCCTCAGTGCGATAGGGAATTCAAAGCTACGTAGTTCTTGTAGAAAATGATTGTGGTTTGTTTGATTTTATTTATTTATTTTGAAAGGGATTTTATTTATTCATTTCGAGAAAGATTTGGTTGATTTTATTTATTTATTTCAAAAGAGATTTGGTTAATTTTATTTATTTATTTCCTTTTTAATAAAGGTTTTTTTTTTTTAGAACTTTTGTGCTGTTACAACTCATACATCCTTAAAGATAGGATAAATTAGCTGTCACTGCTAACTTAATCCATTGCAATAATGTTTTTATTATTTTCGAAAATGAGATTATTTAATTTAATTTATTATATTTTTAAAAAAAAATGGTGCTCTAAGATTTTTGAGTTTTTTTCAACTCATGTATCCTAGACAATAAAATTAATCTAGCTGTCACAACTAATTAATTTCTAAATTTTATTTTTATTATATTAAAATATCTAATTTTATTTTTATTAGAGACTTAAGTCATACAAAGAGAATGACCTAGCCCACTAAAAACGTAAATCCACCCACTAAAGCTTATCCCAATCTAAAAGTGATATCAACAAATACAAAAAAAACAAAACCAGACCCAAGCCCACGTAATGCTATGCTAAAAAAAAAAAATGAATTTAAATAAAAGGAAAATAAAAGGAAAAAGGTGGGTGTGCTCAATAGAAATAGAAGCAGAATGCTTCTGCTACACTCATGATGTAGAGCCACGAAGAAGATGAAGGTGGTGGCGGCTCGTACGGCGTCTGGACTCGTGCAGCGATGCGGCGGCCCGTCGCGTCTGAGACAGTGGTGGTGTTGAACGCTCCAGACCTATTTGCAGTGGCAGAGAAGCACTGCGACGACGGGGCATTACAAGCCGCTCCGCGGTGGTGGAGAGCCGCTGCACGTGGTGGGAAAATCTCTGTTGCGTGGCCTGGTATAATGTTGCTATATGTTGGGTTGATCTTCAAAGGGATTTTTTTATTTGATATCAGTGAAAGCAAAAAGGGGGAAGGTACTGTTATAGAAAATTAAGATGAGGAGGAAGATGGTGAAACAAGAGCAACTTGGCTGCCTCCTCTCCGAAAAGAAGTTTGATCATCTTTATAATTAGCAATTAGGTTAAGAAAGCATTTATTTTAGCATCAATCACCATCAAATTATTCAGATTTTGATTCAATTAATTTCATTAAGATCAATCAATCAAATCCCTTTTTATTTTATCATTTAAATCTTTCTAATTATGGACTCAATTGAATCAATTTTTAAACCAAAAATCAATTTGATTGGAATCCTACCATTAATGATTTTATGGAGTTAATTTCATATCTTATTTAAAAAAGAAACTTGACATATTATAACTAAATCAATGAGGATGATTTTTTGTAGACTTACCAACTTTGGGCTAACAATATTTTATTTTATTTTTTCATGATTTTTATTTTCTTGTTATTGTAATTATCCATTTTAGCCCAAAGCTCATTGGATCGGTTTATGACTTTCTCTGACCCAAATTTATTACTCTTAATTTATTTTTATTATTATTTTTTCATGTTATTTTTATTTTTATTTTTTAATCGGACAAAATTAGGTGTTCACAGAATTATACTGTGATAGATGCAAACATTAAATTACATGATACTGTATACATTCGAGTGTCGACAAGTATGTTTAGGTGGACAATATCAACTTAAGTCACAAATGCGGCCAAATATATAAATATATATAACCACGAATGATGTTGGTGCTCCTTTTGTTTGTATATAATCAGATTGGTAAGAATTTCTTTAATTAGTGTTTTACATGTGCGTGTCTGTGTGTGTCTTTTTTCTATTAAAAAAAATTCCTATGCTGTAAGCAACCTTGAAAGGGAAGGGATACATGTTATATTGGCTTTTATGAGTACAAGATTTGCTTTGGTGAACAACCAAATGGCCTGGATTTTGATGTTAAGTTTCATGAATTTGGTTCATTGAGCCAAATCTATTATTTTCTGCACTATAGATTTTTTTTTCTATATAGAAATGATAAGGTTACTGAATTGTTTATATAGGAGCAATATTTATGGAATTAAGACGTATTACATTTTCACTGACTTAGTTTATTCAGTTCGTATGAATTTCAATATCATTATTTCAGTTAAGCTACTTTAATACTTTTTTAGATATTTATTGCTACAATTATTTTTATTTTTGGTTTTGATAAATTTAAGTGGCTTTGTTAAGTCATAGATCAATCGGAAAAGAATATGGAAATAGTTGTTAAAAGTTCAGCATGGGTCATTCAAATGCCCATAAAACATGCTTTACATGCTTCAGAAAAAACAAAACTTGAATGCTTCAATTTTGTTCTTTTTTTGGAGAACTTACTTTTAGAGTAGTCGAACTTTCCTCATTTGCCCAAATTAATTCTTACCTTTTAGCATATTTATCAACAAACACAGACGAAGGCCACTGGCTTGCTTTTCAACTCTGTTATCTATGAGAAGTTGGGAACTAGGAATTAACAAATATGAGTTTACTTTCCATTGCATTGGCAAATTTAATCTTTCTACAGGGTGTTCAAATTCATTCATGGCAAGAGCCCTTCATGCATTCAAGTATGTATCCTGACCAAGGGATAAGCAGATGTATGGGGTGATGATGTTGTGCCCGAAGTATCAACTCATCTTGAGGGTTTAGAGTTTAGTTCACCCTTTGAGTTTATTATATTTAGATTGAAGTGAATTGAATACTTTACAAGTTTAGTTGAGGTGAAGTTATGGCTAAGGAGAGGTTTAAAGCGAGATCCATACATGATCTAAGATTTATTTCACATTTTTGGTTTGGTGCACACTCTGGTGGTGCATTCTTTATGTCCTATTTTTATATTGTAACCTGCTTTGTCCTTTCTAAAATTTTCGATAATATCTTTTGGTTTTTTTCTACTTTCAAAGCTACTTTTCTTTGTGGTTGGACTTTTGTTTTCGGAGTTTAGGGTTGAGTTTTAAGTTTTCAAGGGAAAGTTTGATAGTGAGAGCAATTTGTGTATGGTGGTATTCAGAAAGTAGAGGCTTGCATTAGCTTCCCTACTTGCATACTCTTACTCTTTCTGCATTTTGGAGGATTACCTCAACTGTTTTTGTTTGATTAAAAGTATAAATTTAATTTTATAAACAGGCCTATTTCAAGTATGTGTAAAAACATAAGTCGCTGGTGCGAATGTGAAACTCTATGGCTTTTTATATCTTAAATCATTAGTGCTTATAATTAGTTGTTGTGCTCCCAAACAGGTTCTGAAAATATTTCAGTTCATTAGAGATATTGACAAACCAATTGCATGATATGGCAATGAACTATTATGGCTTTTGTTGACAGAAAGTGCTTGAAACTACTTCATTTTATACTATTTCTAGGAACTTGGATAAATGGAATGGTGCATTACTGTTTCTTCTTAATCAAGTTCTACTAGCCAAAATATTGTTCTTTAGAAACACTTAAAGAAAATTCAATGGGGGACAATTGATATTTGATAGAGTGGATAGTTGATAGATAGGAATGATAGAATCTGTGTCTATTTCAAGTTCTTATGATATTGGCATCAACAACTGTATTTTATGTGCTACTGTAAAAAGAAGTAATAGATTTGGAAGGATGCAGTATCAGAAATGGTTTAACAAATCAACAATTAGGGTCTAAGTTCATTGAGAAATTAGGAAGTAGGGTGTATGGAACTTTTTCATGCTTTCCTTGTCTTGTTGGTATTTTTCTGCTTTGTATACATAGTATCTACAAACTTTTATAATAGGATCGATCATTCTGTCATCAATGTTACCCTGCTTTGCTTATAGTTATGTTCTATAGTTTTGTACCAAAGCTTTAAAGTGATAAAAACATTGTCTACACTAAATATATGTTGCGCCTCACGGTTTTTGCTTTGGAAGTGCAGGGTCAACTAATGCATGATCCTAAGACATGCCCATCAAGAATCCAAACTCTTGCTGATAAATTAGTTAAATAATTACTTAACTAAGATTTTACTGACAAGTCTTAAACTCCCATTCTATGAATTTTTGTTTAACATTTATGTATATACACAATTTTGAGTTTATATTTATATCTACTTTATGAAATATATAATTCAAAATGATTTATGTATTTTTTATCTTCGATATTATTTGTATCAGTTGTATACTTTATAACAATGTAAATATTAATATATTACTTTATTAAGTTTTTTCCTAGGTAAAAAAAAATTTGAATAATTTACCATTCAACTTTAAGAAAAAATGTACAAAGCAATGCGGCACGAGGGCATATAGCTAGTTGACAACAAAAGAGCGAATAATTATTGCTACATAAATCTCAATATACAATTCAACTGTCGGAAATACAAAGGGTACATGATGACCCCAAAATTCAATCTAAAGTCTCGTGCAAATCATATAATTCTCTGAAAACTAGTCTGCATCTAGTAGCTTATCTTTAGTCCAAAAAAAAAATCTAGTAGCTTATCTATTTTTCATGATAACTTAAAAAATATAGTAACTACAGTATATCTTCAATATTTATTGACTAATACAAGGTACCCTCCTAAACGCGGGCAAGCTTATCCTACCATTAAATATACATGACCTAAATAATAATAACATGTACCGAGCATTGGATAGACAGCATAGTGAAATTGTGCTGAACAGCTGTAGGTAAACCTTCCCTGGATATTTTGGTGTCGGCTACTATCATTCATGTATATAAACTAAGACTTAAAGACTTCAAAAAGAAAAAAGAAAAGTGCAAGGCCTCCCGCGAAGAACATCTAATACGTACAACAATAGATGGACCCATACTCTAATGATTGACCTTGCATTATAATTAAATACTAATTTTTTATTTAATTTTTTAAAATATTTTATTTTAATTCCTTATTGCTTACCACATACCTAATAGAAGTTCATTAACAAGAACTAAAATCAATTTTTATTTTGAAAAATGAAAGAGTATATTTAAGCCATTTCAGTTTTTCAATTATTTTCATTTAGGGATGGCCAAATTATCTTTTTTAGGAATATTCAAACCAAATTACCGTATCTTTGAACTAACTTGTAAGAGTTTAGCTTTCTTTTTGGTGTTACGGTTTTTTTTTTGTTGTAATATTGCACTTAAAATATTAATTTAGAATTGTCTGAAATAAAATAAAACTGTGCAGTCTATAGGGGTTGGTTCTTCTAGTCAACTTTCTGCTCATAACAAGTTGATTTTCAATTTTTTTTTTAAATGAAGGTATAGAACTTCGATAAAATCTTATAATACAAAGTCCTCCTTAGGAAAAAATATCATGAAGGAAAAAGAGTATTCCACCCCAATTTTATTAAAAAACAAAAAAGAGAAAAATGAATACACAACATGGGGGAGATAAACTAATACGCATGAAAGAAAAAGCAAGCAAAGAAAAGACTAAAAGTATTTAAACCTACAATTAGGAAGGCCTAACCTATTTCTATTAAACTCTTCACTACTGAAGACTGAAATTGAATTCCACCAATGATAACCAAGATGATCAATACCATAAGCTGCAAGCTTATCATCATAACAATTTCCTTCTTTAAGGATATGAGAAACTAAAAACTGCATAGATTTAGTAATAATTAGACAGTTTCTCCATCGATATGTTTCTTAATTGCCAAGGAACAATGTCAATGGAAGTGAATGCTTGAACCAAAAGGGAAGAATCACGCTCCAACCAAAACTTCCTCCAACGTCTACTAGCAGCAATCTCTATATCCAGTATAGCAGCAATCTTATTATAAATTGTTATGCTATTAATAATTTATCTTAACTTTAGAAAGGGGGAAATCTTTCCTCAGTACTAAACATTTTTTTCACCTAAAAAGTTGTTTAAATTAATATAAATTTGAAATAATTTTCTTATTTTATTTTATTTTATTTTATTTTATTTTAGTTTTTTGGTAATCTTTTTATTTTCTTTTTTTAACGTTTGAACTACTTTCAAAATACATTTACTTCAACACTAAGGGGGAATCCTAATAGCGCACAATCGTAAATTTAAATTTTCCCTATAGCAATTTTTTCCGGCCAAAGATTAGTAGATGTGTGAATGACATACCACCGCTACCACCACACTATTAGAAATTCATGAATTACTTACGAATTTTCTTGCGGATTATTTTTACAAAAATTTCCTATGAATTTTTCTGCAATTTTTTTAGAAGTAAGTTTTTTCTTGTAGATTCAAATTTGTAGGAAATTTTGATATTTCCTATGAATTTAAATTTTTTGCAAGAAAATTTTCAGGAAATTTCCTGCAAATTTTAAAATTCACAGGAAAAAATTACCCACGAAGATATTACCTATGGACAAAATTCATAAAAAAAAATTATAGGAAACCTGTTTCCTACGAATTTTTGTGTAAAATTCGCAGGTAATCAAAAAATTTCTAGTAGTGCCACTTAATCACACTGAAAAAAAAAAAAAAAACTCGTATAAATTTTGATTTTGACTTTAGTTTTATATTAATGTCATTTTTGTATGTAGATTTATATTAATGTTATTCAGTATATTTTTCAGTTTTTAGATAAAAGTAATAAGAAAGCTTTTGAGTCAAATATAAGTTAGTTATCTAAAATAATTTTACTGAATTTTCTTGGACTAGTTTTGGCTTCACTTTAACAGAACCCTATATTATACTATTATTCAAGATAATACTAAATGAAGATAAATTATGTGGTGTTTTTAATTTTAAAATATTAATGTAGTTTTGCATTCTGTTAACTTGTTCATACCTTATTTTTTTTTTCAAGTTTTAGTTAAATTATTTAGATGTAAAACTGTAGAAGATAACAATCCTGTGTTTTTAATCAGTAAGAAGAAAAACCATTAAATTTGTAGGATACTAAATAATTAGGAGCAATTCATAGATCCTCCTTATGACATCTCTGTCCAATTGACAATATCTAAGAGAGAATAATTATTGCTACATAAATCTCAATACACAATTCAATGGTTGGAAATACAAAGGGCACATGATGACACCAAAATTCAACCCAAAGTCTCGTGCAAATAATATAATTCTCCGATCACCAGTCTACATCTAGTAGCTTATCTTTTTTCATAATAGCATCAACATATCATGATAACTTAAAAAATATAGTAACTACAGTATATCTTTAATATTTATTGACTAATACAAAGTACCCTCCTAAATGCGGGCAAGCTTATCCTACCATTAAATATACATGACCTAAATAGTAATAACATGTACTCAACATTGGATAGATAGCACAGTGAACATTGTGCTGAACAGCTGAAGGTAAACCTTCCCTGGATATTTTGGGAGTTCAATGCCTCTCCAATACTAGATTTTTTCGGTAGGAGAGAGAAAGACACATGTAATAAAATATTATTATTACATGTGTCTTTCTCTCTCCTACCGAAAAAAGCCAGTGACCGGAGAGGCCGAGAGGATCCCTTTCCATATTTTGGTGTCAGCTACTATCATTCATGTATATACCCAGAACTAAGACTTACACACTTCAAAAAGAAAAAAGAAAAGTGCAAGTCCTACTGCAAAGAACATCTAATATACAACATTAGATTGACCCATACTCTAATGATTCCCAGGTGAAGGGCTGGAATACATAATAAACTCTTGGTGAGCTTTTGAAGAGCAAAGCCACACAGACACATACAGCTGCAATGGCCAACATTGACAGCATCGCCGGCCTATAAACCAGTGCTCTTCTCACGCCACCATATGCCAGCTTGCGCTGGCAGTGCCCACAATGATGTGACATTGCTGTTGTTTCGATCTTCTCAGTTTGCAAACTTGAAACTTTAGATGATCTATGTCCGTCTGATCGCTCCTTCTTTATGTTACAATCCACCAGGGTGCCAGGGATATCAAGCACGTGTTGTTGACTTTCGCATTTCTTGCTTGTTTTCCTCTGGACAAGTTGAATGTAGGAGTAGTAGCCCCGCAGGGATGCGTAGTCGTTGGGTGTCAAACCTGTACTGTCCCGAGCAGTTTTCCATGCCTTAGTTCCCACCTGAACATGGCAGACATAAGGGTAAATCATATTGGGATAGATCCTTCCACAAGTAATTCAAGTAAGGGTTGACAATGTACTAAGAATCATACAGCTTTCCTGCAAAGAGCTCGCCCAACAATATGTAAAAAGGGGAAGAGGGGGAGTGCTTTAAAGTATTGACAGAATATATAATAATGCCTTGACTGCAATGTCCAAATTCGGGAATGGATCTTTTCATGTATGTTTTTCACATGACAGCCCATGTGAAGAGAGAGATAGTGATACAAAAGGTTCTAAATAGGGCCTCATCAGTGGGGTCCTCTTAAAATTTGTCAGGCCTTGTATTTTGAAGTTTGTGTCTATCTCTCTATTCACATGACCATCCGGATGCCGGAGTTTATAATAGTCAAATGAAAAGACAAAAATACATAATGCATGCAGAAGAGAAAAGAATTACCATTCCTGGATCATCAGTTAATGCATCCAATACGTTCTCTGAGCCATTCATACTTGCAGCAACATGAAGGGGAGTCAACCCAGCAGGCCCAAGAGCATCAGGTCTGAATAAGAATCTGTCAAGGGACTTGTTGTCTTGCTTCTCTTTGCTGTCTACGCCATCTGCAACTTTAACTGGCACAAATTTTAACAGTAGTTCCACCATAGGCCGGCAATTTCTTTTTACAGCTTTGTGTAGAAGACCCATGTCTAACAATGCAAGTTCCACGGAGGTATGATCTCCTGTGTCGACAACACCGTCAAAGATAATGTCCAAGAGTTTTTTCATCACCGCACACCAATCATGGTCTATGGAGAAGCCAACAAGCCACATGAACCGATTAAAATTGAAGCGATCTTGGACAGGTGCCATCGGACCTAGCCTAACTTTCACTTGACTTCTATGAAGGAGCCAACCCATTTCCTGTATGAAATACAACGCTCTAGTCTTTTCTTCCATTAGTTTGGTTTTTATCTGGATGTTATCAGCAGCCTCTGCTGCCTCAATGACATTCTCCAGCTTAGAGATCTCTGAACAAATTTCTTGCTCTGCAACAATAAATGGAAAGGAACAGCTGCTAAGATCATTATCTTCCACCTGAATAAAGATTATCAAATCAGAATCAGAGATGAAAATATAGCTTCAAAAGTTAGCAAAATAGAAAGAAGCCGTTTGAGCAGAATATGTTTTTATCATCATATTCAACCACTAGGCAATTCTCTGCTTCATCTGCAGAAACCATCTTTATGCTTTCCAGGGATAGGTTGCCTCTGTTCAACCATTTCTTAAATCATTTTCTAAAAGATTTGAAAATTTATAATTTGGTTTAATTAGTTTCACCTAAAAAAAGCTAGATTATATACAACCCAAGGTCTTAAGACAGGAAAGGGGGGAGGGGTAGGGGCCAAACTAAGCACTCACTCTCATTTATAAAGATTGGTTTTCAATAGTTCACAAGAAAACCTAAAATTTCTATAGGACTATGATCAACTAAAAGTGTATCAAAGCTAAACCACCAAACGGCAGGCAACAATAACAACAAATATCGAATCGCCAAGGTAAATTAACAAAGGACACCTAAAAGGTAAGCTCCAGTTATTTGTGTGATTCAGCTAAATTAAAGAAATTCATAGTACAGAAAACAAAAATTACTTAATGAACTTAAAGCAGATTTCACTTTGTTGAAAAGAAGACCAAGGCAAAACATATATGTTCAGAAAATTTTGTGCCTGTACGGAACCACCTCAATAAACCCTCTCCCAGTCACATTCGGTGTATGACAAGAGAAGCTGAATTGCTGAACCTCATCATGTTCAATGGCTGCGTCAGCACCATCAATCAAATCATAACAATTATCCTGTACCAGATACTTTCCTTCAAGTGCACAGAGCAACCTGAAATCAAGAGAAAGATTAACTTCTGGGCCAATCCCATCAACAAAATCCAGAACATGGATCCCCCCTTCTCCAAAATCATAGGCACAATTATACCCTGGACATTTAGATAATGTTTCCTTCTCTCATCCATTTTCAAAATTGCTTCAGTGCCAGTAAGAATAGAGTATAACATATGAAGTTACAGTTTCTTTCAAAATCTTATCAAATCATGTTACCAGGGGCTGAAACGCATAGGGGCAAGAAGGGGGGGAGAGAGTTGAATTGAAGAAAATAAGCTCAACAAGCAACAAGAATTTTTTGTCTGTTATTTCCTAATTTCTTCTTACATAACTGTATAAGCAGCAGTATGATATACCAAAACTGAAGTAAGTTTGCCTCAACATAAGCTTCTGCCTATGCTCTTTTGGAGCTAGAACCTCTCAACTCAACATATTTCAATATCATCAGGTGCATGGAGATTTACCTTGTGCTAGACAGGAAAAGGTTGAATCCTTTCACTATAAATTGAGCACTCGAATTGGTAGAAACAGCAAGTGGTTTAATGCACAAAATTTGACAGTTTTTTGGGCTTTTAAGGTGCAATGGCACATCTAAGACCACCTGACCTGCAAAGAGATTTTAGCTACCAAAGTAAGATGATAGAAGATTTTGCTAAAACTTCAAATACAATCATAAGAGAAGAATACACACAACACACAGTGAGAGAAAACAAACCATTATACAGAAAAGCTACCGAGTGGCGCACCCTTGTATATACCCATCCTGTTCTCCAGAAAGAATCATTTGATGCAGCGAGAAGCTTTCTCAAGCTGGACCCTAGATTATAGCATAGCTGCATTATGAAATAGTAATAAGCACATTTAGATATTTTATTTTCTCCAACGGTTCCAGTAGGCAACCTACATTTGTGACATTTTATCAAATTATACCTCCTCCCATGCAGAATTTTCTAGACGGAGATATATAGTTAATATTATACAGCCTGGCCTTATATAGCTCTCTATTTCTGTGGGGCTGTGGGATAACCAGTTAAGGATCTGTATTTAAAAAACCATAAATCAAACACTGCACAAAGAAATGATACAGTAAAAAAATTATAACAATTTCAAAGCAGGGAAAAAGTACCTGTGATCGAAGAACAAGGGGAAAATCATTTGGATCCTTGCCAAAGAGTTTGAAAACAATTCGATCTGTGCGACTCTGCAAACAGAAAAAAGCAAACATATGAATACCAATAAATACAATCTTCTGACAGCCACCAGAAAACAAAGTTACACTTTAAAAAATCAGAAGTTAAAATTTTGGAGTGGGAGGAGGAGGAATGCTCTATTCTCTATACAGACCATGACTTTTGTAGACATTGAAGTAAATTACTTTATCAATTAGTAAGAAATAAATAAATCATGTAAACAAGTATAAAAGCATGACTTTCAAAAATTTACATCAGGACCAATTCCAGGGATTATTCTATAGCTGAGAAATCTACATGAATCAAACACCGATCTAAGCATGCACTAGTCAACAATAGCAAATCAAACTGTTAAAAATCTTTTCTCTTCTTTCAAGAATAACAATCTCAGACACACTAACAGCACAATGAAAGCCAAACATTATCAATAAATTATAAAAATATAGATCTTTCTCAAACAAAATAGTCTGCCCGCTAATGGAAAGGTGGATGAAACTGAATAATAGACCTCAATTGAAGGCCTTGGGCAAAAGATATTTAAACAATCATCTGAAATGAACATTTGGAGAACCAAAACTTCTTTGATGCAAAGGTAATGGAAGCATAATCAAATTCTGCAGTAAAAAGGAAATAAATTCAAATTACTAAATAATAAACCTGAGCTTCCCCACTAGAATTAGATGGTGACTGGGAAGAGGTTGAATCTGAGTTTCTACTTGTCTGTGGTGGACTTGACTTCAGAGAGTTGCATTGTACCCATGAAGGACGATCAAGAGACCCAATCCCTGGCACCACAAGAGGACAAGAATTCGGGTGATCCTCAACATAATCTTGTAAATCATCATATACATTATTCAGGTCAATGTTGTTTAAGCCATTCCTGCGAACTGTAGTCTCTGCTGCAACTGATTGGGGTGGAACACAATCCCTTGACCGAATTACACTTGAGGACTCTGGTCGAGAAAGAGATTTTAAACTTCCTGATCCACCATTACCTGAAGGTATACATTTTTGTGCCATATCATAAGCAGGCCCCGATTCACACTGTAGCCTAGCCTCTGGAGGGTCCTGATGGATTGGACCATTATCCATCTTGATAGAAGAATCAAAAGGTCTAGATGTTTCAGGACCATTTGAATTCGTGTTAAGAACATTCTGTGCAGCTTTTACCAAATCTTGAGATCCCTCCAATAAGGATCCTATATTTCTTCCGTCAACTGTACCAGCCAGACTTGCCAAATTCCGTATCAGATTAGAGAGAACATCCTGGTTTCTCGTATGATCTGACCCATTTGCTGCAATTTATAGAAGGCATAATCTGTGGAGTCAGATAAATATGCCAAAATATGACATCCAAAATAACAGTGGAAAGACATGACATTTCCAAAAGCAGAGACAATTAGCATAAGCTCAAAAAGCAACTTTCATGTTTTTCAAGGAATGTTTCAGCAGAACACACTATCACTAGAAGGCTAAACCTTCCGGCTTTCTACGTGTCAAATATTTATGTGCCCAAAAGTCAGAAGGAACATGGAAACAAAAAGAAGTGGATGACAGTGACGGTAGAGTCATGAAAAACAACAAAACAGAGGATTATTGTCTTGACCAAATACTTCACACCAACCATGATTTTGGCAAATCTCGGATGATCAATTTTGGCTAACTCCCATTGGCCACATGATTCTCCCATCCTTTTGTAGTTGAAACTTGCAAGTCCATAGAAGAGCAAAAGAGTCGAGCTAAATTGTTAAGTTAAACCACCCAGGTTCAAGTAGAGTTAAGCCTTTTGCAATGTTGTCTACAGATGAAGCTTAAAACTCTCAGCACCACCAGAGAAAAATCTTGTCTTAAAACCATCACAGTGCCTAAACAAACTTCATTTAAATTAGCCCTATTAGGATCAATAAAATAATCACTGCAATCAGGCCGTGCGTCGTAACTCCAAGATACCACATATCCAAATTATCATCATTAGCATCAGCACGGAATTACTTTTTAAGACTTTACTAATCCACCTCCAAGTCATGCATATTTGGCAT
Source organism: Ammopiptanthus mongolicus (assembly GCA_039655645.1). Lineage (NCBI taxonomy): Eukaryota > Viridiplantae > Streptophyta > Magnoliopsida > Fabales > Fabaceae > Ammopiptanthus > Ammopiptanthus mongolicus. Next base: position 87,603,615 of record CM077345.1, read on the forward strand.
CTAAATTCACTATACTTGTTACTACAATACTAATTAATAAAGAGATTTAGGGTCTGCTCTGACAGCCTATGCTGGAGAAGGAAAAGAAAAGCCTATCATATCAAACAACATAAGGAACTCCATAAAACATTAAGCATTTTACCTCAGTTTTGCAAAACAATCAATGGGACAACCAACCTATAGCGTCCCATTGGCACTTGGATTTAGGGTTGGGTTCCAATGCTAAATTTCATGTTTGGTATGCCTTTCGGAATTAGAACCCTAATTTCCTAACAATAACTCCTAGGAAACGAAAAACAACTAACTAAAGCCCTTAGTTCTTAACCCAAACACTGATTCCAATTCGAAGAACTAATAAGATCCACTCTACATCCCGCATACACATCATATAACAACTCCAGTCACCTAAGTCAAGTACTTCAACAACCATCTCCACTGCCACAGCCACTATTGCCACCATTATTTGCACCACCACCTATTGCCACAATAAAATATTAACTTGGTTATTTATGAATGTAATTTAAAATTGTGTGGACAATATATATACCAAACAACAAAAATTAGAACTATTTTGCCGCAACAGTAAGGCTGCTGCCATGTGACCTGGTGGTCGCAGGTTCTACTTGTGGAAACAACCTCTCTGGGTCTCTGCTTATGGGGGTAGGGATGCATACCACTTCGGAAAATTCATTTATGCTACATTAAAGAATAAAATCAAAGGTACAAAGATATCAACTAACATATCTCAGCAAGGTATCATCGAAGCAGCAACTTCCACCATTCTTTTTGTTTTCTATGATTATCAAATTTTCCTCAATCCAGAGAGGATATATACAGACAAAATAACATGTGAATAGGCATCATTTCTGTTTCATAGTGCAGCAGCCAAATAATTAAATTACGATTATGAAGAATAACAAGTAGATAAACTTCTGATGACACAAACTCACAATGCATATTGGACAGCATCCTCAGCAGACTCATTAACAGATAGCTACTACCCCTTTCATCATTCAGAGAGCCCCCATTAGCTACAGTAGGATCAGGGTGTGTTTTCCTCCTCCTCTTATTGTGGCCTGCCAGACGCCTACGACAACTTCTCTTCCCTTCATCAAACTCTTGAAGAATATGAAACCTGCCATAAATTTAACATGTTGCAGCAACTAGGGTTCTAAAGTAAATGTTCTGGAAACTAAAAATGCATATACACCAGGTTGTAAATAACCAACTATAAAAAATAGGGATGGGTAAGGGAGTTCAAAACTTCACACACAACACAAACCGGGTAATTTCATCTTTCCGTTCAGAACATCTTCCAAAAAATTAATATGATGAACATATCATAAATGTGAAATGTGCTCCCCAAGAAACTATCATTTTATAACCTAACTGACCTGCTACACTGTTGACAGAACCGCTGCATAACATTTCCCACCAGTGCCTTGCTAGCCTTGGAATGCATATCACAAACTTTGTGGCGACGGTGGTAATCCTTTGCATTTCTAAGATCAGCCCTACAACCTTCCACCTGACAAACAGCACGATTCGAAGTATTCTCAGTCATCTTTGTCTTCTTTCCACTAGTTTCCTCTCCTTCCATGATAGGGTATACTTGACCTCCAAGGTTCAAATTAAGGGAACCACCATCATTCTCCATCCCTTCAGCAACAACAACACTTCTCCTCCTCTTTTCCATTTCTCTATTTCCTTCCCCAGGGTTCATATCATCCCAACCAGAACACAAATTGTTAGAACTATCACCGTTTGCAGGAATTTCAGGATCAGATGGAAATAGCTGGCGGCTCCTACAATCTGAAGGCACTGGATTCAGTGGCCTAGCAGTGAAAAGATCCCCATCCCATCTCCAATCATTCAAATCCCATTCCAAACTTCTCTTCCCACCAGCCTTCATCTCTGGCACAACTGGTCTACACAAATACTGAGTCTTTCCCCCAAATTTAGCATCCATGAATCAAAAAACTCCCACAAAAACCAACAAAATTAACAAACACCCAGATTCCAAATCCACCTGAATAAAGTACCCAGTTGAAGAAATTACAATAAAAACATACAAACTTCAATTCCTACCTTCAAAAATATAAACTTTAATCATCCACTAACATCGGATAACAAAAATAACAAACCCCTTTTAGCTAGCACATCCATTCATCCTGCAAAAGAAGCATGTCCATGGATCCAAGCAATAACAGCTCACCCAAAAGCAGCAAATACACCATAAATTACCCTCAAGTCATGGAGAAGCAACCCAGAATTCCAAAACCCAAACTTGCAGCATGATTTCACATGACCCAACATCTCAATGTCATAGCTTTTGAAGTGGACAAGCAAGAAGGTTTGCATCAGAATTCAAGGGAAGTTGAAAGGGACATAAGAGAGAGAAGGAAAGAACAAGTTGGGGGGCATGAAGACTGAAGCGAGTTGAGGAGAGAGAATATAGAAGTGGACACAGAAAGAATGCGTAGAACAGAGGGAAATTAGGAAAAGGTTAGGAACGAATGTGATGAAAATGCTGTTACTGTGCTGAGACAGCGTCTCACTCTTTCTCTCTCTTAATTTTTATGTGATGCCATACATAGTACTAGAGGAATCTTGGACTCTAACCACTCTCTTTCTCCCTGTTAACACGTTTTAGAAAATGTCAAAATTCTGAAACAAAAAAGCAGGCACTGTCTGAGGAAGATAACTTCATAGCCATTGTTATTTATTTCTTGGGCAGTTGTGCTCCATAGCCATTGTTATTGTTATTCTACTAAAAAAATTTGTTGTAATATGTAAGATGAATATTCCTTCTGTTTTTAATTATGCATAAAAAATTAGTTCGCAGCATTTAGCAAACTCTCCTATGAAATATGTACAAAGAATAAGCTACCCACCCTATTTTTGTATGCAGGGGGGTACATTAATCTCTCTTGAGTTATACCATCCATATCCCTCTTGATTTACTCAGCTCCTCGGTTCCTGTAAGTACAATCTCATCTTATAGGAAAGATAAGTGTAATGATAATTGAATCTTAAGGAAGCGACTAGTGAGTGTATCTATTAAAACAAAAAAGGTATTGAGTATAATTAAATTAAACTTTAAGAGATGTTAATGTAATTTGCTCGTTATATTTTTTTTTGTTGGTAAGCCTTGGATCTACTTTGCGGAAATTACAAAGGGTTAATGAGAGACCGAAAATGAGAAGAAAATTATATTTTAGGTAAATGAAATGAGTATATGAATATATAGGTGAGACTATTAACAATTTAAACTTTTTATTTACACTTTTTTATGAACTATTGTATTTAGGACATTTAGTTTCCCGATGACATCCCGAAATATTCCCACAAACTTCGGTCATTAAGCATTTTAAAAGGTAGCAATTGGAAGAGGATGTAATGGTAAAAAATTGTAAACAATTCATAAATTATTATTAATAATTATAAGTATTTGTCCTGAAAAGTAAAAGAATTATATGGAAAAGTAAGGAAAAATTTGGTAATTTAGAAATTAGTTGGAAGAATTGACAATATATTTAAAGAATGAATAAAATATTTAAAATATTTTCCTTGATATAGCTGATGTCATGTGACCCACGGCAGAGGAGAGAAATTGTAGAAAATGACTTACATTCAAAAACGACGACTCTAATTTAATGTATAGGAATTGATTAGTAGTAAAAAAAATCTGAAAATTAGTATTACACAATTAGCAGAAAATCTTAAAATGAGTCTTAATAATTAGAAATATTTGTTCTGAAACTAAAAAAGAAATAAATATAAAAATAAGTAAACATACTTAATAATTATAGTAATTAATTAATGAAATATAGTAATCATTGTAGTTATAGTAATTCCCGTGATTATAATAGTTAGAAATATTTGTGTGAAAAAGGAAAAAAATAAGTAAATAAATTTGGAAATGTGTTTATAAAACAACACTTGACAGACTGATAAGCAAAAAGATTATCAAAAACGATTCACGCTCAAGAATGATGACTCTAATTTAATATATATATATAGAGATATAGAGATCGATATGACAATTTATTCAAATATAATTATATTTTCTTAAAATTAAGATATTTAATAACTTTCTTAATCATTATGAGAAAAAAAACTAATGCTTTGAAACTCTTTATAGTTAAAAGTATTAAATGCACATGCCTTTTTCACTTTTTTAAATTAATAATTAGAAAGATTTTAAAAATAATAATTCTATATATATTCTATCATGAAATGACTCAATTTGAGAGGGTATTTTTCTTTTTTCCTTTTTTAGTAACATATTATTGGTACGAAGTACCCACCGTCGTAAATAATGACCAATCTTCGTCGGGAGACCTGAACGATATTTAAGGGATGCCTCCTCCCAATCAAATTTTTTCCATATATATATATATATATATATATATATATATATAAGTTAGGAGTCAAAGGTAAGAGTGTCTTTTTTCTTTTAATTGCAAATTTGCAATTGTACTCTATTGTTAGTATCACAATAATGTGTGTGGAAATATTGGTCAAAGACAAAAAAAAAAAAAAATAAAGGAATTAACATAAAAATGTTTTTAATGATTTCAAAAATATTAAATACTTTGATTTATATGTAATAGTTTTGTAATAATTAAGAATATAACTTCTGTTATTTAGATGAGGTTTTGAAAAGTTTAACATTTTTATTTTTACATTTGTTGTTTGGTACAATTATAATAATAAAAAAAAAACCTAATAAATTCTCCAAACTATTGCAATGTGTGTTGGTTTAATTGTGGAAGAGGCTCGATTTGGATCCCCTACTTATGTGGTTATTATGGATTTGATTCCAGAATTTTTGTGTATAAAAAAAAAAATTGTTAAAATAGGTGTATATTTAGGCATTTTATGGTATCCCACTTAAGCGTTTTATTGTATCTAGAGAATGAGAGATTAGTATTTGAGAATACTGTAGAAAAAAAACTAATCAAAACATTCACCATTAGCTCACTTCATTAGTGCCTTGCATTTATCTTTAATTAATTAACTAAACTTTCTGAAGTAACTTGACACGTATGTAGTTGTTAATGTAAGTTTTTGTCAACTTTTGATATTAGATACAAGATAGAATTAATGGCATCCCGTGTCCATTAAGTAATTTACTGGCTTGGAGTAAGAAAAAGCATTTACAGAATTTATATATTGCAAGTTTTTATTTTGATTTTTTCTCTTTTTCTGATTCATGAAAATTACTCTTTCATGATTTTATCAGATCATGAGAGTTTTTCAATATAGAGTGTCAGATTGAACAAATACTTTACTACGGAGAATTTCTTGTATGTCCACGGAGAAAGTCCACATGAAGTATACAAAAATTTCTCCGTCATATGGTTGCAGCATTTGTAAAGACGATTTTCGATCAGGAAATATTAGATTTAAAGTATGCGATCAATAGTAATTTATGCAGACCTCAATGCTTGAGTAAATAGTAGAGACGTTGACAAAAAGGAAAAGAGTATAGATCTTGACCCTGTATTGGTTATATCATATATCATCAAAAGAATAACCTGGAATATTTGTAATTGTCACTAGACATCTGTTTAAATTGCATTATATTTTTTTGGTTACATGCATAATGCATTATTTGTTATTATTCTAAGAAAATCAGAGATAATTTAATTTTTTTTAACTAATAGTAATTTTCTATTAGGAAATGTATATGTAAAATAAAAAAAATTCAAAAACGTAAACTATTAATATATATTAAGACCATTAGCCGGTCAACTTTTTAAATTGTAATTTTTTTTTATAAACAAATAATAAGTTGGATTTAATTGTTATTCACTATCAATGTAAAGATTATTTACATTATCACTCAATTAATCATAAATTATCACATCATTAAAAAAATGTTTGGCTCTTATCTTAAGTACCTTAAAAGTCATTCATACCATAATTTGTTATTGGTTGACAGTATAAACAGTTTTACACTGACAATATACATCAATTAAACTATGCATATCTTAACTGTATGCTTTATAAACTAAGCATATAAGATTTTTATTATAAAAAATTGAAATGAGTTGTAAGCATAATATTTTTTTTTTGTGTGCACAAGGGTATAATACCCAACCGATAGTTAGAGATTAATCCCTTTTGAGACATAAAGATCACCTAAGTGGATTTTACCTTTCCCAACAAAGTTTTTTCATACATACGGCAAGAATCAAACCCCTAACAACATGCTCAAGGAACCCAACTATCTACCAATTGTGTTGGGCTTGTTGATGTTGTAAGCTCACAATATAAGATTAGGGGTCTAAAAATAATGTTATTTTTATTCTAAAGAATAAATTATTGCTAAGTTAAAACAAAATTATTTTTAAGAGTTTAAGTTTGATACACTGTAGTGGAAAATTTTTTATACTGACAATCACAAATCACTCTATATGTGACATTTAAGATAGTTATGATAAGAATCAAAGATTTTTAAAGATGTGGCAACTTATAATTGGTTGACAGGGCAAATGTTTTTTACATTAATAGTGATATCAATAAAATCCTTATTTTAAAGTGGGATTTTTTTAAATGAAAAAATAAAATATATTTATATTTAATTTATTTTAAATTTTATCACAATCTTAATTTACTAATCCATCCAAGTATATATTGAAAGCAACACAGGGAAACACAAGAACATGTGATTGAATTGTGTTTCTTATCTTTTTGAAGAAAAAAAATTTAGCACATGCAAGAGAGTAAGGATAAACACGATAGAAAACAAGTTTTCAAAAGAAGGATATTAAGAACTTCAAAAGCAATCCGCAAACGTTAGTTAAAACAAACTTAAACAGAGAAGGGATAGAGAAGACCACACAAGGATGTTATCTGGGTTCACTCTTCCAAACAAGAGCTACGTTCAGTCCCTTCGACTTGAAGGTTTTTCTACTAAGTATCTTAATTCTTACAAGTATTCTTTAACTTGCCTCTTCGGGCTATAACACCAAGTATTCTATACTTTTTCAGACTACACAACTATTCTTTTACGGTTAAGCTTCTTAAGGCTCACTCTAACAAATATTAAAGAAAACTTTTAAGCTTAGATCAACTCACTATGTATGAGAGTTTTACAAGTTTGAGTTTGAACAAAATAAACTCTTTGCAGCAAGAAAATATAAAAGTTTACCATCGTTTTGATTCCCTTGAATATCAGAGCATTGTTCTTAATTTTTCATGAAGGTCTTCTGTTATTTATAAGCTTGAGGAGTTCTTCATGCACTTCTTCTTCAACGGTAATAAATGTGTTCGTTTAGAAATAGCATTAAATGCTATTAAGCCGTTTGTGTAACACTAGGGGCTGACGAGGGTGAGGAGTGATCGCCAGTGCAAAAGAAAGCACAGACAAGGAGCGGCTCCTCGCAGACTTCTAGGCGAAAGGACACATAAATGAACAGATTTCACACCGGAACGAGAGGAATCCTGAGATTGTGTAGGTATAGGATTGCGTAGTTGAGGGATTCCGCGATTGTACAAAAGAGAAAGGCTTAAAAGAATTGGTTTACCTATACCAATAAGATGCATCTTCTTTTCGGGAGCTCGTCACTTAAGAACTGCAAAATTAAGCATGCATGACTTAGAGAAATTCTGGGATAGGTGACCTCCTGGGAAGTTTTCCTAGGAAGCGTGTGAGTGAAGAAAATACGCTGAAGAGACCCGTGTTAGTTTGTGAGGATAGTCACCAATCCGAAAAAGCAGTCCGAGGAGTTACAGTTTGAGCCATCTTGGTTCTGATAGCTTGTTGGTTTCCTTTGAAAGGTTGTCTTGGCTATCAGTTTGGAAAAAAGCATGTTTTCTTTCCTTCTGCACAGACTGATCATTCCCTTCTTCTTTTCATTTATTAGGTTGGTAGAGCAACAGTGGTAAGAGAATGCTAGACAATTGACTCTATTTTCTTTGGCTCGAAGTGTACTACGTTTTAATTGTTTGTCTCTGATTCATAAATGCTTCGTACTATACAAAAATTCAAATAACTTAGACGAATACATTTAAAAGACAAATTGCATAAATTAATAACATCAGTGGATGGTCCAAATAAATATTTAAAACAAAGTACAACTTTGGACGTGCACTTAAGTAATACCTTTAGTCTAGGTTTATGAAGAATAGGCTTAAGAACGATTGGACGCGCAATATAAGAAACTTAAAACACTTAAGTCGGTCCAAATTATATCATGAAACTTAAAGGCCAATCAGACGCGATAAGAGCTAAATCAATTTAGAACGCCTAAGTCCAATTCGAGTAAAGACAAAAACAATGGTCTTTGGACCTTTATGATTTACTTAGATATAATTAATAGACCTTCATTTTAACGTTTAAAGTAAACAAACAATTTTCAACTTCAATTTAATAATTTTGTTAACATCAAAACTTAAGGAGTCAGAAATCATCACTGCTTTGGTTCCAACATATATGTAAACTTAATTACTCACTTTACATATTAACTCACTTAATAAAAATCTTGTTCGCTTACTAAAGTTTAAATCACAATCATTATTGGATGTAAATAAGATCAACGAATGAATGTGAGTATAGGCGAAAAATGGTTTACACTTTACTGTGGTGTCAACGGATGTCTCCTCTTATATCTATGAATAAAGATCATTTCCAAGTGATGGCTATTCAATATTAAATATTTATCATCATTACTCTTAATCAGTAAAATTTAAGACAGTTTGTTTATAGGATTTTTTTACAACTTTTTTTGTGAGGTTTAATTAAATTTTGGTATACTAATTTTTTAATTAATATATATAGGACATATCTGAATATCACAGTATATCATAAAATTATTATTTTTCCTAATCTTAAAATAACATGGACATAAAAAAGTAATATAGTCTTTATTTCGAAAATGAATCATATGAATATATGATTGTATACATAAAAAAGATATATATATATATATATATATATATATATATATATATATATGTGTGTGTGTGTGTGTGTGTGTGTGTGACTTTTTGTAGTTTTTATATCTATTTCTACTTCATACATAATAAAAAAAAAAACAAATGAGATGATTCATTATCCTTTATTTTCCTCAATTTTACTTTAAAATTGTGGCTTCTGAGGCGAGGGAGCAACTAAGTTTTTCACATATGAGGGAACAATTATAACCACTGGATATAATGGTTAAATAAGTGGGTGGCTCTGGTGACTCTAGGGTGACCTGATCTTCTGGTTAATGAAACTCATGGTATTGTTTTTGTATCTGACGATTTTGCCCTCTGCACAACCTCCATCCATCATTGCCCGGCAGAACTATGAGCCCCTACGCAGCACCAGCCGCTGCGAGCTCCGCTGTGCGTCCACCACCACTCCACTGCGCATGGTCGCTCCTTCCAGCTCCTCTGAGACGTGACCCCTTTCTTGTAACGCAGATCGCGTCACCTCAGCCCTCTCTGTCGCAGCTCCGTCCAACTGCCATTCAACTCCTAGATCCAGTAGCGAGCTCCCTTGCCACACTAGAACCGCCACGTGATCAGACACATCATTGTCCAGCTGTCATTTTGAGGAGTTCCCAAAATCGTGAGCCACAATTGGTGACAACCTAGCACTTTGAGCTTATAGAATTGTTGATTTTGATTATATCTGATTCAAAAAAACTATAAACCTTTTCTAGGTTTTCTTAATTATATCGAGTTCTTATGAAAAGGTTGTGACTTTTTGGAAAGAAAGGGTTCAAAATGTTTATGGAGAGGTCTACAGAGGCGTGGGAAGAGGTGCAACGTCATTGCCAAAACCTTGCAGACTGTTTCGCTCAGAGCTTCACTGGTTTGATCCATACTCCTTTTGCATGGCCCAACTCCTCAAAATTGAAGCTTTTCGATCACCGTCATTTCTCAATATTGTTGATTTCTTTGTGCTCCATTGTTGTGTTTGGCCAAGTCATTTTGGTCTGCTGCTACGATTGCTGTGTTGGTGTGGTTTCAGAGAAGAGGAAGAGGGGTGGGGATGGGGTGGTGGTGAAGGAAGGGGAAAAAATGGAAGATTCAGTGGAATAGGGATAACCCTTTACCTACATCAGGTCAGAAATGCTCCCTCATGGGTGAGAGACTTAATTGATGCCTCACCTTAGATGCCACCTTAAAATATACATATTTATAATTATCCTTTGTTGTTATCTGCGTGCAAATGCATATTAGTTGTTGGGCCCGTGAGTGGTACGATAATAAAAATATGACTTGTGTTGAGTGTATGATCGCAGAAGAATCTGGATCGTGTGATTGGGACCCTTTCATCTATTGCTTTTTTTAGATGGCGACAATTCTTTTTTGAGTAATAGTAGAGAGGATAATACAAAATAAATTTTTTTGTACAGTACACAATAATTTTATTACTAAACCTATTTATATTTATAAAATTTTATTTATAATTTTTTGTATTTTTTATACTTAACTAATTGGAAAAAAAAGTCATGAGAAAATATATTTCTATTGTTTTTTTTACTGATATTTAAATTGTTCAGTACTTATCAATTGGAGGAGCATTCTTATTATTTTACTTCGTTTTTTTATTTTTTGTTACTTGTAGTATTTTCAGAAATGGATCACCCGCGGTCACTTTTTGATTGTAGAGAGATCTTGACCATTAATTAAATTTTGTGTAAGATAAATATATTAATTAATATAAAAGTGGGTGTACGTATGAGATCCTGATAATAGATTAAGGTGAATGCGTGAACACGTGAATTTGGTGAATGCACGGGATTCGGGTCCAGTATTTTCTCACATGATGAGGAAAGACTAATATCTCATAATACTGTCGGACATTTAAGCGGGGACTCCTGCTAATTGCATTTTTATACACACATGAATTTAGGGATCTAGGCTCTGTTTGGTAAGTCTCATCCGTTAGCTTATAGCAGATGACTTAGTAGCCTTATTTGGTAAGCACATTTGTTACTAGCTTATAACGTTTTTTCATGACCTTATAGTGTTTCTTTTAGTTGACGTTACTTCAAGTTACGTTTGAACTTATAGCTTAATTATAGCTTCTTATTTTTTTTTCTCTTTTTTATCCTTACTATTTTAGTTTAATTTCACCTTTACCCTCATTAATAAAATAAAATATTATAATCTTTAAAATAGCACATATAATTTAACATAACATATAAACAATTGATATTAAAATAAATTCAAGTATTAAAAGTGATAATTATTTTAAAATAAATTTTATATATATATATATATATATATATATATATATATATATATATATATATAAACTACATTTATATAAAAAGTATATGAACATGTCCTTTTATATCATTTTATTTTTTTCAGTTAGTTCAATTATTAGTTTTACCAAACACTTCTATATCAATAAGCTAATTCATCCGTTATCATTTATCAGCTACCCCGTCCGCTATCCGCTATAAATTCATCTGTTATAGAGCCTGTTTGGAAAAACTAGCTGTTAGCGGATAAGTTAGCTGATAGCGGATAGCTTATAACGGATAGCAAATGAGGTAACGGATAGCGGATAAGTTAGCTTATTTTGTGTGGAAGTGTTTGGTAAAACTAGCGGTTGAACTAGTTGAAAAATATAAAATGATATAAAAGGACATTTTCATTAAGGATTTTACATAAAAGAGAAAGAAGAGGATAAAAGTATAATTAAATTAAGATAATAAAGATAAAAGTGGAGAAAAAAATGAAACGTTATAAGCTAGAAGTTCAAACGCTACTTCAAGTAGAGTCTGAAAAAAATGCTAGAAACTCGTAAAAAAACGTTATAAGCTCGTAATAGAAGCACTTGTCAAACGGAACTGCTTTCTCATCCACTATAAACTCGTAGAAGGAACGTGCCAAACAAAATTATATGCTAGTTTATTTATCATCCGCTAGTTTTACCCTGATCTGGAACGATATGCTTAAGTGGCCATGGGTAGACTGCAGAGTCCTATTAAAACGTCAAAATGAAATTAATCTCACTTTTTTGTTGAGAAATCAAAATGTTTTATTGCTTATTAAGGAATTAATAAAATATAAGACTTAATTTAAAAATTAAATATATTATTTTTTCATATAACAAGTACGGAGTATGTTATTAATTTTCAGTAGAAACATATCTATTTTTTAATTAGTATTCTTAACACACTAGTTAACATTTGTTTAAATAAAAAAGTGATAGTGGATTAATAATATTTAGATTCACTTAAATATTTAGATCCTTTAGTCCTATAACGGGTTCAAAAAATCTAAGTTTGTGAGGATATTTCATAGACCCATTAAGAAGTCAAAAACACTAATTACCTTGGGTTTCTAACCCAAAAAAAAAACATTCGCTTAAATAGTATTAAAATGAATTGATATAGATTTGTCTATGGAGTACTCTAAGGACATTTTGTTAAGAACGAAAATATAAAAGTATTCTATATTAATTAATATTAATATTTACAAAAAATACATGATTTAAAATTTTATTATTTATTATCTTAGTTCATAATTAAACGCATTTATTTTGTTGACTTGTGACAATAGACTATTTAATTTATTGGTGTGTTATTTGATGTCTCAATTTGAGACGTGTTAAGAAAAATTACGTACCCCTCCTCTTCATTGTCATACGTAATTACTTGATATTTTTGTCACTAAAGCTAATAATGGGTTGCGATAGACTAAACTTTGCCTAAATATGCTTAGACCTAATTTGTAATACATCAGAATGAGCATAACTTGTTACTCGTCATAGTCTTTTATTTTTTGAGTTCAACTGGACTTATTTATGAAAAAATAGAAGGTTGATCTGATCTAAAAGTTTATTTTAATGCATACATCACAAGAATGCCTTCATGTAAGCTAGGATACATATCCCTTTTTATTTTCTTAACTAGCATAATCTTTAACAAAATTATAAATATTATAAACATGAATATAATATGACAATATATAATTAGCAAATTATGTAAATATTATAAATTTATAACCAAACAAATAAATATTATTTAATTAGGCCAACTTTTTAGGTTAAATAAGCTTTTTTAAAAATTTAAGCCTTAACATATATAGTTAAATAGTTCTTTTAAAAAGTCTAAATCTAACTTATTTACTAAATGGTCAAGCGTATATAAACCGAAAATAGATTACGTCATACGTTCTAATAACCTACGAAATGTATTTTAACCTCTAGTGTTCGGATCCGACCCGTCAACCCGTCCCAACTCGAAGTGTTCGAGTCAGGTCAGATCCTAACCCGAACTATAAAAGGGGACGAACCTGTGTCCCATTGAGTGACACGAAGTCGAGTTAGGGACGAGTTCGGTTCAACCTTAGGATCATCCGGCCAGGCCCTATAGTGCTTTTATTTTTAATTTTTACTACACCCTAACACTATTTCATTTACACTACACTGCTTCATTTTTTTTTAATTTCTCTAATCTCACTCGACATTTACTGCACCCTAACACAGTGTTAGTAACACTGTTACTTTTACACTCATCTTTTCTTTGATGATCACCCAACTCAGATCTTAAACCAAATATATGCAAGACGTTGTATCAATAGGGATATTTGCTCGCCTTTGAGCCTCGTCCAGTTACAGGTGCCTAGTAGAATTATGTGGATGGATGCTCATGAGTTATAAATAAAATAAATTGCATCCAAAATGCTATAGCTCCCCTTCTCTTGCCAAGACAAGTGAGAAAAATAACACCAAATTACAACCTTAATGTTATGTGAAAACTGCCTTCGTGTTAGCATTTATAAGTTTATCTATGAAGTGAGTATTCTTTATTGTGGATTTTTTTTTTCAATTTGGTTACTTTTCATTGGATTTAATTAATTTCGGGTCAACCTGATCCCATCTCATCTTGATCCGGTCTTAAACCAACCCGTATATGACCGGTTTCCTTCGGATCTAAGAACAGATTCAAATTCAAGAAGTGGCTCGGTCAACGTTTAGAACCGGATGAGGGACAAGCCTAACCTATCTCACGCACACCCCTAATATTTACAAGCAATTCAGAGACTTACCAAGTTGCAAGAAAATCTAATTAAGTTCCTTAAAGATTGAGAGAGGAATTTATTATTAACAAAAGTGATATGTTTCCTATAACAATGTTAGGGTGTTAATGGATAATAAACATATTATAATAAAGGAATTTATCATTTGTTAACCACCGAAAGCCTCTTAAAAAGTTAAAAGTTTGCAATATTTGATTAGAAAAAAGAAGTGGTTTAACCACGTCACTATCCATCCAAGTGTGTCGTTCACTAAGTGATGCTTTTACTGAAAGTGTTTTAATTTGATAGATAAACAAAGTATAATGCTTGTTTGGCCAATTTTTGGTAAAAAGTAAGGCGACATTTACGCATCATTTGTTCTTGACTAATAATAACTAGTTTTTTCAATATGTCAATAACTTCATATAACTTTTACAATTTGCTAATGAGTCTAACATTAAAATGATGAATTACAAGGGCCCAAAAGCGTCGTTGCCGTCAACCACCTTTCCAATCTTATCTGCAGTCGCGCGTGTCTTCTTCTCGAACACAGAGACTGAGATTTCACCACCCACACTACATCTATAACAAGTTAGAGGATGAACATGTGAACTAGAGAGAATGGGGTGTGACAATGTGTGTCTGCGCTGACATCAATGGCTAGCATCTGCAACTACCAATATTTGTGATCCTTCTCTGAGAGAATATAGGTGGTGGTGATGCTAGATCTGTGCGATGGTCCATGTGATTTGTGAAATCGACAATGATAACTTGTTGCGACGATGTGACAACGTAGTGTTATCAAACTCGATCGGGATCGGCCGGCAGGATCGAAATCCAGCTATATAGCCTGTTCGAGCACCTCATAGGATCAATTATGCATTCAACATGGTATGACAGGTATGAATCGACCGATTTTTTAGAGAGAATTGGTGACTCGTGCACACGTTAATTAAATAGGCCGAGTCATACATATTTAAAAAAAAATGAAAAAATGGGAGCAAAAGGAGTGTCGCTACAGAAGAAATGCATAAAGAGCATATGTTGCAGTAGACAGAAAATGATTTGGCGGCTGGAAAATAAATTATGTGGTGGCTATCTATTCTCGAGGAAAATGTTTAGTTTTAGGAGTTTTGGCACTACATGCTTGTGTTTTACGAGCTTGTGTATAGGTCAGATCAATAATTACAAGTCAAAGATAAAAATATAAACGCTCTAAATTAAGTTTTGATCCTTGGACCGGTTACTTAAGGGTCTATTTGAGAGTTGGGAGGGGAGAGAAAGCCATTTTGAGAGTTTTTTAAAAGAAAGAATGATGTAAAGAAATTTTAGAAACTCTCCAAAATCCTTCTCTAATTCATTTTTTTATTTCCTCCAAATTGAGGGGTTTTAGTTTTTTTGTTGAAGAAAATAAACCCATGCAAGGTGAGAGACTATTCTCCCTTCCCCATTCCTTTCCCCTCCCTTGCATTTCAAACCCTTCCCCTCTTTTCCCTTCCAAACTCCCAAACGGATCCTAAATGAACTACTCTGTCCAAAAACATACACAACAAAAACTAATTTCAGGGGATAGCGCATACAAATTATATTTTGATGTGTGTATAAGATATAGCAGAGAGTACAAACTTTCGACTTTGTTACTCATCATTATATATGGTATAATTCTAAGAGTTCCCAAACCCTAGACAGCCATTGGACTTGATTTACATTTCATACAATTTGATTTAGATTGATGTTCTAGTCTAACTAAAAGCTAGACCAGGATGGTTGTCGGTGTTGGCCCCTTCTCAGGGGGTTGGGTAATTTGAGAATAAATTAGTTATAATTATTTCAAAAATCAAATTTTTTATATGTGTCCTTTTAAAAAAAAAGAAAAATTCTTTAACTTGATCCCCAAATAGAATACTAGTCATGTTAAGGGCACTGATTAAGAAATCCAAAAAAATAATCATTCATTAAAAAAACTAAAAATATCACTTTTCAATGTATTAAATACAGAACTTTCTGTTTAACCAGCGTTCTAATGACTATCATTTATCATAGAATATATTTTTTTTTTATGTTTTCAGAAAAAATATATATATTCTTAGCTTGGCCCCTCACTCCCTTCCCTTTGATTGCAAGCCAGCAGGGTACTAGTACCATTTTACCTTGTCCTAAGTGCAATACATGCAATAAATGGAGGTTATTATCAATCTTTTAGGGTCTCTAATCCCCACACGCCAAAGCGCAACCAAGCTAAGTGTCAAGAAGTGATTCCATGGGAGGTGGGGTTTGTATAAGCAGATCATAGTACTGCCTTTGCGGTCCCAGAGACCAAATGGTAGGCAGCTCATGTGCTTGGTATGGACGACATTGCTTCTTTCCTAATGTGGACCTAATATTTGTCCTACAACTTCTCTCTCTCTCTGATTTCTCTCTGGGTTCCTAAAGAACCTAAAGACTAAGAGACCAAAGTCCACACGTGTTTACTATATAATACTGATTAGATATATGGTCAAACTAAGCTAGATCGAGAAGTTGCTTTGCCCAATAGGGAGGACTTTTCAATGGCCATGAATTTTATTTCCCGTATATATTCTATATATCTCGAAGTGCTTCTTCTTGGCAAAGGTAAATCTTATTAGCAATGACGATTCATGCACAAACAGATACTCACATTACTCACAATATATTTTATGAGGGACGGATTTATGTGTATATTAGGGGTCTCGGCCCAGTTGACGGTCTCGAAAAGAGCTTTTCATACATATATAATATGTCCAAAAATCTCACTCAAATCAAAAGTTATGACCGTTCAAAGATTTGTCGAGCGTTTGGGATTCCGACGATCCACCACATTCAAAAAGGCATCAGCAGTATGCTCCTGATGCGTGCTACTGCTGAACCCTGGTGCTAGATGCAAGTGTCGGAGGATGAGTGTTCACTTCGGGTGGCTAGATTACCCTATGTTTTAATAGATTACTAATGTAATTAACGTTTTAGAACATATAAATATGATTACTTTGTATGAAATTTGCATATATATTTGTTGGATGAACTTTAACTTTTATAGTTGGCCCCCTATCATCCAAGTTTGGCTTTGTCCCTATATATTATAATGATTGGATAACAACTCGTACAGACTCTATTTAAATTGTTTTTTTAATGCATTCCATAGATTTTTTCACATGTTTTGTTCAATAGTCATTTTTGGAGTCTTACACAGCTCTCTTTTAGGACGAGTTTTACGATGCTCCCCTTGAATTTCGGATGCACCGGTGCACCTCAAAAAAGATCTGCTACAATAGGTTTTAAGAGGTCATTTTTAAAAGTTATATTTACTCAAAAGTCCTTTTTCCACATTCTTTCCGGCCACACCCAGGTCACAAATCCTCACCATTGCCGAACGCAAAGTCATTACTTTCCTCCAAATTCAAGACCTTAACAACTCACTCACACCTACTTTGCTTATCCCAACAAAACGCAAACACCTTTCAATTCAGGGTTCACTTATTCTCTATGAGAAAATTGAAACTGTGGTTTCTCTCGGATTCTCCTCTCGTTCTCAATGCTTCCTACAGTGAAAATGGTGGTTTCCAGTGTGGGCGAAGAAGAGAAAGGGGCGACTCTTGAGAGATTGAGCATTCTTTGCAATTTCATGTTATCGTCGTTGACGTGGGTAAGGCAGAGGCGCACGAACATGACCATGGGCGTCAGCACCGGAGTTTTAGGTGGTGATCGATGATCTCCGACACCAGAGTCAGATGACTCGAAAGAGGAATTAGAACCGAAAAGGAATGAGGCGATGAATGAAAGGGGCTCCAAGAAGAAGAAGCAGACAATGATATAAATGACGCGAACCGACAGCGACGACTACAAAAATGGATATGGTATCGAGACAATGAGGCCAAAGCTCGTGCTTCACCTGAAGACTTCTGGGGATAGGATGAAAGACATGATTTAGAGCAAGGAAAAGGAAGATGAACGATGGGAATCTCCGTCAGCATCGAAGAATGTGTTGTCATGGAATCTGAGAAAGAGGCAGGGAGAGTGTGAATCAATAATGGAGAATGTGTTGCGGTGGAATCTGAGGAGGAAGGAGGAGGCTCCAAATTACATATCAATAGGACCAAATTATAAATAAACAGTGGTAATAATATAAATGTAAAAGTATTGTTAGGGACTTATAAATAAGTAATAACTTTTTAATGTAACCTATTGAACAATTTACAGGTAATTATCTAACTATCATTGATCATATTTTTCTATGAAGTCAACGATTGATACGGAGGGCACCACCAGGCACCAGTGCACCCGAATCTTTGGGGTGCACCATAAATCCCACCCTCCTTTAGAGCATTAAATGTGTTTCAATCTCATTCTCCAAAATTCACCCTGTCAACTTCGTTACGAACATGAATATACATGCACTTTTGGAGAGAAATGTATCAAAGAAAAATGATATATCCATATTTTGAATTGTCACTAATTTCATGTGTTACCTTTTCTAGTACTAATATTGCTACACAATAAAAAAAAATATTTAGAATTTTGACAAAATGTACAAAATATTATTGTTTAGGAATGTACAGAATAAAGAGTTTACAAGTGCTTTGACTCATAAACTTATTACAAGGTTTTTGGTTAGAAAGTGGTGTCCATTTCAATTTTATTGTTATTTTTTAAATCTATTTGTTTGAGATATCCTTCGTATTTTGGGTTCCCCTCTTTCTATCAAGTGAAATCAAAGCAGCAAGTTTTCACTTTCTCATAATTGTCTATCCCATGGGAGAAATAAAGACTTTGGTATAAGACCATTGATCATCATTCTGCTTGAGGCTGGTTATCATATACGTGTGTGGTGCCCTTGTGTTAGAAGAGGTGGAGGCCAAAATGTTGGAAAGATTTACATATAATGGACTAAGAAGAGCCACACAAATGGAATTGACATCATATCTTTACATAAAATCTTAAGGCAATGTGTTTACATGTTTTTCCACTTCAAATACTCTTCACTTTACTCATTCTATATCAACATCAGGGCCGGCGATAAGGGTGTGCAAGTAGTGCAACAGCACAGGGCCTCAAATTTGGCCCAAAATTTTGGGCCCCCAAAATTTATTTCAACCAAAAAAAAGTGTTAGAATGATGACTCTTTTTAAGTAGCTAGAAGGTTGATATTAACTTGAAGTTATATTGATAAGATTTTAATAATCTTTTTTGCATTTATTGTCTTGAAGTGAGTGTTTAAGATTAGAATAATTGCCCTTTTTGAAATAATATTTAAGATTGCATTTTTTTAAATAATATTTTGAAATAATATTTAATTATTAAAATTATCCTTTTTTTTATTAGGGGCTCAATTTTTAAGATTAGAACAGGGCCCCCAAAATGTTTAAGACGTCCTGATCAACATGAGACTTTAACTATCGCACTTGAATTTACAATACATGTCCATTGATTCCAGGGTTATTAGAAAGATAGCAGAAACGAGTAGATTTGAAAATGAACATCAACAATGGATCAGACACCATATTTTACCCCAAAATTTTAAGATGTTAAACTCATGGGTCTAATGACTTATGAAGTCCATAAACAAGTAGTGTGTACGGGGAATGGATGCTCTCCTATGTTGTTTTTGTCATGTGGTTAGGTAAAAGAGAGGTAGACACAAAAAGAACATTATTAGTGGGATTAATAAAAAAAATTGAAATTTCTTTTATGACCTTTATGTTTATTTTTTTTATCCATATGACTACTTGAGCATAAAAAAAATATATGAAGGATCTATTCCCAATGTGCATGGACTTTTATTGGCAACAAAATAATCACTTTTAAGTTGTGCCCTGATTTAACAATGTATAATGTGGGACTGAGGATTAATCTCATTGTCGGTTCAAATGGTTGAAGTTTGTAGGATATTCGTGGATGTTACTAGAGAGGCAAAAACCCTAATTATTGTTATTCATAAAAAAAATGAGATGTGAAGCTGAAAATGAAAGGAATTTAAGTTATGTGTTGATTTTTTGGGTTGGAATCTACTGTAATTAGGACATTTGGCTTCTTAGTAGGTTTAAGGAGTATCCACAAGCTTAGATCTTTTAGATCTGTTATGGGACTAATCTCCGTTCGAGATGCTTAATCATAATTAAGGTTTTTTGCCTCTCCCCAAAAATGTGTTCAACAAAATTTGAACTCAGATCCTCCCCTATAAATTTAACCTCTGCAACCAACTGAATTACATTTATTTGAAGTTTGTGTAACCAATTGAATCACATTTATTTGGAGTTTGAGCGCTGATTTAACAATGAACAAAGATCACAAGCTTTTTATTATACTATTATGCGCTGAGTAAGTCTGCCGAACTAAAGAGCGAGAAATGGCGAGAACCCGGAATATTTAAATAATCACTTTCACTCAACATTGACAAAGTTCAGAATTTGAGGAATCCAAATGGGACCTTGATCAACATGCGAGATATGAAAACATGGTTCAATAATTCAATCCGAATTGGGGTACAGGGTTAGGCATAGAAAATGTGTCATGAAGTTGGGATCGTTCAATGCATCTGATATTTATTAATATATATGGGGTAGAATTCTATGTCATGTCACAAGTTTGGTCAACGGACACTAGAAGAATGCAACAAGCCAACAACAACAGCATTAATAAATATCCCATAAAAAAATTTAATAATAATATAAAATATATACTGCAATTTAACTGTGGCACAAAAGTTGAACCTTTTTAAGGGTTATTGATGAACTCTCGGTTAAACCAAACACCACCTACTATTAAATATGTATTGGGATAAATGGTTTAATTAAGTATTTATTTAATAAATTTTTTTAAATAATTTAAAAATAATTTATTTTATAAATTTCATTGACAAATATATGAAAAATAAGTTATAAAAAACTTATAAATAGATCCTAAATTATTTTTATAAATTATTTATATAAATTTATTTCTATAAATTATTACTATAAATTCTTTTAAATGTATCATAAATGCATGTTTGTTTCGATGGTATAATTATCACGTTAGAACATTATCTCGATAAGAATGACAATTTGATAAAAATTATTGCCTAAAACGTGAAAGCTTCAAATATAACTTTCAGGATGGACTACGGAGGACGTGCTTCTAGAGCTTTGATCACAACATCAAATAGACTATAATATTTTATTCACTCTACTAGTACTCGAGCCCCCTTGACAGATCAAATAATTCAATAATGACTTCTTTGACTTACAAGGTTATTTCTAATTTTATGCAGCACAGGTGTTTTTTTCTAATGATTTTTTTTTTTTATATTTTTCAAGTGTGTGACAAATTTTAATTCAGGATATAAAGTGTATTTCTCTCTCACAAATACTTTTTCATAAATATGGACATATATATCGCATTTATTCTACATTTATAATATAATGTAAGAAGTGGAAGAATTTAAGGGTGTATTTGATATGTTGATTTCCTATTTTCATTTTCATTAAAAATAGAAAATAAGATAGAAAATATGTTCCGTTACTTTTTTGAAAATATTTTCTTTAAAAATATGAATTTAATCGGTATGTTTTGTCAGTGTAAAATTTTTTACACTGTCAACCAATCATAATATGACACATCAACTAAAATGTGACTTTTATCCTAACCACCTTAAAAGTCATTCATATTATGATTTGTGATTGATTGACAATATAAAAACTTTATACTGACAGTGCATAACGATTAAACTCTAAAAATATTTTCAAAATAAGGCCAAAAGGTGAAAAAATAAAAGGATGTTTTCACCATTTTTATTCAAATTTTGAAAATGAAATCTAAAAATAGGAAACACGAGATCGAAACAAAACATATTTTCAAATTTTTTAAAATTAAAAATTAAAAATAATTTTCAAAAAATAGAATTAAGAAATAAAAATACAAACTAAATAAATGGTGGGGAGATTGTATCTGCGCTACCCAACATTTCGAGCTCAAAAGTAATATAGAATGAGAAAAGATGTTTAAGATCAAATCAATCATAAAGTGGACTTTGATTGTGTTCTCATCCTTCAACATATATCAGTAGAAGTTAAAGGTATTTTTACGCTTTTAAATAATTTTTTTTGGATAGTTTTTTCTTATAAAATTAACCATGCCAATGAAGACTTTATGTGTCTGTTAAGAAGGTGAAAATAATGAATCTTGATCATTAATCTTATTTAAGTGATCAAAATTAAAAGATGAATACATGTGATTTTTTTTAAGTGGTCATGTGACTCTTAAGTAATTTTTACTCACTGTTTGGTTAAAGGGGAATGGAGGGGAAATGAGGGGTCGAAATCCATCTCTTTTAATTTTTCCCACCTCTCCAAAATTGAGGGGTTGGGAGAGGGTGAATGACTAAGGTATTTTGGGAGTTTCCCTTCCTTCCCCTTGCAAACCAAACTTTCCCCCGGCAAACCAAATAAGGGGAGAGAAAATAAAGTTTTTCCCCTTTAATCAAACCAATCAAGGGATTAATTTAACCATTTATGTATGATTTTGTATGGTCAAAATTAAGGGTGTTCACGAATTGGTTTGGTTCGGGTTTAAGATAAAATAAAATCCGAACCGACCATTTTTAATTGATTTGGTATGGTTCGGATTTTGAAAACTTTTTTAGCTAATCCGAACCAAAACCAATCCGATTATGATGAGATTGGTTTGATTCGAGTCATCGGGTTAAGGTAAAATATAAACCATTATACATTTTCAAGTTTTTATCCTCACATATTATCTTTCTAATATGAAATTTTGAATTTTATATTATTGCAAGGTAAAAAGATTTCTTATTCTTCAACGAATTTACCCAATAATTTAATTAATTTCAAATGTTGACATTACTTTTACTTAATATATTGATCTTATTCTATAGTTGTAACTTTATATACCTTAATCTCTTTACCTAAAATATGATAGTAAAGTTGGATAGGAAACGCGGTCAAAGACATTTGGTAACAATAAAATAAAATTATAAGAATGTTAAAATGAATAGAAAAAAGAAAAGACAAAACTAGAAGAGAGTTTTAAGTATTAAAATCTAAAATGTACAAATTTAAAAGTTAAAAAAATAGTTAATCAGGCAATGAGATTCGTTCGGGTTAAAAAAAGATAAATCCAAGAATCGATCCGATTATAATTGATTTGGTTCGTCTTTGAAGTGAAATGAACAAGTTAACCAAACCAATTTAATTGGTTTGATTTTGATTATCGGATTCATCGGGTCAATTGGAGATGAACACCCCTCAAAATTTATTGTTAATATCTTATTAAGATGCAGGGTGTTATATATATATATATATATATATATATATATATATATATATATATCTGATCTTGAATATTTCACAAAAAAAATAGAACTTTCTTATCCGCATTTTCAATCAATTCCCTTTGTTATTCTTGTGGGGTTTGTGCCCTAGAGTTTAATTTTATGCCAGTAAATACAATTATTTGAATGATTTCTTTCGAATGCTAGCTTGTGCTCATAGGGAATGCAAACCTACTTCTTTGTGGGATCGTGATTCAAATAAAAATAAAAATTACACTCTTTTTTATTTTGTTGAATAGTTATTAACTTTTTTTAATAGGAGAGATTCAATTTGAAGTCGCTTACTGCACCAAATTCTCAATCACGAAGAAATGTCCAATTTGTTTAGGGGGTACAAAGCCCAAAATAAGAAGTGAAAACCGATTGGGCCCAATCTTTTAAAAGATGCTTTTAAGTTTGGCAGGTCACTTTTTGCATTACAAAATTCTTTAATATACCACCAAAAAAAATTTAAAATTTTTTTATACCCTAAACACCCTTTTATTTTTGAATATTTTTTCCCCTAAAACCTCTTCATAATTCTATACCACCATCCATCCTAAGAAACCATTTTCTTCCCACTTCATGTTATTATTTCTCTCTTCTCCCTCATTCAATTCAATTCATATTTGATTCAATTCATTGAGAACACATCGGAAATAAGTTTCCGGAACACAATTGTTTCACCAACCGGAAATAAGTTTCCGGAATTCTTTGTACACATTATCGAAAATAAGAATCCGGAATAAAATTTTATTATTTCCGGAAACATATTTTCGGAATGCATATATTTTTGTGACTACCAGAAATATGAATCCGGAAAGCATATATAATTTGCTACCGGAAACATGTTTCCATAGATAATTACAAATAGCTTCCGGAATTAAGTTTCCGGTAGCAAAAAAATTTAAGATGTTTTGATATTCTGGAATTAAGTTTTCATTGTTGTTCGCATTTGTATTCTGGAAGTTTAATTCCGATAAACATGAAAAAAATTGAAAAAAAAATAAAGATTGAAACGTACCTGATGATGAAACAACGAAAAAGGAGAGCGGAAGAAGAAATCAACAACACTGCAATTACACCAGCGAAAAGAAGGAAAGGGATGATGATTTTTGCGTGAGGAGTAAGGGTTTTTTGGGGGAGAAGTTGGGGTTCTTTGTGAGAAATATCTGATAAGGATATTTTAGAAAAAGACAAAAAAAAAAAAAAAAATAAGATTATTGATATATTAAAGATTTTTATAATACAAAACGTAACATCCTTAAATTTGAGTCAAGTATACAAGCCCATTTATAAAGCGTACACTCTTGCTGGAGGTCTCACAATGATCAACAACATAACCTCGAAATCGGATTCTCTCCTGCGCTGGATTGTCCAGCGCCTCTCCTGTCAAGAGGTCGGCGGTCCAGAAAAATGAACCTTTATAAATTAAAAAAATTAGAAAAAAAAAACCCAAATTAAAAAAATCATCCAACGTGACCACGTCCCTGTTTGTCCCCCGAGCCCCTTCGTCTTCCATTTTCCCCTACCCGACGCCGCCTGCAAATCTAAATGCAATTGTAGAGTTATATATATAAATAGAATTAGTTTTAAATTGTATTTGTTCACCGTGCAAAAGGAGTTAAACAGTCAAAATCATAGTCCTTTTGATGAAAGCTTAAATAGCTACTTACCAAAGAAAAAACATGGTTTTAAAAAATAGCACCTCTTCACTGCTATATGAATTGGAAAAATATCTCTGGCTTACACGAATACTTATCAGGCAAGTATATGTAAACTGACTTCTGAAGCTGATCACATGTTGCTGAGATGATTGGAGTTCCACTTCAGAATTCTAATATATGAAAAAAAAATGTGAGAATGAGAAAGGGGGAAAGAATCTGAAAACTCGGTAACCAAATTAACATAATGGAATCATCGGCAACCATCAATCAATGAACCAATTCAGCCCCAATTACAATGTGATACACCAACAGAAATTTGGAATCATCAGCAATCATCAATCAATGCACCAATTCAGCCCCAATTACTATGTGATTCATGCAGTACTCCAAGAAACAATCAAAAACCCTAAAGGACACAAGATAAATTTGGGAGACAGAGGAGGAGGAGGGGGAGTTAACCTGAAGGCTGGCTGTGAACGACGTCTAACCGCTTGAAGGAAGTGGCAGGGGTGAACGGCGGGGCGGGCGGCGGCGGCGCTCAACCACCCAGGTTCCAGGCAGAGAGGGGAACGACAAGAGAGAGAATGAGACCTTGGTACGCGTCGGGTTGCAGGCCGTTAACGACGGCGGTTGACCGTCGACGGCGGAGGCGGTGGATCGCAGGCGACAGTTAGATTTGCAGGAAGCGTCGGGCAAGGAAAAATGGAAGAGGAAGGGGCTCGGGGGGCAAACAGGGACGATATTTTTAATTTGGGTTTTTTTCTATTTTTTTTAATTTATAAAAGGTTGATTTTTATGGACCGTCCGATCTGAATGGATGGTCCAGATCGCTTGGCAGGAGAGGCGTTAGACAATCCAGCGCAGGAGAGAATCTGATTCCCATAACATCCTACAGAAAAGAGTTATTTTAGGAATTAATAAATAATAATAATTTAGATAAGGTTTTAAATTTAGGCTAAATTTTAAAAACATAAAATTAAATAATTAATTTAAAAATTATGCACAATTAATTAAAAAGAGAGTCATTAAATTAAAATTTCGAAAAAGAAAGTCCATTCTTTAGGAGAGGATATAGTAAAAAAATTAAACTATTCTTAAAAAAATATACTTTAATTTGATAAATAGAGGTGGATTTTCTGGATGCAAAACAATGTTTAAATCTTTGTGAGTGCAAAGTTTTTTTATACTTCAATCAAATTCAAGATCTTCAAATCACACATGAGATAATCCCTGGAATATTCTCAATCAGTGGTAGCCTTGTGCACGGTTGAGGTGGGCGACCGCTCAGGTCCCTATTTTTGGGGGCACCAGATAGTAGGTAAACGTCATGAGAGATGTTTTAACAGTTGAATTAAAATCAAGCTTTATAATATTGAGTTCTTTGAAAACATTTAATCGTTTTCGTAATGCATGCATACCTTATATAATAATATTAACTATCCTTATTACTGTTGAATCGACTGAGAGAAGTTTTCTAAATTATAATTGTTAAAATCTTGTCACAAGGTAGATTAAACAGTCTTGCTTTGATTTCTATCGAAAATGATTTTTTAAAGAACCCTGATTATGAACAGATTACTAATGATTTTGCAACAAAAATATGTAAGGAGGACAATTTTCAAATGATTATGATGACATCATTTTGTCAGTTCCCATCGGACATCTAAATTCTCAGGGGTGACCCGGTTCTCAATCCTTTTCTTCTACCCCTAACTTATACTCATGCCACCATCATGCTATGCACTCACTCCTAAATACTAAGCAGTCATGTCATGCACAACTCCCCTCTAACTAACTGCCAACTCACTCTCTTAGATTCTTCCCTTGCGGACTCTTGTGCTTTCGAGAGTACACCTTTCAAACTTCAGGCTTTTCCTCTCTAGTCTTCAGCTTTTGGCCCATGTTAACCTCCGGGGCTCTATCAGTGTCCATGTAAAATATGCAAATATAAGGTGTATCAAGGTCAAGGTACACCTATGTATGAAGGAGTTTATGAGTAATTACAACTACTGGACAAACCATGTTGAGCCAAGGCCTTCCATTACCCCAGTGGTTACAAATAATTCATACTATGGAAGTTGGGAGGTACGGAAATACTTCAATGAATATGAGCGGATGGTAATGGATGTTGCTGGACCGTCTATTGGTAATTATATGGAGCAACAAGGATTTGATGTTGGAGAATAAATAGGGGGGATCCTAACCCAAAAGCCAAAAAAAACATGAAAATGAACACATCTGATGAGAACGTTGAGTTGAGCATTTAGAATGTTGTATGGCATATATAATGCAAGAGTTTGTAACTGTTGCAGTTGCTCCACATTCATGTTCCATAAACTGAACCTGAAAATAGGCAATCTAAACCCGTTGGCAGTTGCAGGGAGGATTTCAACCAAGCTATGAGCTTAGCAACCAATCCTAAAACCGATGGGAACTCATTATGATTTGTTTGGGAGTTAGGAGGAGAAGGAAGGACGAGGGTAATCCTCCACCTTATATGAGGGTTGTTTTTCAACAAAAGAACCAAAATCCCCAAAATGGGAGAATTAAAAAAAATGAACTAGGGGGAGGATTTTGGAGATATTTTAAAAGTTTTTCACTATTTTTTTTTAAAAAAAACTCTCAAATGCCTTTCCTTCCCTTCCCCTCCCTGACTCCCAAACAAACCCTAAGGGATTGTTTCACAAGAAGATACCTCAAGCAAAATGCTGAATTAGATGAATGGAATTTTCTTTTAAAAGACCATGTTTATTTTCCTTTTCAGATATCATTCATATGGTTGAAACAATTTCTAAAGTGTTTAGTCGACCACAATATTTTAACTGCTAATTACTTCCGACTATGATATTGCTCTAGGTATATTTAAATGTTATAAGTTTTCTATTTATTTGTATTTGGTCTATTATGAAATGAGGCTACAAATGCTGGTTTGAGCCTAATACAAGGGGCATCTGTCTGCCCTCACGCAGGTTTTTTTCCCCTCATATGAAGAAACTGCCAAATACTTGCTGTCATTTTGCAGGCTATGATGTAAGTGTTGTATATTTTATTTTATTTCAAAAATTTAAATTTGAAATTGAGTTTAAATGTAATTAAATGTTTTATTTTATTTTATTACATATTTGTTTCAACGTTAACTTTAATGCATTAATTCTTTTTCAATTGTTTTGATTATGACATTAATTATTTGGTCAGATTAACTTCTATAATTTCACATGGAAAACAAAGAAATTGTGCAAATTGTTGTTACTTTATTCCTTCTTTATTTCCTGAATGTGAATAGTGTGGGACAATAACTTTGGTGTTATTACTTTTCAAGTTTTGGTTTTCAAATGAATATTTATGGCCATTATATTGCAATCTTTACGTTGAAATGTTTATAAACCAGTAAATCATTTATTTTCATTGTGCCGTTGTCTTCATCAACGGAAAGCATCACATGGTTTTATATATATGCAATGGAAAAATCCATTGAGGTGTGTGATACAAAATTCTGAGTGCTATAAAATTTGGACTTTGTTGTTCTATGTGCCTGGACTTTGTATCCAGAAGAGTCTGTTATATCCTGGAGGAGTTTCGCAAGTTGAGATATTATTTTTGTGGGAGAAATAATCCTTAAGGACAGTGTACTTGTACACGTCTCAGACTTTCTCTTCTTCTCAATATTTTTTTTAATATTTTTGATCAACAATCTTAAGGATTATAATGGAGAACAACCCCAATGCCACAAACAATGGTGTGATTGCTGACAATTCTAACGCATCTCCTGCTGTTGTCCATGTCGTCCTTCAGTCAGTTACTCCTGCGGTCGCCTATGCCAAACCATTTCCTGATATCTTGAAAATTGAGATGTTTGGCGGCCAAAACTATAGAAGATGGCAAGAGCGCATCCTCGATATGCACGGTGTTGCTGCAGCACTGACGGATCCTAAACCTCCATCATCTGCTGACCCCAAACAAATTGAAACTTGGACATATGCTAACAAGGTATGTAGACATACAATTATTAGTACATTAACTAATGATTTGTTCAATGTCTATTGTTCTTACAAGGAAGCCAAGGAGATTTGAGATTCCATGAATTTAAAGTACACTGCTGAAGACGTTGGAAAGCAAAAGTTTGTTATTGGAAACTATTACAAATGGGAGATGACAGAAGAGAAGGACATCAAATCACAGATAAACGAGTACCATAAATTACTAGAAGACCTCAAGGCTGAAAACATCACACTGCCAGATGAGTTCATTGCAGGTTTGTTGATTGAGAAGCTGCCAGAATCGTGGAAGGACTATAAGCAACAACTTAAACACAAGCATAAGCAGTTATCACTTGCAGAATTGATTACACACATAATCATACCAACAGGAAGGAAATCAAAGACGCTGGGGCGAAGGCATTAGCCGCAAGGGCAAATTTTGTGCAAAACAAAAAGAGGTACGAAAATAAAAAACCTGATCATGTTTCCTATGTGCCTAAAGTTGCTTCTAACCCCACTTTCAAGAAAAAAGGAAATTGTTTTGTTTGTGGAAAGCCAGGTCATTTTACAAATCATTGCGGATATAGGAAGAGGAATGACAATCCTCCTAAGCCAAAAGCAAATTTGGTCTAAGGAGATGACATAATTGCTGCGGTCATTTCTCAGGCCTATCTGGTGGCCAATGTGAAGCAATGGGTGGTAGACTTTGGGGCTACCAGGCACATTTGTGCAAATAAAAATGCATTTACCTCCTACACTTCTGTAGGGAATGGAGAAGAACTTTTGTATCTTGGAGATTCCTGAACTGCTGCAGTTCTTGGGAAGGGAAAATTTCTTCTAAAGCTCACATCTGCCAAGACCTTGGCTTTGAATGAAGTGCTTCATGTGCCTAGTATTAGGGCAAATTTAATTTCTGTAGCACTTTTAAGTAAAGTTGGGATTAAAGTGTCATTTGAATCTGACAAGATTGTAATGACAAAAAATAATATGTTTATGGGCAAAGGATATTGTGATCAGGGACTCTTTGTACTCAACGTTGGTGAAATTGTTAATGGAAATGCATCTTCTTCCGCTTACTTGATTGATTCGGTTGATATGTGGCATGCAAGATTAGGACATGTTAGTATTTCTTATATTAAAAAGATGCATGATCTTGGTTTAATTTCTGGTTTTAGTAATACATGTATGAATAAATGTGAGATTTGTATTGAATCTAAATTAACTAAAAAATCGTGTCTTTCTATTCAAAGGGAAACTGAATTACTTAATTTTACTGATCTAGGTGATTTAAAGCAAACCATGACTAGAGGTGGTAAAAAATATTATGTTACCTTTATAGATGACTTTTACCGGTTCACTCAGGTTTTTTTACTTAGAACCAAGGATGAAGCCTTTGACATGTTTCTTACTTACAAAGCAGAAGTGGAAAATCAATTGAATAAAAGGATTAAAAGAGTTAGATCAGATAGGGGTGGTAAATATATTTTATTTAATGATTTTTGTGAAAAGGAAGGTATAATTCATGAAACTACTCCCCCTTATTCACCTGAGTCTAATGGAGTTGCAGAAAGAAAAAATAGCACATTAAAAGAAATGATGAATGCTTTACTTGTTAGTTCTTCTGCACCTGATAATCTTTGGGGTGAAGCTTTATTAACTGCATGTCATTTACAAAATAGAATACCTTACAAGAAAGCTGGTATAACACCATATGAGTTATGGAAAGGTTATAAGCCTAACATAAAATATTTAAAAGTGTGGGGGGTGTCTAGCTAAGGTATTGCTACATGACCCTAAGAAAAGAAAAATTGGTTCTAAAACTTCTGATTGTATGTTCATTGGGTATGCAGAGCATAGTGCTGCTTATAGATCTCTTGTTTTGAAAAGTGATGTGCTTGATTACAATACTATTATAGAAACTAAAAATGCTAAATTTTTAGAACATGTTTTTCCTTTAAAATTTGAAAGGTTACCTTCTTCACCTTCTCAAAATATTAATGTTTCAAATGAATATTCACAAAATAATTTTGAAAACACGCATGAGGATTTGAAAAGAAGTAAAAGGCAAAGAAAAGAGACTTCTTTTGGAAATGATTTTTATACATATCTTGTGGATAATGACCCTTTGAGTTTTTGTGATGCTATTAATTCTTCCGATGCACATCTTTGAAAAGAAGCTATTAAATCCGAAATTGATTCTATTACAAATTGTAATACATGGGTTTTAGTAGATTTACCACCAGGAGCTAAACCTATAGGGTGCAAATGGATTTTTAAAAGGAAATATAATCCTGATGGTTCTATTGATAAATATAAAGCTAGACTAGTTGCAAAAGGTTTTACTCAAAAAGAAAATGTAGATTATTTTGACACTTTTGCTCCTGTGACTAGAATTTCATCCATTCGAGTTTTAATTGCTTTAGCATCAATTTATAAACTTGTTATTCATCAAATGGATGTTAAAACAGCTTTTCTAAATGGTGATTTGGAAGAAGAAATTTATATGACACAGCCTGAGGGTTGTATTGTTTCTGGACAAGAAAACAAAGTTTGCAAACTTCTTAAATCCTTATATGGTTTGAGACAAGCACCAAAACAATGGCATGAGAAATTTGATCAAGTATTGATTGGTGATGGTTTTTCTTCTCTTGAAGTTGATAAGTGTGTGTATATAAAAATGATAAATGGTGAATGTGTAATTATTTGCTTATATGTGGATGACATGCTTATTTTTGGTACTTGTCATGATATAGTAAATAAAACTAAAGAATTTCTTGCTTCAAAGTTTGACATGAAAGACATGGGTGAAGCAAATGTAATATTGGGTGTTAAAATTATAAGGAATGGTGATAGTATAATGCTATCACAAGAACATTATGGTGAGAAACTTCTAAAGAAGTTTGGGTACTTTGAAGTTAAACCAGTAAGCACCCCTTATGATGCTAACACCCAACTTAAGAAAAATAGAGGCAACCCTGTTGCTCAATCTGAGTATGCACAAATAATTGGGAGTCTGTTGCATTTAATGAATTTTTCTAGACCTGACATAACGTATGCTGTGGGCAGATTGAGCAGATACACACACAATCCCAATAATGAACATTAGGATGCATTAGTCAGACTAATAAAATATTTGAGAGGTACCATGAGTTATGGTATTCTATATAGTGGATTTTCCGCTGTATTAGAAGGATACAGTGATGCTAATTGGATCTCAGATTCAGATGAGACAAAATCCACTAGTGGTTATATGTTCACCCTTGGTGCTGGTGCAATTACTTGGAAATCAGCCAAACAAACTATTATTGCTAAATCTACCATGGAATCAGAGTTTGTTGCTCTAGAGTTGGCTGGTAATGAGGCTGAGTGGTTAAGAAACCTCTTAGCAGATATTCCATTAGCAGTTAAACCAACTCCTCCAGTATCTATGCATTGTAATTGCCAAGCGGCAATAGCCATTGCAAACAATAAGACTTACAATGGCAAGAATAGACATATTCGATTGAGACATGATGTGGTTAAGCAGCTGCTCAAAGATGGAATTATGTCCATTAATTATGTGAAGTCAGAAGTGAATTTGGCCTATCCTCTGACAAAGTCTTTGGGAAGGAAATTAATAAATGAAACATCGAGGGGAATGGGACTTAAGCTAATGTGAAATTAACGGTGATGGTAACCCAACCTTTGTGATTGGAGATCCCATGAAGAAGGTTCATATGGGTAATAACAAATCACTTGTTAGTTCTGCTAGCACTTTTAATTTTGTCCCTTCCTATGGTGTGAGAAGTGTTAGACTGTATTTATTGGAAGGATAAGCCGAAAGCTTTTAATGAATTTCATATCCCTTATGGGTGGTGTATAAAGTGCAGTATACGCTTGATGAAATCACCTATATGAGTGTGGAGTGAGGCCGCTCCTATGAAATTGTGGCATAATTTCTAGAGCACTCATGAATTACCAGGCACGCACATGGCCTATTTGGCGCAAAACATCATAACAACAAGATCTGTGGGGGTGTAAAGTGATTGGTAGGATTCTTGCTTACACAAAGTGTATTGGTTCATAGAAGTTTAAAACTTCACTAATACATTGTAGGTAATCGGCCTATCAGTTTAGGTCTGGTTCATAGTCTAAGAGACACCAGATTCGAAACGTTTACACACATGATATTTCCTAACTCAGAATTTTGTTTTCAAATTTTTGAAATATGTGGGGGATTGTTGTATATTTTATTTTATTTCAAAAATTTAAATTTGAAATTGAGTTTAAATGTAATTAAATGTTTTATTTTATTTTATTATATATTTGTTTCAACGTTAACTTTAATGCATTAATTCTTTTTCAATTGTTTTGATTATGGCATTAATTATTTGGTCAGATTACCTTCTATAGTTTCACGTGGAAACATAAAGAAATGGTGCAAATTGATGTTACTTTATTCCTTCTTTATTTCCTGAACGTGAATAGTGCGGGACAATAACTTTTGTGTTATTACTTTTCAAGTTTTGGTTTTCAAATGAATATTTATGGCCATTATATTGCCTTTAACAGGCAATCTTTACGTTGAAATTTTTATAAACCAGTAAATCATTTATTTTCATTGTGCCGTTGTCTTCATCAACGGAAAGCATTACATGATTTTATATATATGCAATGGAAAAATCCACTAGGGTGTGTGATAAAAATTCTGAGTGCTATAAAATTTGGACTTTGCTGTTCTATGTGCCTGGACTTTGTATCCAGAAGAGTCTGTTATATGATGGAAGAGTTTCGCAAGTTGAGATATTATTTTTGTTGGGGAAATAATCCTTAAGGACAGTGTACTTGTACACGTCTCAAGCTTTCTCTTCTTCTCAATATTTTTTTTTTAATATTTTTTATCAACACTAAGTTCTTTGTCAAATGATTAGAGTAAACTAATATTTTGGTACTTCAAAAATAGGGTTGATACGTTGTTCTTAAAACATAGTTGATATTAATGTCATCCCTCAATCAAGAAAAGTGACATCAAAATTATTCTTCTGTGCATAATTGTGAGGAATTTCCAAAATACATGTTTGAAAGGTTGCATTATTGCAAAGGATAAAACTAAATAATTGTGTAAGTTTATCAAAGCTCCATCGGTTAGAGCAGTGGTCACTAAGAATGACAATTTTACCCGTACCCGCGAAAAAAATCCGCAACGGACACGGGACGGGTAGTTAAACGGGTGTCCGCGGGTAAAATAAACAGGTAATTTCAATACCCGCTTATAAACGGGGCAGGTATCACACTACCCGTGCCCGTGAATTCCCGCACCCGTTACTTAAATTACTATAATACCCTTTATTATATATATCCTAGATATTGTAGCTTCGGTATTAGGAGAAAACATAATCTAAGGGTGTTTCAAATGTATCCTAGCTTTTGTAACTTTTATTTTTGGAGAAAACAAATGTATTTGATTACTCTTGTTAGTAACTTTTGTAATTGGATAATGTTTTCGTAGTTTCATAACATCTATTTGTATGAACATGGTTATTTTAATTGAAATTACGTATGTTTCAACAATTTTTCAAGCAAAAAGAGCATTTTTTTTTCTAGAAAAAAAAACCGTAGATATCCGCAAACCCGCGAATATCCGTGAAACCGGCTGGATATCCGCCCGCAAAATACCCGCGCGGGTAACGTACGGGGACGGGCAGAGATTTCACCCCGCGGGTGCGGGTGCGGGGGGAGTGCTACCCGTGCCGCCCCGCCCTGTTGCCATCCCTAGTGCTCACGCCCTTTGGTTCAAAACGTGTAAGCGCGGGATTGAGTCCCATCTGGGACGATTTTGAATTTTTTTATTCATTGGTTAACGAACAGAAAATTAAAAGCCCGAAAAAGATGTCACTCGGGAATC
Organism: Ammopiptanthus mongolicus; assembly: GCA_039655645.1. Classification (NCBI taxonomy): domain Eukaryota; kingdom Viridiplantae; phylum Streptophyta; class Magnoliopsida; order Fabales; family Fabaceae; genus Ammopiptanthus; species Ammopiptanthus mongolicus. Next base: position 87,638,448 of record CM077345.1, read on the forward strand.
GAACTAGTTACACACAACGATGGAGGGACGCGTCTGCTGGCCACGAGGCCAACGAATTCATGTTGTCACAATGCTAACGTTAATGATACATAAACGTTGGATATTACTGTTATGGAAATGTTTTTCTTCACTAAGAGACATGAGTTGTTCTATAAATACAACCATCTGCATGCAGTAAAGGCGGTTGGAAAAAACTCGAATTTGCTAAGTCTTCACCACTCCAAATTACTTTCTTTTCTCCCTTTTGCGCAGAGAGAGTTTAGAAAACTATTATTCTGTAAACTGTCATTGACGATACGCTTGGTTTAGGAAGTGCAAACCAAATCCAAATTGCTCTATTATATTCTGAAGGGGATTCGCTGTTAACATCTGTTGCATCCAATCTAGATAGAGATTGGTGGAGGCGAATCGAACCTAAAGTCTAATGTCCTCATACGCCTTGGAGATTGCACATTTTTCTTTTGTCTTCTATTCTTTATTACAGATCCACACCTCAATATCTAACAATAAATACAGAATTGAGAGATTAGATCAATGTCATTTTCTATTATTGAGGGACTAAAATAATATTAACTTTATATAATTGGGGGACAAAATTGATTTCATTTTTATTATTGATCAGAATTGATGTTAAGTTTTTTACAAGACTAAATTGATGATAATTTTTATAATTAAATGACTAAATTGATGATAATTATTTTTTAAGACAATGCCAATAATATATTTTAGGGATCAAAATGGTAGTCTACTTAATATGTTTACAATAGGGAACATACGTAAAATCCATCAGTGCTTAAGAATTGAGGAAATAGCCAATTTGGTCCGTGAAAGTGTAAGTCGGTATCAACTTAGTCCCTGAATTTAACTAAATAGCAAAAACGTCCCCGAAGTTGTAAAACGTTAATCAACTTGGTCCCTCTGTCAACACCAGCTGACGCTGTTAACGGCGCTGATGTGGCACGTTAAGTGCCCTGTTGGCACCGTTGTCACTGGTTAGGTGGTGTCCACGTGGTCAGGGACCAATTTGAAACTCTGAACCAGGGACTAAATTGATACTCACAAGACTCTTCTTCTTCTTCTTCTTTATATATTCCCTTTCTCTCTCTGCTCTCTCTCTCTCTCTTTGCTTCCTCTGTCTCGCGCTCTCTCTAACCACCCGTCTATATAACCACCCGTCTCGTCTATATAACCACCCGTCTACGGGTGGTTATATAGACGGGTGGTTAGAGAGAGAGCGCGAGACAGAGGAAGCAAAGAGAGAGAGAGCAGAGAGAAAGGGGAAATATAAAGAAGAAGAAGAAAATTATTGCGAGTATCAATTTAATCCCTGATTCCCACCCGTCTATAGACGGGTGGTTTGAGAGAGAGCGCGAGACAGAGGAAGCAAAAAGAGAGAGAGAGAGCAGAGAGAGAAAGGAAAAATATAAAGAAGAAGAAGAAGAAGACTGTTGTGAGTATCAATTTAGTCCCTGGTTCAGAGTTGCGAGTATCAATTTAGTCCCTGGTTCAGAGTTTCAAATTGGTCCCTGACCACGTGGACACCACCTAACCAGTGACAACGGTGCCAACACGGCACTTAACGTGCCACATCAGCGCCGTTAACGGCGTCAGCTAACTGGGGTTGACGGAGGGACCAAGTTGATTAACGTTTTACAACTTCAGGGACGTTTTTACTATTTAGTTAAATTCAGGGACTAAGTTGATACCGCCTTACACTTTTAAGGACCAAATTTACTATTTACTCCTTAAGAATTCTTCGGCTAACACTTCACAGTCTTGAGTAGCTGGCATCATTACTCATTTACATTTTTCTAAAAAAACTTTGCACCTGGTCATTGGGATGGTTCTGTCTGGGCAGATATTATATATAAAATTTAAGTAAAATAAGTTGATTAGCCCAATACGTTTTTTTTTACTCTTTATATCAGTCCTATGAGTTTCATTTTTTTTTCAAATTGGTCATATACGTTATGTTCTGTTTTCACGTTAATCATTTCCGTCAATTTCGATCTTATGTTATCAAATCAAAGATCACATGTCGGACTAACATGATAGCCACATCAGATGAAAACTGACGACGTTAGTTCAAAAGTGACAAAAACAACTAACATAGAAACAAAACATAACACGTATGACCAATTTGAAAAAAAAAAACTTATAGGATCGATGTGAAAAGTAAAAAAACGTATAAGACCAATCAACATAATTCGCCTATAATTTATTATATAGCTGAAACTTCATATATAAGAATAGGAGAATATCAATCAACGCCCTTATATAGAACAATGGTTAAAGAATCAAAAAAATAAATTTATATTGAAAATGATGTATTTAATACAATAAGTTTTGTATTTAGTTTCCGAATACTTAACTTACCCCTTATTTATTTGTTAACTGGTTAGCAAGACCCACAAGAATATGGATCTAGATTCCCTGCTGTAATGGAAACACGCAATTACACGCAACAAACAATCTCAGTTATTGATTTGAGATCAAACAGCTCACATTACACCTTCACTAACCAACTTTGAATAATATAAATTATTCAAGTGTAAATGCGTGACGCATTTATAACAGGGAGTCCATTTCCCAAGAATATACACAGTTTTATCCAAGATGGGAATTTCTTGTTTACTTTTTGTTTGTGTGTCTACTTAGGAGTTTCCAACTACTTGGATAAAAACGAAATAAACTCTCTTTGGGTACGTTGATAGGAATGGCAACGGGACGTGATCAGGGTAATACTCTCCTAATTAGGGGTTGGAATAGATCTGGTTGTTCGTCAGGACCTATGACCTAACCTATTTAAGACCTACCTAGATCTAACCTATTTAACAAAAATGTTAGGTCAATGCTTTTAAAAAGCCTATATAGCTAAAGAGGACAGATCAAGGCTTTAAAAAAAAACCTACTAAGCCTATCAGACTGACCTATTTAACACACACATATAAAATATATAATTTAATATATATTATACTATAATATGTTATTTATAATATTTATAACATTTGAAAGTAAAGTCTTATTGCCTCATTTAAATGTAGAGATCTACTTGAATATTTATTTGTGAATGTCTAACGACCTACTTATCAGTATAGGCCTATCAACCTCTTTATCATTAGAGGCTTACAAGCCTATTCACAAGTGAAAACCTATGACTTATTTATAGGTGAAGACATATTTAAAGGTCTTGTTGAAAAATAGGCTTACAGACCAGGTCAGACTTTATAGTAAGCCAGACCAGACTTTAAAATTTGGACTATATCATGCTAATAGGCCAGACTCGGGCCTTGAAATTGGAACACAGACCAAGCTCAAACTTATCAGGACCTAACTCGGCTTAGTCTATTCTCACCCTTACTCCTAACCTCGGGGTGAAAACCCCGCTCGTTATATTAGCGGTTACCCACAAGATGGGTTTTTAGCGAGTTTTACGGATTCCGACGGATATCTGCGTAAAGTTGTTTAAAAAAAAAAACGCTCTAATAAACCATCAAAAGTCCAACCATATACTAATAACGGCAAATTTATTACTATATCATTGTTTCACCTTTTATTTTCTAAACTATCACCGTTTCCAATTATATACCAAACTATCACCATTTCCAAACTACATTGAGAAATCTCCTTTGGAGGGCACGACTTCTTAACATGATTTGGGAAAAAAAATGTCACACGCGGTTGGGAAGTCTGGTTCTTCAACCACGACTTCTCAACGTGGGTTTTAATTTGGGGAAATTTTTTTGTCACATCCAGTTGGGAAGTCTGGTTCTTCACCCGTTTAAGCTTTCATGCTTTCACCTGTCTAAGCTTCCGTTTCTCTGATGACTTTCACCCGTCTAAGCTTTCAACCGTCTAATGAAGCTTTCAACCGTCTAAACTTTCATGCTTTCAACCGTCTAATGAAGGTTTCACCCATCTAAGCTTTCATGCTTTCACCCGTCTAAGCCTTCGTTCGTCTGATGACTTTCACTTGTCTAAGCTTCATTAGACGGGTGAAAGTATGAAAGCTTAGACGAGTGAAAGGGTGAAAGCTTCATTAGACGGGTGAAAGCTTCAATAGATGGGTGACTTCATTAGACAGTTGAAAGCTTAGACGGGTGAAAGGTATCAGACGAACGAAGGCTTAGACGGGTGAAAGCATGCAAGCTTAGACGGTTAAAAGCTTCATTAGACGGGTGAAAGCATGAAAGCTTAGATGAGTGAAAGCTTCATTAGACGATTGAAAGCATGAAAACTTAGACGGGTGAAAGCTTCATTAGACGGTTGAAAGCTTAGATGGGTGAAAATCATCAGATGAACGAAGGCTTAGACGGGTGAAAGCATGAAAGCTTAGACAGGTGAAAGCTTCATTAGACTGATGAAAGCATGAAAGCTTAGATGGGTGAAGAACCAGACCTCCCAACTAGGTGTGACAAAAAAATTTCCCCAAATTAAAACCCACGTTGAGAAGTCGTGGTTGAAGAACCAGACTTCCTAACTGGGTATGACAAAAAAATTCTCCAAATCATGTTGAGAAGTCGTTGCCACCAAAGGGGATTTCTCATTATTATTAAAAATGGTGGTAGTTTGGTATATAATTTGAAAACAGTGGTAGTTTAAAAAATAAAAAGTGAAACGTGATAAATTTGCCACTAATAACAGAACACATAATAAAAGTAAAAAAGAAAAAAACAAATAAGTAGAAGGAGGTTTTTGGTTTCTCAATGTTGCCAAACGGCAGAGAAAAGAGGCAAAGGGGCTGAACGCGTGAAGCAAAGACGACGGCCGGCGGCGACAACAGTGAGTGCGCGACATAATAACACAGGTGGGAAGCGGCTCGCGGCGGATCCGAATCTAGTGGGTCAACTCCAAACCGCCTCTGGTGTGACGCAGGATGGGCGGACAGAACGACCGACGGCGTCTAAACTGCGAGGTTGCGGCCGAGAAACGTGGAGGACGGCGAGCGGCGCTGCGTCTGGGCGGCGTTGGGCGGAGAAATGCAGAGGAACATAACCTGGGGTTTGTTTGTTTGTTTTTGTTTTGATTGGGGTGGTGGTGATGGGTTGTGGTAGATGATTTAGAGGGGTTTGATATTACTAGAGATCTAGTTTATGGTGATATTATGGTGGCTGCCATGGTGGGTTGAAGATGGAGGAAGGGATGGAGATGCTGATTCAGGAGACACTAAAGTGAGAGTGAGGTGAGACATTTAGGTAGATAAGAATAGGGACAGTTAGGTAATTTTATTATCGGGCATGGGTATCGACAGGTATGTACGACTGTGTTTGGTAAAAATGTAAAAAATAGATTATATTCATATTTGATGGTATGTATAATTGATTATTGTGATAATCGATTATAATTAGAATCTGTTTTTTGTTTGGGTATGTTTGTTGAAAATAAATTTTAAGATAATTTATTTCTTTTGGGTGGTGTAAAAAAATCAGTTTTACATAATAAATTATAAAAAATGATATAAAGTTATTTGTATAATTTAATAATACTTATTTGAAGTTATTTTTGTAGGGATAAATAGTGAAAAGAGTTTTTAGAATGAACGATAATTAAATCACAACAATCTTGCGCTAAAATAAATTAAATGACATAAAATAGTTTTTTCTCTCCAAAAAAATTATTTTATAAATTTAAGCTAATTGTCAAACATTATAGATTATATATGAAATAACTCTTCAAACAAAAAATAATTGAAATAAAAAAAAATCGATCTTTTTCAAACATGCTCTATATCAATACCGCCCCCATCCTTTTAATAAACTATAACAAAAATATTCATTTAGTTTATCGGTGAGTATTCGTCAAGCTCTCGTTTCATGTTCATTGCGGATTTTTCGATATCCACAAACACAGGTAAAATTGCCATTCAGGCCAACCCATTTGCTTTGCATTTAAAGACCTATTAAGGTTCACTTTGGAATCAGAGTCTCGGACTCTATTTCAAGTTAATGTTTATCCTATCTCCATTACCCAAAAAACAGACACAAAATAACCCAAGAATTTTTTTGTAACGAATAATGTTATCTATCTCGAGAAATAGGTCGTGGACCATATGTTGATGGAGCTCACGGATGGACCATTAAACTAGTTTAGCACCCATATGCTTTGCAGGACCAGGAAAAAAGTACTAATCTAAAAAAGTCTGAAGTTATTTTTGAATAGTTTTTTATAAAAATCTATTTTAGGTAGTTATTCAAGTGATTTTTATGACGATAAATAAATATAAATTAACTTCTGTTTTATTTGAAAATATTTAAAAATAATATATAAAAATTACTTTTTTTTAATCTTATTAAACAAATGAGTCATAAATAAAATGGACAAGTTTTATGAGGAAATTTGAACTATTAAAAAGTCTGGATCGCTCCAACGAGTCCAATCAGATTCATACATATGAACAAGATCCGAATTTGTTCACACTCCAAAATCCATACCAACCTCTACGTACTCCACTACCAAAAGACGTTAACGTTATAACAAATCCACCTAACTATACCAGTAGTTAGTGCACGTTTGGCAATGAGCTCCCAATTATAACTTTTTTGTAATAAATTAAAACTGTTTTGAGTACATCATAAGATGTTTGAAAACAATATGTAAGATTCATTATAATATATATTATTTATCTTACATTACAAGCTGATTATTTTTAAAAGCTTTCTTTTTTTAGCATTATAATCTTATAATCATTTTGATTATTTTGTAGATGTGAGATCTTTACCGAGCTTATCAATAATTTATTATATAAAGTAATTCTTTTATAAGTTCAATTGTTATGCACTTAGTGTAAAGTTTTTTACATTGTCAATAAATCAAAAATCATGGTATGAATGATTTTTAAGGTAGTTAGGATATAAAAGCCAAACATTTTTACCGATGTATCAAACTATGATGGGTTGACAGTGTCAAATTTTTTTACAACGATAATGCATACCAATTAAATCATTCTTTTCTATAATTTAAACATATATTATATGAAAATTACTTTTCATTAATTTAACACATCTTCAGCAACATTTAGACTTATATAATTGTAACATTGCTGTTTTTATATTCTAAATAATCATATCATGATTGTAATTATGGCTACAATTAGCTGCATTTTTCATAATTGTTTATAATTACAATAAACGTAGTATAATTATAACTATAATCTGCAACTATAATTTAAAATCATGTTTTATTCTATTTATACAGAGAAATGCATGAAAGAATGCCACCAATTCACATCATACATGTTAGTGTGTGAACAAAGCACAGCCCACCAACTAACAATAAATTGTAGTCTAATTTGTTGAACTACCACATTCAAACTAGCACAATCTGATCAACTTTCCAAGCAGCAACAACTTCCTTTCCTTGCTAGACCTTCATTTGGAGAGGCTATATATATTATATGAAGGTATGTCCCTAATTAACATATTCCATATTGGTTAATGATTTTCTTGCAATGGCTAGCAGCAGTACAACACTGGTAAACGAGCGTGAAGGGGCAGAGATTGTGTATGGTTCTGAAGACTGCTACCGCCACTCCATAGAGCTACTACAAGAGCTTGGTTTCCCTAAAGGGGTCCTTCCCTTGCAAGACCTTGTGGAGTGTGGCAGGGTTCGTGAAACCGGGTTCGTGTGGATGAAGCAGAAGGCCCCAATTGAGCATTTATTTGAGGGCACCAAGACCCTTGTGAGCTATGCAGTGGAGGTCACTGCCTATGTGGAGAAGTTCAAGATGAAAAAGATGAGTGGTATTAAGAGCAAGCAGGTTTTTCTTTGGGTGCCAATAACTGAGATGAGCATTGATGGTCCTAAGGGAAAGAAGATACTATTTAAGACCCCTATGGGGATTGGTAAGTCCTTCCCTGTAATAGCCTTCATGACTCCAGAGGAAAAGGAAAAGTATCTGAAGGATAAGGAAGAGATCAAAGAAAATTGTTGAACTACTATAACATCACAGCACAAAACTTCTTTTTGGATTGGAGGTCTAGCTCCATGTCCTTGATAATTTGTTTCTGAATAATTGATGAGCCTGCTGAGATCTTAATTATAAAAAGATTATCAAATAGAACTAGAATATGCGTTTACTGTATGCATTTTTTGATTTGAAGATGTTAATTTATTATGATGCATGTATTCTTTGTTCTCTTGAATTATTGGTTGGTTCCTACAATTAATATTTGATTCATTTCTTTTGTACCATTCCGTTCAGAAGAATTCCATGTCCATTATTCATTTGGACAAGAATCACGTTTAAAGAGTTGATATCTTAAAATTGAAAAAACAAAAAAAGAAGAGTTGATGTAGTAATGTTAAAAAGAAAAGAAGAGGGATGAGGAAGTTTCTCTGAAGAGGCTAGTATATTTCTTAGTAATTTTTCTTTATTTATTTCTTTCTTTTTGGGCCCCGTTGCTTAAAAAAAAAAGTTTAATTAGCTTTTTTTTTTCAATTCCTAATTTTTTTTTTCTGGATTTTGAATGGACACCATACTAACATATAAAATAAAAAAGAATAAAGATAAAGATAAACTAAACTAAAATGAAATGAAATAAACCAAAATAAAATAAAATAGAATAAAACAAAACAAATATAAATAACATTAATTAAAGTAAGATAATAACAAAAATAAAATAAAGTGAAATAGAAATAGAGTGAAATAAATCAAACATGGTCTCTGATGTTCACACATACCTCTCTTTACTTGTGACTTACTTCACCACATAAAAATTCAAACTCTTCATGCACCTAGTCTAAGAAACAAATAAGGAAAAAAGCCCACACGTTTTGTTCGCGAACAAAACAAAAATTAAAAGCAACAAGCGGATTTAAGATCTGGAAATTAAAAGCAGAAAGCAATAGACGGTCCTAAAACCAAAAATTAAAAAGCATAAATTAAAAGCAGCTGATTGACCTAAGACTCGAAATTAAAGAGTAAAAAGGAACAGACTAACCTAAAGCCCGAAAATTAAAGTGCAATAAGCTGACCTAAAACTTAAAAATTAAGAAAAGGTAAATTAAAGAGCAATGGGCTGACCCTAAAATTAAAATTGGTATATTAAAGAGCAATGCGAGGACCAAAAGCCTAAAAATTAAATAACAAAATGTAATGGGTTAACATAATACCTGAAAAATTAAAATGCAATGAGCTGAATTAAGAAACGAAAATTAAAAAACATAAATTACACACATCTGGTTGCCTAATAATTTTACATGAGTCAATTATTTTCTACCATAACCTAAACTGAATATCTGCATATCTTTCTATATTTATTTTGTGCTCAACAGGCAAAAGCCCAACAAAAAGAAACAAATTAAAAGCAATTACACGGGATATAGCAATCCCAAACAAATCACTATGAATAAGTGTAGCTAAAACCGGGGGAGGGACATCAAAAAAATGATTTCCAAGATCTTGAGGACTTCGTTTGCAATCCAATCTACGCAAACATTCCTTTCTTTGAAGGTGTGGACAAACTCAAGCTGCCCCTCCTAGCTCATCCACTAAAAAATTCTAGCTAATATCTTGTTCCACTTTGAGGAGTGGGCTCTCTTCTTCAATGAATCAATAACAGCTTGTAGAGCAAATGAACATAAATTTTTCTTTATTTTCTTTCTTGGTTAATGTTAATTTTCTTCATACCGCGTGGACAATGGAATAATAGGAAGCATGGTCATTAGATCACGTCAGTCCAGTTTTGTCATGAACAGTGTGTGAAAGTTGCTGCTGGGGTGGCTAGAGGACTTCGATTTGTCGTCTGTTATGTCAAGTTCGACAACATAATCACTCTTTATGATTATGTTCCAAAGATTGCTGATGTTCATTATTCAAAATGACTTATTTGCATCAAACTTGATTTCTCACAATATTCCACATGTGATATTTCAAAGTAGGTTTTTTCTTCTCTTCTCTTTTTTCTTTTAAAAGAAATCATATGCTAAATAATACAACACCTTTGTTAGGGTAATATTAATTTTATTTCTCGTATTTCCATTTGAAATAATTAATCTTCTAAATTTATAAAATCGTTTACCTCACATCTTCTGTTACCATCGTGGAGGGAAAGTGGAAAACAACCATAGTCCAAGTGGCTTAAAGCTACCAACAAAGGGCCCTTGTTGGCAGATACTATGGCCTCCCTGCTGAGTAACACGAGTAACACCTTGCCAAGAATACCTCTTTATCCAATAATGGTTGTTGTACTTACCGGTTTGATGCCTAATAAGAGACCATGTTTTCATAGTGAGGGGTCAAATCCTAACTTTTGGATCAAACTATGAATGATCAAAATTAAAACATAAAATCATATGATTTTTTTAAGTGATCAGATGATCATTAACCAATTTTTAATCTTGATCATCCATATATGATTTTAATGGTCAAGATTTGCTCCTTTCATTCGTACATAGAAAACCTCACTGAATATGCCCTATATATATATATATTCAAAATATTTTAGATATTTAAAAAAAAAAAAAAAAAACAAAGATAGTCAAATAACAAATGGGTGGACCTGTGTAAGGGTGGGATGCCCACAATGAATGGTGGCAGTAACATTGATGGGATAGGGGGAAAAATGAAAGGTGGTGAAAAAAAGTTACCATTACTGAAATAGAAAATACCCAACTCCCTCTCCCTCCTCCAAAAACAAAAACAAAAAAATTATTCACTGCAATTATAGGCAATAAACACATATTTTCTGATCTTCCAGAAAGCAAGAGCAGTTCCTTCATGACGGTGAAACAAATGAAGAGACAAAAGGTAAGAATAGCAATGAACTGTACACACAACAAGTTCAGGGGAGCTGTTCAATCCCACATTCATCATACACAACAATAATCTACATTCTAACATCTACAGCTAAGCTATAACAACAAATAGGTATATATACCATCCCAAAAGTAATTCCTGCTCCATGTCTTTCATGTGAAATGTGGAAGGCATCAGAACTTACAGAAGCCCAAAAGAATGCAAAAACTGCCAGTTCACTTGTTTTCCTTATCCTTGAAATACTTTGAGATCCCTGGCTCAATGTCCTTTGGGTCCTTCTGCCATTGGGCTTATAATCTGGATTGTCACTCTTATCTGTATCAGAAGTCTCCTTCTGAGCCTCCAGCTGTGTTTCCTGCCTGACTCCTTCTGCGTCTTCGATCCTGCAATTTAATTAACAACATTTGAGAAACATCATGCTATAAACACAACCCCAAATATAAATTGTAAAATGTAACAAGTTGCTTCACAGAGGTCTCAAAATAGATGTCTCAGATAGTTTTTTTTCTTCAGAAAAATGAATGTTGCAGAGGTAGTTTTTTGCATCCTCTTTGTTTTCCCTGCTGCTTTTGTTTTGCTTTGCTTTACCTTTTTAAATGTTGTTGCTAGGAACCAAATGTAATTTCAAAATACACAAACTGTCATACCAAGTTGTAAACACATTATGATTTGAGAGATGAGAATCAGGCGTCAAACCTCTCGAGGTATGGGATATTCCTCCGATTCAAGCATGCGCACAACTTGACTCATCTTAGGTCTTTTCTCAGCATCTGGATCAACACACCTCAAAGCAGTCAAAAGGGCTCGCTTAAGGGCACTTGTTGATGGCCTAATCTCAATGTTAGGGTCCACCACATCTTCCGAACGCCTACTCCCTACCATCATCTTGAGCCAGTCAACCAAATTTACCTACAAGAACCACCCAATAGTATTAAGCAAAGTTTAATTTGTCAAAAATGCAGGAGGAGAAAGAGAATTGTGAAATTTAAAATTCCAGTTAAGACATACATTAGTAAAGAGAACGAGTATAAACATAAATACATGCATGTTAGAGTCTATGATTCTTTAAAGAATATCGATGACACACCTCAGCTGCTGGTCGGCTATAATCCACTGGGTCTCTTCCAGTAATCGCTTCAAGAAGCAATACCCCAAAACTATAAACATCACTCTTCTCGTTAAGCAAGCCAGAATTGGCATATTCGGGAGCTACATATCTGAAAAATGCAATGTAAGCATCAAAAGATGAGCAGACAAAGGCTGTTTCAATTTCTATACTTCATATTAGTCTAAAGAACAAAAGAGGCCAACTCTGTCAACTTTAGAGTGCAAATGGATGTCTGCTATATGACGGTCAAATTGAAATTCATAGGTGACAAGTTATAATAAATTTAGAGGTGACAAAAAAGGCTTACCCAAAAGTACCCATTACTCTAGTTGTAATATGACTTTTACCAGCGCCGAGTAACTTAGCCAGCCCAAAGTCAGATATTTTGGCATTAAAGTCATCATCAATTAGAATATTGCTTGACTTAATATCTCGATGCACAACTTTGGGCTCAATTGCCTCGTGCAAGTAAGCCAGCCTACAAGATATAATAAACATAGATCAGTAAAAGGAAACTCAGGACATTTACTAAATTATAGTCTTTTTAGGAATAAACTGTCATACGCTTTGGCTGTTCCAAGGAGAATTTTCATCCGAGCTTCCCAAGTAAGAAAGCCATGCTGCCGCATGGCTCCGTGAAGCCATTCCTCTAAGTTTCCATTGTTAACATACTCATAAACCAGCAACCTGAAATTAATAGCTGAGATCAATAAGAATGATAACTGCAAATGATCACTTAAAAATTAGTAAGCAAATGCAACTTTGATACAATGCCATGGACGTCATTCACCAAGAAATTGCAAGCTAAAAAAAACTTCTGGAACTATTTTGCAAGTAGTTAATAGATTTATAAAATAATAGTAAGAGACACTAACCAGAATCAAGATGAAAGTAGAGACACTAACAGTCAAAAACACACATAAACTGCAAACACAACATTTTGTTACCTGTGAGTGCCTTCAATGCAATAGCCCAAGAGTCGAACCAAGTTCTTATGTCGCACATGACCGATAGCCTCAACTTCCACGCTAAATTCTTTTTCAGCTTGTCCTCTGCATGATGGGCATCAACAGTTATTTAGATAAACTAGCTACTTCTGCAGACATCCGAATGAAACATGAAACAAGACATTATAAAACCTAGTTCAAAATTTAAAATAAAAATAAAGGCTGCAGTGCAGCTAAACGAGCTAATGACAAGACTTACAAATTATTGAGGAGCTTCTTAATGGCCACAGGACTCCCATTGATTAGCTGACCTTGATAAACAACTCCATATCCACCTTCACCAATAACATTGTCTTTTGAAAACCTATTTGTTGCAAGTTCTAGGTCCCTTAATGTAAACCAGTGCCCCCAGCCAAGGTGAGAGAACTCAGGCAGACCACACAAAGGGGATGGTGCAGTTATAGGATGGGAAGATGACCTGTAAGCAGAAATGTTCTTAACACCGCTTTCTTCACCTGATTGTGAGCCATTAGCATCTTTCTCTAAATGATTAAATGAGCCTGATTGACTACTATTATCCCCATTCTTTGTTTGGATCAAAACCTTGTCAGACTCTCTATCACTAAATTTGTCATTCAGACTCATCAAAGCACCATTCTGCGGATGATTATTTGCTGAAACTTGATCAACTCTAATTTCTTTGATCTCTTCTGAAACGGATAATGCATGGCTAAGGGGAAGCTTGCTATTGACTCTTCTGGATTTCTTTCTTAAAGTGAGACATACTGATAGCACCACAAGAATGATTATAATGAACATGCCAACTATTATTCCCATTAATACCCACACTTTCAATCCAAAAACAAATGTTTTCTTCGACAACCCCGAGTTCAGATCAGATGCCATTTTGCTGCTGCCAAATAAATCTGCAGAAGTCAGTGTTAAAATAAAAGAAGCCACTTATATGCATACAACAAATCAAGTTGCAAAAAACACTTCTAATGGATTCCTCACATCCTACACCAGGTTTGAGAAAGTTACCATCCAAAATTTCAGTAAGAAACTAGATTATGTTTGCTACCCTTTTCAAATAGAAGTAATTGAAAAAAGGCCAGTTACGTACCAACAGAAGTTCATTTCCATAACAAAATGGGACAAAAAAAAAAATCACAACACACACACGCTGCAAAAGAGAAGTGTAATAATTTAACTCCATACTTATTGGAAAATACAAAATCGTAAGAGGCCAAAAGAATGTAAAAACAAAGAAAATTGGTTATGATATTCATATAACATTAGAAAACCAAATAAGCGAGAAAGACTGGAACTTCATTATTTTTGTACACAGGAAAAATAAGCCCAAAAAAATTTCAAATTTAGCTTGACATAAAATAATTAAGCATCGTTGTTAAAGAACCAGGGAGGAAAAAAAAAAGAAACAGCATTTGTTAGCATCTCCTTAGTTTTTTCCAGCAACATGACAGAGATTAATATATATATATATATATATATATATATATATATATATATATATATATATATATAATATCTGCAAAATTGGTGACAAAACTTTGGAACTGAAATGGTTTAATGAATACCTGTCTACAACACACAAAATCCTTCACAGATTTCTCCCGAACACCTTTTCAGACCCTGAGACAACTTAAACACTAGATCTCTTAAGCTCCCAGAAACCTCTTGGGTGTGAAGCCATTGGAGCACCTCAAGCTCAGACCCATTTTTAAAATCTTACCAATGTGAGATTTTGCTTTTTGGGTTTTCCCAATTGCTCAAAAGGGTGTCTGTTTTCAACCAGAAATGGACCTTCTGACACTACCACCAACACCACCCTTCCTCACCAAACAACAGAAAGAAAAGTGTCGTGCAGTTAGGGGGAATTGGAGAACACAGGAAGCACATGAAACTCTGAGAAGAGGGAAATGGTGGGGTTAATAAGAAGAATAAGAAGGCATGGAATTATCAGTGGTAGGTGATGGCTAGTGATATGACTCACATTATTATATACAGTAAAAGAGAAGGCATCAAAAAATTGGAAACTTTCTTTGCTGTTTCTTCAAATTTCATCACTCTCCACACCATCCCCTTTCTACTCTTTAATCTCTTTCTTCCTCTTCATGCCTTCCCTTTTTTTATTTCCCTTCTTCTTCTTATTTACTTTTCCTAAGATTTCTTCTGGCCGTGACAGATAATTAGCATGACAAAACTTAAAGTACTGTTGGACCCTGCCAACATCGCTAAATTCATGCACTTATGTTGAGTAAAGATTGAAATTGATTCGTATTAAAAAAAAATACGATAATATTTTGATTCGAAAGAAATAAAAGTATTTGATTTTTAATGATATAAAATATGAGTTAAATTGATTATTTTAAAATAATTTTTAAAGATATTTTAATTTCTATCCGGAACTATTTTAATCCATATTTTATATTATTATCAATTAAATATTTTTATTTTTCAGATATTAAAATATCATGGTAATTTTTTTTTTTAGAGAATCAATTTCAATGTTTACTATTTCATCTTTTAGCTGTCAGCACGTACCGAACACTATTGGAAACTATGCCACATACATCTATAAAACAGTGGTAAGTTTTATTTTAATGAGGAAAGCTCTTGTGACATTTGACATTAACAGAATGCTTGGATGAAATAGATTACATATGAAACTAACGGGAACATTTTTTTCTTAAAAAAAAATGTTTGTCATAAATCTGAAATTTTCAACATTAAGAATATTTTGACATATTTCAGATTATCATTATGGAAAATAGACAGTAAACTGTGGAAAAAGAAAAACGAAATACGTAACTTGAGATGTAATACAGCACAGCACACAAGTAATCAGTATGACAGTGAGTAAATGCTAAAGTGAAGATTTAGAATAAGTAAGAAATAATAAATATGCAGAGTTATTAAATTATACTTAAATTTATACTAAAAATAGGATAATTAATTAAAAATAAGTGAATTCTTTTAGATATATACAACCTCTTTTGTTCCTTTTATTCGTTCCTTTTAAAAAAAAATTATATTGATTCAAGAATTTTTTGAAATTTTTGGTAAGTCATGTTTTTTTACACACCCTAGGGAGGAAAAGGGTGAAAGCGGATTTAAATTTAGAATTTCGCAACCAAGGGTGAGGGTTTTTAACACTTTTATTTTTATATCCATTTTTTTGAAAAAAAATTAGAGTGATAATAATATTTAATAAAAATATTTCAATTCAATATGATTACTCTATTTATAATTAAGTTTGTTTTGGTATAAATTTTTATAATTTAATTTATTTAATAATTTTCTTAGTTCTTATATAGATAAGCTAATTACAAGAAGGATTATCGGATGCGTTTAGATAAATAATTTAATTAAATATTTATTTAATAAAAAATTTATCAAATAAGTTCAAAATAATTTATTTTTATTAGCTTTTCTGATAAGCTTATGAAAATAAATTAAAATGAATTTATAAAATGATCATAAATTATTTTCATAAAATATTTATATAAATTTATTTCTTTAAATTAATCTTATAAATTCAAATAAATTATTTATAAATTCTTTCAAACTTAACTAATAACTTACGAAATATTACAAGGAGGATACGTTCATGAACAGACTGCACGACGAAAAAGCACAATCACAAAAGTTGTCAAAATTTGCATATTTCTATATATCATTGAATTGCGTAAATTACTAAATTCAATTTTTATCTATTTTTATTTTTATGCTCATCTATTTTTATTTAATGAGACCTAGATATCCTATCAGTAGGCTGGATAGTCAAAGAAACAGACTGGATACCATATCAAATTTCTCACGGCCCATAATACCCCTATTCTATATTGATTATTCAATTATGTCCTTGGTGAGGAAGATGTAATCTCACCTCTGGACATTGATGAAGACTACGAAACCGTGTCCTAACCCTCAATTCTAGTTTCAATTTTTAGCTTCCCTCACCTCATCCAAAGGCAAAGAGAGGAAAAAACTCTTTTACAAATGAACTTATATGTAGGATGAGTAAATAAAGATATATTTATTATTGAATTGGTAATGTATATTACGATTTTTATATATTTTATTAAATTAATGATGAATATATTCTTACTGAGGAGTATTATTAATACTTTCTTTCTAATACACTCTTTTCTATTGGGTCCTACATAATTCACGTGTGTCTCACTTGAATTATATAGGATCCACATGAATTTCAATTAATGAGAGAGTGTGTGTTAGAAAGTAAAACTATGTTTGATTCAAAAGAGGGAAAGAGATGGGAGGGATTTTAATTAGGTAATGTAATATTTGGTTGAGAGGAGGAGAGGGGAGAAATTTTAATGACAGTGAGATAAAGTAATACTATTCATGTTTGATTCATGAGGGGAGGGGGAGATTTTAAAACTATTTTACTTGTATACCCTTATAATTTTAAATTTCAAAATATATAAGTTAGGATATTTTTGTTAATGCATATAAAATGTTTTAAAATTTCTCCTCTCCTCTCCAAATCCCCTCAATATTGGAGAGGAGTCAAAATTAAGTGAGAAGGAATTTTGTTCCTCTCTATTCCTCTTATCTCCTTTCCACAAAAGTTGAATCTAACATACTAAGTTTAAAAAAATCCTTTCCTTTCCTTTCATTCTCCACTAATCAAATACGGATAAGTGTTAAAAAAATGTTACTAATATTTTTTTTTACCTTATTTACTTACCTTAAAAGATAACCGCACTTTGTTTACTCTTATGTATATGCACGCACCAGCAACACTGTTGCTGAAGGCAGTCCTTAATTGCATACCCAATAAAGGATGATGAAGGCCCTCCTCAATATGATGTCACAAAAGTATTGTCAAGGAATCACTTTGTTGTGGAGGAGGAGCAACATGTGAATATGTGAAAGGGGAAGTAAGTCCCACAATTTGCAGTCAAATAAATTGTGTCATCCTTTGACATTTTTAACACAAGGCAACACTGCACAGTGTGGAGCAATGATTGGTTTGAAAGGCTCTTGCATACATACCTATATGATACACAAGCCAGGTCTTGTATTTTGCTCCTGTGGCCCCATGTTGCTTCTTTGAGGAAAGTTATTCTGGTACAGGTTAATTGATTTTGGAAGCAGTGCTTAAATGAAGCCTTTTCAGCTTTTACTGCCACATCCAACCAAACAAGGACATCAATGTGACTCAGCAAGATGGGTACCTGGCAGTCTCAATGGCAATTGTTTCAAAGGCATAAAAGGGTGCATATTGCTTCACGTTTCAACTACGTAGGGGCATTTTCTTTGGATCTAGTGATTATAAAGTCACAAGTAAAATTTGAGGAGAATGACTTTTTTCATTTGCATTTTTATAATAATATTTTAATTTCTATATGTGACATCAATTCTTAATTTGACTCCTACACTAAAAAAATTATTAAATCAGTCCCTATACGTGTAACCGTTACCTGTTTAGTCCCTGCCGTCCACCCACGTTTGGCTGTCGTGTCTAACATTCTGACTTGTAACGTTAAGTGCTTATGTGGACTGTCACGTTACAATACCTTGCACCCACCTCACCAACACTCTAACTCTCTCATCCACCTAGGATTAGTGAAGCATCAGGTTTTTCTTCTTCCCTCCATTCCCTTCATTCTCTTCTCAGTTCACTTCACCTCTGAACCTCAGTTCTCAACCTCACTTCTGAACAAGACACTCCACCCATTTTGTAACTGATAATCACATTGTTGAATGGGTTCAAGCAGGTCTCACCTTCGCTAAAGCTGACTCCGAAAATGGCGTCGTCATCTAACCCGGGTAAGCATCGGGTGTCTCTGTTGCAAGTAGGTTTTTTGATTAATTTTGGGTTCCCCTTTTTTTAGTGTTTAGGGTTTGATTTTAGGTTCTGTAAACAAACATACGATGAGTTTGATCATATTTCTATGAATACCCTGTTTAGTGTTTTGTATTTCTATCATTGTGCTTCAAATTTTGTTTGTGTATTTCTATCACTTTCTATTACTGACACTATCATTGTGTTTCTAAAACTCATTGTGTATTGCTACCACTTTCTATTGTACTATGTTTCTGTTAATGCGTTGAAGTTGGTTGAATTTAGGGAACACACCTTGCATATTCACGGTCTTTATACACCACGGAGGTCATCTAGTAAAGACTCCTACTAAAAGACAAGGACTGCGGTTGCAATATGTTGGGGGGTTGAAATACACCCTCCATGATTGTGATCCTAATGAGTGGTCCCTTCAAGAGATCACTGGCATTCTCAAGAGTGTAGGCTACAAAGGAATTGTACGGATTTTCTATCGAAAGCCCGGTATTCGCCTAGAAGATGGGTTGGTTCCAGTTTGCAATGATGCAGATTCAATGAAAATTGCTGAAACTGCACTTAGCATCTGTTTCAAAGAGGTTGAGGTATATGTGTTACAAGGAGGTGACAAAAAAGAAGGGGTTGTACTTAAATTGGAGGAGGATGGTGTGGAAAAGGTTGAATGTGACAATCAGGCTGAAACTGAATTTGAAGATGGCAGTGTTGAAGAAGAACAATTTGATGATAGTGAGGATGAGAAAGATGATGGTTGCTGGAAGGAGTACATCAATGATGTAGGTGATGAAACTATAGTAGAGGGTGTGACCGAAGCAGGTGTTGAAAATCAGCAATCACCTCTTGAGGCTAGGCAAACAGGTTTTGAAAATCAGCAAACAGATGCAGGCATTGCATTAGATGATGGTGATAAAATACCTTCAGATTATGAAAGCTCAGAGCTGGATAGTGAAGAGGAGAACAGTGATGGAGGCAATGGAAAAAAGCCAAAGTATCCTAAGTATAATCTATCTGAGATGTGTGCAAGCTTCAAATTCCAGCTTGGTATGGAGTTTACTTCCATCAAGCAATTTAAGGATGCAATCAGGGAATGGAGTTTGTTGAATGGTTGGGGCCTTAAGTTCAAGAAAAATGATAAGATGCAGGGTTGTATGTAGAGATGGTTGTGAGTGGACATGTTTGGTCAGTAAGGTTGGTGGCTCATTGACTTATAGATTGAAGACATTAGTAGATGTCCACACATGTGGCAGAACCTACAAGGGAACAATGGCTAATTGCAAGTGGGTTGCGGATAAGTTAGTTGATACAATGAAGACCAGCAAAAAAATCAGCCTTAGTGGAGTCATTAAGCAAATTAAAAAAGACTATTGTGTTGAAGTTTCTGTGAATATAAGGCCTCTATAGCTAGAAGATATGCAAGAGAACAATTGGAAGGTAGCTTTGTAGAACAGTATGGTAAGCTGTGGGATTATTGTGAGGTGGTGAAGAGAACAAATCCGGGATCAAGCCTTCTAATTCTTATAGATAGACAAAGTGAAGATTCCGATCCAGCGTTTTCACAAATGTACATGTGTCTACATGGAGTGAAAACAGGCTTTTGAGTGGATGTAGACCTATTATTGGCCTTGATGGTTGTTTTCTAAAGAGTCCATTTGGAGGGATCTTGTTGGTTGCTGTTGCTCGAGATCCAAATGACCAGTATTTTCCACTAGTTGTTGCAGTTGTTGAATTTGAGAACAAAGACTCATGGAGCTGGTTCATGAGTAACTTGCTGGATGACATAGGATGAGATAGAATATGGGTCTTTATTTCTGACCAACAAAAGGTATGAAATCCTCCCATTAACCTTTCCATCTAATTAACCTTCCATGTACATGACTAACTTGCTAGATAACTTGTTTATTGCATAGGGTTTGGTGCCTGCACTTCATGACTTGTTAAAGGTGTTTGAGCATAGAACATGTGTTAGACGTGTTTATGCAAATATGAAAAAGAAGTATGGTGGTGGAAGTGTGCTTAGGGATAGGATGCATGCAGCTTGCAAGGCCACATACTATGCAGCATGGCAAAGGAGAATGGTTGAATTGAAGGTTGTTTCGAAGGATGCTCATGACTGGTTGATGGGCGTAGACCCTAATTTGTGGGCAAAGTCACATTTCACAGAGTATTCAAAATGTGACATGATCATGAACAACATATCAGAAGCATTCAATGGTAGAATTCTAGAAGCTAGAGACTTGCCCATAATCTCCATATTTGAATGGATTAGAGTATATTGGATGACACGATTTGCAAAGAATAGGCTATTGGTGGAAAAGTATAAGGGAAAGAGCAAGATATGCCCAAAGGCTAGGAAGAGGCTTGACAAGGAGGTCTTGGAGTCTGGGAAGTGGATAGCAACATGGGCAGGTGGTTCTAAGTTTGAAGTGTAGTATTATCCTGCACAATTTGAGGTTGATTTGGGGGAGAGGAGTTGTGCATGGAGGTTTTGGGGACTCACTGGGATCCCTTGCGGGTAATTTTTGTCATTTTAAAAACCCTAAGTTCCTATTGGTAATTCTATTATAAACCTAAAGAAAGTATATTCATAATTGTGCTGCAGGCATGCTGTTGCAGCTATTTTTGGCAGCAGAGAAGATCCATATGATTATGTTGACAAGTATTACTGGGTTGACACGTATGCAGAGGTGTATGGTCAAGTCATTAACCCAGTTAATGGAGAGCAAATGGGGAGACCAACAGGCCTACCTGCTATTATGCCTCCATATTGCAGGACTCCAATTGGGAGGCCAAAGAAGGCTAGAAGAAGGGAGAAGGATGAGCCACCAAAGGCAAACAAACTTAGGAGGCAGAACACATCCATACATTGTTCTAGATGTGGCAGTTATAGTCACAATAGGAAGCTCTGTCAGAACATGGTACCTCCAGACACAACTGCACCAACTACTGAATTTGGTTCATCAGGGAGAGGCAGTGGTAAAGGCAGATCTGGTTCATCGGGTAGAGGCCGAGCCAGATCTGGTTCATCAAGGAGAGGCCGAGGTAGATCTGGATCACAACAAGCTGCTGAAACTGGTTCTCAACCTGCAGGTTCACAGGATGCTGGCTCACAACCTGTTGCAGATGCTAGTTCACAAGCTTTTGGCTCACAAGGTTCTGCACAAACTGGTTCACAAGTTGCTGTACAACCATCTGAAATAGGGAGAGGCAGAGGCAGAAGGAGAGCTGTTGCAGCCACTGGATCTGATGTACAAGTTGGAGGTTCTCAACCTGTTGCAGCACCTATTTCAGATGGGGGTTCACAACTATCAGCCCCACCTGGTGATGCACAAGGCACTAGGGCATCCAAGGCACCAGTCACTTTTAGGCCAAAGTTACTATTTAAAAAAGGACTTGGGAAATGGATGGGCCAACCATGTGTCTCAACCCAACAGCTGCAAGCAGCTGTTCAATTTACAAAGGAGCAAGGGCCAAGCATAGAGCACTCGAAATAGGGAGCACTAGGATGGAAGTTGTTTTTTGTTTTTTTGGGGCAAGGAGTTATACTTATGTTAAAGTGGGGAATCTTTTGTTTTTTGTCTGATGCCCATTGGCCGTTGTGCTTTTTGCACCATGTGACTATGTACCTGATAGTGTGCTTTTATGCACTTTAATATTGTTAATGAAAGTGGTTTTATATGTTTGTTGTGATTTATTATGCACTTTAATGTACTGTTACAGGTTTTTAGGGTCTGGTTTAGATACTAATATAATGACTATTTATACTAGTTTAAATACTGATTTAGGGTCTGTTAAGTCATTGTGCAAGTGATAAGTACCACAAATTCGCTTAGCTAAACTAGTTTCACTAAGCGAATTTGTCTCAAGTGATCAAACGGTTATCATAGACAGATGATCACCTGTCTATGATAACCGTCTGATCACCTACCACAAATTCGCTTAGCTAAACTAGTTTCGCTAAGCGAATTTGTCCCAGGTGATCAGACGGTTATCATAGACAGGTGATCTCACAGACAGGTTTTGAAGAACCAAACTCGCTTAGCGAAATGAATTCGCTAAGCGAATTTGTCACAATGACCATTTGTTTAACAGGGACCATTTTGAGATGCAACAATGACCAAAAAAGCACAATCCATACCATATATTATCACAATGAACCATTACAGACTTTCAGCAACCATTACAAACTTGATTACAATAATAACAGCCCCTAAACCCATCCATTACATATTCTACAAACTCCTACTTCCAGACCACAACCATCACTACAATTACAGTCACAACCCATGAAAGTGACATCAACCACTTGTACATCTTAACTTGTGCCTTCAATTCACCAATCAACTTCTCTTGTCTTTTGAACAATTCCTTAGCAGCTTCATTCGCAGCTTCATCTATCCAGTCAAAGTAACCACAACTCCAATCCTCTGCCCAAACACATTAAGAGAGATTATAAGACAAATTATGAGGGATTAGAGAAACAATGTAGGAATTAAGAGGGACCTTGTAATTTGGGCATCTTCGAAAACGCCTTGCAGGGTTTTGTGTAGTCCTTGCAGTGAACATCCTAATCCTGCCACCACAGGTACAGTACAACTTCCCGCTATTACCACGACTTGCGCAGCTCTCCGTTGCTTGAGACTCCATTCTTGTGCAGCTCTCTTGTGCAGTCCGTTGAAGTGTGAAGGTAGAGGTGTTGGAGGTCGGGTATTTAGGGTTGGAGGAGGGGAAACCAGGTAGAGGTCAGCTATGGAAGTGGCAATCCACATAAGCACTTAACGTTACAAGTCAGAACGTTAGAAACGGCAGCCAAACGTGGGTGGACGGCAGGGACTAAACGGGTAACGGTTACACGTATACGGACTGATTTAATAATTTTTTCGTGTAGGGACCAAATTAAGAATTGATGTCACGTATAGGGACTAAAATATTATTTTAACCTTTATAATAACTCTCGCTCCTATTGGGTGTATTATATACGAGTATTATTATCAACATGTGATTAGAAGTTCGATTCATGACTCTTACGTATGGAGAAAACCTGGTTGGGAGGGGGCAATCCTTAAATATCGTTCAGGTCTTGCGACGAAGATTAGTCACTGTTTACGATGGTGGATACTTCGTACCAATAACTTGGTTACTGTAACACCTCAATTTTCACGCTTTCTAAGACCAGTAAACTATATAAATGAGTTTATATTTTTATCTGGGTTTTAGAAAATGATATTGGGAAAAATAAAATCATATTCATGCTCCAAATAATCGTAGGAGCCTACGTTAAATTTTGGGCCGATAACTCAAACGGAGCCCGGTCTATGTTTTTCGGATGATAGTGTTTTTTTTACTATCAAGACCTCATTTTGATAACGGTAAGGATCATTAGTCTTAGAATTCAATCCTCTATCTTTTTGCTAAAATATGTCTTGACGTCCAAAAATATAAATAATATTTTATATTCGAGCTGATAATCGATCGGGGAGACGATTCGAGCTGTCTTAGGGTTTTTCGAGAACCTGGAGCCGATCATTTTCATACCAGGACTATGTTAAATTATTTGGGGACTCCTGTCAGTGTCGTGAGGATTTTCAAAATGTCGGGATGTGAATTGACCAAATTGCCCTTGGTTAAGTTTTTTACTAATTACTTTTACCTTTTTACCTTCACTTAACATTTCCTATATAAATACACTATTTCTTCACTCTTTCTCCCCCAAATATTTCGAGCAACTCAGCCCCACAACAGCCCCAACCTCCTTCTTCCTTTCCTTTATCTTTTGTTCACCATTTCTCCATTTTTGGAGCTTGAAAAACTTGAGTTTTGTGGAGCTTCTTCACTCATTTTTGAAGGAGATGATCATAGGAGGTAGGTAGCTCTCTCTATCTCTCTTTATTCTCCTTTAATTTTTATGGTTAGAAATGTTAGGGTTTTTAACCCCAAACCTTCAAAATTTAATGAAAAATTATATAAAAATCGTTTTTATACCAAACAAATTTCTATGGCCTAAGTTCATGACATACTTGGATGATCCGAGAGATTAGAGCCAAGAAATCTCTCTAGCTATATTTTCTAGGAAGAGGCCGAAACCCCCTATGTGTGTAGGGTAGGGTTTTGGTTGGTTTTTGATGTTTTGAGTTGATATCTAGGGTTATCACACTTAGTTAGGGTGTTATCCAAGAAATGAGAATTTTTGGAGCTCCCTAGCTATTTTTAGTGTAATAGGGCCGAACCCTAGGGGTGATGCAATAGGAGAAATCTTTGTTTTTTTTTAGTTAATGCCTTTATGGATTGTATGTATGTAGTGATCGGCAGCTAGCTGAGCCAGTTGTCGGGTTGATCGGATGTTCACAGCTTAGCTTGGGACTACAAGAGGTAAGGGAATAAACCTGAGGAATTCTATTTCCGACAGCTGTATACTGCATCGGTGTTTGTATGGTAACTAAATGTTCTGTATCTGATTATTGGGTGATTGTTTTATTTACTACTGTTGATTTGACTATGCATGACATAACTGCTGATATATGTGAATACATGCTATAATTGTTAAATAATTATATGGATGTATCGAGTGCCCTGATGTGGGATTTAAGGCGTTAGATGACCTAATATTGATTAGGATCCGACATCATGTAACTTAAAAGCTTTAAAAGTTTGAAATGTGGAATTGAGAAAGTAAATATGTTTTATTGTTTCTCAATTTAATTTAAGAGAAAATAAATAAATTATCTCTTTTGAAATAAAATATAATGAACAGCTGCTTTTAGAGAAAATTAACTTAAAATAGCAAAGTTGTGAAAATGTGTTTTTAATAATGAAAAATGATGTTTTTAAATTAAATAGGGCGTTAGAAACCTTTATTAGTTTTTAAATTAATAAAGTTAACCGTTTGAGCAAAAGCGTTTTGAGAAACGTGATTTTCAAATTTATTGGTTTTATCCGAGAAAAAAGGTTTTTACAAGCCTTGTTTTAAGGTTTGTGTTTTACCGAAAAACGACGAAAAGAAAAGAAATGGTCTTTAGACCAAGTTTTGTTTTATGGAAAACCGATCATGAGGACTCTGAGTAAGTATCAGAGATTTTGGTTTTTGGTTTTTGAGTTTTCAAGAAAAGTGATTTTAAAACTTAGAAAACTAGAAACCGAGACGTCGGGGTTCTAGGGTTCTTTAGAAACACGTGAATCAAGGATCCGTGTTAGTTGTGGTCCTGTCGGCTTAGGGACGATCCTTGTGGTCTTGTAAGCTTGAGGATGTTTTTATGATCTTGAATCCAAAATTCTAAACTGGTGCATCGGTTAGAGATATTTGAATTTGAGTTGTTTTGGACTAGAGGTTCTGTCTTGAGAAAATGTTTTTGATGCTTAAAAGGGTCTAAGACTTTGTAGTGGTTGTTAGCGTTGATGCTACAACGAGGAAAGATTGTTACGACAAAGATAAACCGACGGAAACTAAATAGTTTTCTCATGCATTTCTGGGGACAGTCGGCAATCCTTAAAGCGGTCCGGGCCGTTAGATTTGTAACGGCTTGGACTGCATTAAGGATTGCTGACTGTCCCCACAAACCAACACGGGTCTCTTCAGCGTGCTTTATCCTCACTCACATGTTTCCTAGGAAAACTTCCCAGGAGGTCACCCATCAACTTGGAGTAATTCTGGGATGGGTGACCTCCTGGGAAGTTTTCCTAAGAAGCGTGTGAGTGAGGACAAAGCAGGCTGAAGAGACCCGTGTTGGTTTGTGGGGATAGTCGACAATCCTTAAAGCAGTCCGGGCCATTACAAATGGTATCAGAGCGGACCTCTCCCAATACGGTGTGGTTCGGGGACGAACCAAGCGAAAGCTGGTGGGTATGGAACACCCGGGGCTGACGAGGGCGGGGAGTGATCGCCGGTGCATGAGGCACGAACAAGGAGCGGCTCCTGGCAGGCTTCTAGGCGGAGGGATACATGAATGAACCGATTCACACCAGAATGAGAGGGATCCTGAGGCTGTGTAGGTATGGGACTGTATAATTAAAGGAAAACTTATAAGAATTGATTTGTACTACCTATACTAACAAGATGCATCTTTTTTCGGTAGCCCATCGCTTAAGAACTGCAAAACTAAGCGTGCTTGATTTGGAGTAATTTTGGGATAAGTGACCTCCTGAGAAGTTTTCCTAGGAAGCGTGCCAGTGAGGACAAAGCACACTGAAGAGACCTGTGTTGGTTTGTGGGGACAGTCGGCAATCCTTAAAGCAGTCCGGGCCGTTACAGTCATAAAAAAGATATACGAGTATTATTTCATAGAACAATATCTGCGCTTAGTTTAGTTAACCAAGTGATATTTGTTGAAACATATCTGCAATCATTTTACTCTACAAATGATTAAATGCAATATTTTTGCGTTTACTTTTATCAGAGAAAGCTACATTCCACCAACGTGAGAGTTGGAAACTGGTCTACCCTTCATTTTTTTATTTGTACCTGCTATAACAGGTTAACCAATAAAAAAATAAATTAATAAAAATAATAAAAAACAATCGGTGATTATTCCTTCACTTTTTCTTCATCCCTCCTGACCAACAACGCCTAATCTTCGCCGGAAAACAGCTCAACGACGATCAGACCTTGGCGGACTAGAACGTTCAGAAGGAGTCGATGTTGCACCTCGTCTTGCATCTACGCAGCAGTGCCAAGAAGGCAATGATCCTGACCCACTTCCTTGTTTGGATCTTCATCGTCCCCATCTTCATAAATCTCGATGGCTTCGTCTCTCACTTCATCTTTTGCCGCAAACTCCAAGGCATTTTCTTCGCCCCCCTCAAATCACACTCTTATTATTCTCCTCTACTCTTTTCTTCTTCTTATTCTCTTAGCCTCATCCCTTCAATAACGCCCTTAAACCCTTTGATCTCAAAGCCCTTCTTTCCATCAAGAATCGCCATGGGTTCCATCGCAGTCGAACTCGATCAACTCACCAAACTCCGAGTCATCTTGTTACCCAACAATCGCTTCAATGGAACCATACCCACTTCCTTCTCCTCTCTCAAAATCCTCCACACTCTCGACCCGAGTCACAACCAACTCGCCGGTAAATTAATTCCTAACCAAAAGAGTTTGAACTGGTAAATTAATCCCCAACCGGAAAAGTATGAAATGTCATCTTTGGTTTTTGCTTGAACCGGTAATGGTGAAGTTGAAATTGTGAGATGAGACTTTGAAAAGTTGAAAAGTTGAACGGGGTTGTGGGAACCATGTTTCGACAACATTCCAACGCACTGGCTGTCGAATCATGTTCTCATCTACATTGGCAGCTGCAAAATTCACGACATAGTTACCCCTTGTGACACCCTCAAACCCAGTGCCACTTTCGTAACTCAAAACCTTAGTGAAACGATAAATAAAATTTCGCTGGTTTTACTTTCGGAAAATATATCTTTTGTGTAAGCAGATTCTGGAAATCGTGACAAAATTTTTTTCTCATTAATATGTATAAGCACCACTCCAGATAACACAGGATTACTCATATAAAATAATTAGAACAAGGTATATATACATATATATATATATAATATATATGATGGACAACAAGTCCCTTTACAAAAGAACGAATGATTACTAAACTTTCTAAAAAGCTATAAAACTAGGCAGCGACAGTCTGGAACCATATCTCTAAAACCTATGGCCATCAGTAGCCGTTAACAGACTACCCAAAACCACTGCCTCAAAAAAAAGGGGGTCTACACCCTAAGCTGGTCCGACTAATGGAAACCATTGGACAATCCCCGGAGGGAAGTCCAATGCTGGAACCAGAGGAAGAACTCTGGGAACCTACATTCCCGTTCCCCTGTGGATGGGGATCGGAAGCATCCGAAAGGTGATCCTCCGGGTCCTCCTGAGGATCCTCCTCAGGGTCTTCCTCCTCCCCCTCCTCTTCCCCCACATCCTCCACGACGTGCTCGCCCGCTACCAAGACAAAAGGCGGGGGAGGCGTCTGGGGTAGCTGTGGCTGCGGGGACTGTGCAGCGGGGGCGACCGACTCGATCACACCCTGCTCCATAAGGGCCTGCAGCATTAGCCCGATGGGAGGGAGAGGCACCTGGATGGTCTCCACTGTCCGAGTACTCTTCCGCGGTCCCGTCTCAGTCGTTCCGCTTACAGTGCAAACTGGTCCCGTGTACGCCGCACTTTCCACCCCTGGGTGGATAACCCACGCGGCTGGGTCTGTCCTCCGATCAAACGCTAGGACGCGCATCCGGAGTGCGCTAGGTGATCCGGCTCCGGCTCATCTGTAAACACGATACAATATATATCCAAGGACAACCCGTCCCAAAAACATGCAAGGGTGAGAAACCAATATATGAATCCATAAACAACAACTATATGCCCAATCCACACAACAGACTCATATACTGTAACTCACGCAAATCATCATATGACATGGCATTTATCATTTAAGTACAAATGGCAATAAATGCACAAGGGCTTCGTACCCCACAATCAACGTTATCTCCTAAACGTATGCATAGCACTTCCATATATCTCAACTAATATTCACACTAGATTACTAGATTTCCGGAAATCCCATCACCATTCGAAATGAGCTGATCAGGCTCCAAAGATTTACACCAATATTTGGCCCAAAGACGAGTACTTTGAATCCCATGACACTACGCGATTCTCACATGGGGGCGCAATCAGAAGTACTCCAGAAGAATACGGTCATATTAGATTGCCCAACTTAAGGCACAATAACACATATGACACCATTGTCCATCAAGGCACAATGTCATGACAAATAAGTCATCTCAGGTTCTCCTTGCTTACCAAGGTCCCCCGTTTCACAGCACGTTTGCCCCGCATTTAATGCATGAGAAACCTATCTAGTTTCCGATAATTGATCTTTGTCGCATCAATGTTTCCTCGTTGTAGCATCAACGCTAACAACCACCATAATGTCTTAGACTCTTTAAGCCTCAAAATACATTTTCTCAAAAGAGGACACTTAGTCCAAAACAACTCAAATCCCAACATCCTTAACCGATGCACCAGTCGAGGACGCCGGATTCAAGATTAAAACATCCTCAAGCTTACAGGACCACAAAGATTTGTCCCTAAGCCGACAGGACCACAACCAACACGGACCCTTGATCCACGTGTTCTGCAGAACCCTAGAATCCCGACGTCTCGGTTTCTAGTTTCTAAGCTTTAAGCTTTAAAACCACTTTCCTTGAAAACTCGAAAACCAAAAACCCAAAATCTCCGATATTTACACAAAGTCATCAGGATCGGTTTTCCATAAAACAAAACTTGGTCCAGAGACCATTTCTTTTTCTTTCGTTGTTTTTCGGTAAAATACGAACTTAAAACAAAACTTGCACAAACTCATTTTTCTTGAATAAACTCAGTATGACTTTTCTTGAATAAACTCAGTATGACTTTGGAAACCACATTACTCAAAAGGGTTTACTTATCAAATTAAGACATATTGAAAGTTTCTAATGCCCTATTCGCTTTTAAACTTCACTTTTTCTTATCAAAACACATTTCAGACTTTTAAAGCTTTTAAGTTACACGATGTCGGATCCTAATCAAAATTAGGTCCTCTAATGCCTAAATCCCACAGCAGGGCACACATTACATCCATATAACCATTCAGCAAGTATAACATGCATTCAACTATATCAACAGTTACATCAATACATCAGCACATCAATGCATATTCCAATCAACAGCAGTCAATCAAGCAGTCAATCAAGAAATCAACTAACATACAATACAAATACAATACAAACACCGATGCAGCACATAGCTGTCGGAAATGGAATTCCTCAGGTTTATCCCCTTACCTCTTGTAGCTTCCCGTTCAACTCGGAACACCCGATCAACTTGTTTCTCGTCCCAACACGCTGTCGATCACTACATACACGTAAAACATATCGGCATTAACTTACAAAACAAAGATTTCTCCTAATGCACCACCCCTAGGGTTCGGCCCTATTACACTAAAAATAGCTAGGGAGCTCCAAAATTTCTCATTTTCTGGATAACACCCTAACTAAGTGTGACAGCCCTAGATATCAGATCAGATCATCAAAAACCAACCAAAACCCTATCCTACACACATAGGGGGTTTCGGCCCCTATCTAGAAAACATAGCTAGAGGGATTTCTTGGCTCTAAGCTCTTGGATCATACAAGTATGTCATGAACCTAGGCCATAGAAACTGGTTTGGTACCGATACGATTTTCCTATAATTTTTCATGGATTTTCAAAGATTTTAGGGACAAAACCCTAACATCCTTGATCATGAAAATATGAGGAGAGAAAAGAGAGATTGAGAGAGATAGAGTTGAACTACTACCTCCTATGATGATCCACTCCAAGTTTGGTGAAGATTGCTCCACAAAAACTCAAGCTTTTGGCCTTCAACAATGGAGATTTTGAGAAGAAAAGAGAAAGAAGAGAAAGGAAGAAGATGGAGTGTTGGAGGGAGAGGGGGCTGCCGAAAATGAGGGAAAGAAAATGAGAGGATGAGGGTAAAAGTTGTTAGATATTTAGGGTTTATTAGTTTAATAATAGGAAAGGTAAATTGGTAATAAAATTAACCAAGGGCAATTTGGTCAATTCACATCCCGATATTTGGAATCGTCTCGACACTCGTATGAATTTCTCAAATAACTTGATACAATTTTTGTATGAAAAACATCTGACCGTGGGTCTCGAAAAACCCTACGACAGCTCGAATCGTCTCCTCGATCGATTATCGGCCCGAATATAAAATATTATTTTATTTTGGACGTCAGGACACATTTTAGGAAAAAGATAAAGGAATGTATTCTAAGACTAATGGTTTCGTTCGTTAGTCCAGATTAGGTCGTGATAGTAGAAAACACTATCATCTGAAAAACGTAGATCGGTTTTCGTTTGAGTTTTCGGCCCAAAACTTAACCGAAAGATCCTACGATTTTATGAAACAAGACTATGATCTTAGTTTTCCCAAAAATCATTTTCTAAAACACAGATAAAAATATAAACTCATTAATTGAGTTTATCGTCCTTAGAAAGCACGAAAAATCGGGGTGTTACACCCCTAATTCATCAAAACATTTCATTCTTCGTGATTTATCTCGTCCCTACAGCATTGGAATGTGAATAGTGCAAGTGTGAGACATACTTGTTCTTCTAGTTGCCAAACTCTCATCTCATCCATTCGTTTTTTTAATAATAAATAAATGGCTCAAATTTAAGATGGATCGATCCTCTCGAATTTATAGTGTGGACCTTATGCATCTCCTTATAAATCAAATTCTACTTCTTCATGAGCGAATTAAAATTTTCATCCTTTAATGAAGAAAAACACACGTGCCTTTGATTTGTTGTTGCAGACAGAAATCCGATTTGTAGAAGATAATTGTGAGCTAGTTGCAAACCAGACCTCGCGGTCCAAGCACCTTTGAACACTAATAATCTTATTTATATTTCCTTCTCTCTCTTTTTTCTTTTGTAAAACCTCCTCTTTTATGATTGTGGTTCATACTTTCTTAATTATGCGGTGCTGTTTTCATCCAATAAAATGGGGGGCATTAAAAAACACATGGGAGACTAAAAACATTGGGCGGTAAATATCGCGTCATAAAACAAAAGGTGGGAAATTATCGGAGGATGATTCGTCACATTAAAAGGGAATTGAAATCTTGGATGAACATTAACTTCAACGTCA
This sequence comes from Ammopiptanthus mongolicus, assembly GCA_039655645.1. NCBI lineage: Eukaryota > Viridiplantae > Streptophyta > Magnoliopsida > Fabales > Fabaceae > Ammopiptanthus > Ammopiptanthus mongolicus. Next base: position 87,670,798 of record CM077345.1, read on the forward strand.
ATGACTTGGACAATACTTGTGAGAATAGTCATTCGAAGATATATTTTAGTATGTTTTGAACAGTCCCCAGATAATTAGAGAAAATTTGCAAATGCTACTATTTGCAAGTAGTTTTTGCTTCTTCCATTAACAGTGTTCAATAATACAATTAATCTATTGTTTAATTAGCATGTAAAAAAAATAAAGTTCTGTTTAATTAGAAACTGAAGTACCATAGATTCATGATACATTACAAGCGAGTATTTCTTTTAGTTTTTTTTTTTTATATAGTTTTTCTTGTCTTTTTTGCTTAGTTAGGTTTATGCTTCTCGTCTCTTTGCTTCTCTATATATCAAAGAAAAGAAATCAAATACTAATAGCTGAACACTTATAATTCTAGTCAAGAAAAGAAGATTCATTTTAAAAAAAAAATATTTACAAAAATTACTTAAGATTAGCCCACGATTGTTTTACTCTTGGTCGGGAGATTATTGATGACAACATATTTTTGTGTGTGTGCACAATATAGGTATCTCAACAGATAATCAAATATTAATTCCATTTGGGATGTAAAGATCATCAAAATGAGTTTTGTCTCTCTCAACAAAACATTTTTTATATACACAACAGAAATCGAATACCTAACAACATGTTTAAGGAGTCTAGATATCTATCAACTATGTTGTGTTTTATTGATATAACAACTTATCTTTTATTATAAAAACCTTCGCATAAAATTTACCATATGTAAAGTATATCATATCCCTTGTCTAACAGGATTACTGATTTGCAATTGATGACCTTTTGAATATAGGTTGGTTGAATTCAATAAAAGTCAAGTTAAAGTGTTCATTATATAAAAGGAAATATAAGTTTGATGCTAAGTATGTGGTGGATAGTTTTAATACTTGCAAAGTTGATTTTTCAGATTTTGATGCTATTATTTTAGATTGCAAGTACTTGTTTTGTTCTTTTTTTTACAAACTTTTTGGTAGAGTTTATTAGGAGAGAGGTCAATGTAGCTCATTCCTTAGCAAGGGTAGCTACATTTACGGCTAGCTCTCATGATTATTGTGATGTTCCCCTTTGTATTGGTGCTTTAATTATTAATGATATGAAGTGAGTTTCTTTTTGTCAAAAAAAAAAATGATAAGATAAGATAAAATAAAACATATACTAGAAATATAAATTAAAGCTGCCTAAAGATAATCATAGAACGAAATTATTTTTATCCTTATAAGGCCCTTCAAATTGGAAGCAAATCCCAAGTTAATTTGAATTGTAACACCTATAATGCCTTGGCAAAAATGTCCCCCAAAGGCACCACATATGATCTTGAAGTACGAGATACAATCATAAAGGCATTTTGAAGTGTGAATCAAACCTCACGTAAGGTTTCCACATCTATATACTTCTCAATAGAATAACTTGGGAGTCATTCTTAAACCAAATGATTGGATATGCACCAATGTTGAGAGTGACCGAACTACTTGTCCGGTGATATGCACGATATTAGCCGTTAAAAGATTGAGTAGAAATTTTGAATAAAGCCTGATTGAACTCAATAAGAGTACAAACCAAAGTGTTTATTATATAAGTAAAGATCAGGTGAAACAAAACTGATCAGATAAGATAAATCATATTGAAAACATAATCTACCTAAAGCTGATCAGTCCTAAATAATGTAATTAAATTTATTGGATTTAATTGGTATACACTATCAGTGTAAAGATTTTTTACACAGACAACCAATCAGAATTTGCCACATAAGCTAAAGTGTTTGACTCTTATCCTAACTACCTTAAAAGTCACACACACCATGATTTCTGATTGGTTGTCGGTGTAAAAAAACTTTACACTAACAGTGTATACCAATTAAACTCAAATTTATTTTTATCGTTATTAAGAATGAATTAAGTAAAACAAAGCTAAAAAGTTCAAATCTACTATAATCTGGTTTCTCAAGTACTAAAGGTGACAACTACACTTCATGGCGTCGTGCCATGAAGATGGCTCTCATTGCCAAGGATAAACTTGGCTTCATTGATGCTTCCATCGTAGCTAAAGGTGACAAATCGGGTCGTCCGACCCGATCGGGCTAATGTACAAAATCGGGCCAGGCCGGATTGGGCTAGCTCGAATTTGGATCAGGCTGGTATTTTGGCAGCCCAACCCAATGGCCCAACGGACCATTTTGATCCTTTATTTTTTTATTTTCTTTTTTTACTTAAATACATTTATATTTATATATATATGTATAAAATAACACTAAAATATAATATAAATTACAATTTAAAATATGTAAATAAGTGTTAAAGAAGCATTTTTTTCATAAAAATCATTAAATAAATATATTTTTCATCATTAATAAAGTGAAAGAT